>MU227162.1:257645-283650 GCA_018584345.1 Thuja plicata
CGTAATGAAGAAGACTTACCAGAATATGCGCTTAGTTTACATTCAAATCTATAGAGAAGCCCACAGATCTCCTCAAAGGAACTCCGAGGAGACAGGCAGGCAGCCTCCCATCCAGCCGAGGGCCGCTCCCTATCCTCCCCACTAAAAGAACGAACAAACAAGTTCTCGGAAACCCCAACCAAAGCGACGCCAGGACATAGCCTAGGGGGCCGCACTTGTTTCGCTCTGCAAGTGGCGGTAATAGGAAGTGTAAAATGAAGTTGCATTTTCTTTTTTTTTAACCTTTATGCACGTGTTGGTCGCAATTTCGACCAACACGGGCATAAAAGTAAAAAAAAAGAAAATTTAACTTTTATATTGCGACCAAAGAAAACCATTTTGCAAGTTGGTCGAAATATTTGGTCGCAATTTAGGGTCAAATCTATTAGTGTTATGATTCGTATCACTTTCATCTTGTTTTCTTTTAGACTCGTTAGGATATGCTTCTATATTTTATTTCCTTCTTACTGTATATCATGGATTGATCTTTTTAAGGGTCGCTTCATTTTTATTTCAATGTCTTTCACCATATTATGTGCTATTAATCTTAGAGTTTTGACTCTCTACCATGCTTAATCTCATGCAAATACCTGCCCTCTACTTTTGTCCATAGTTGGGTCTCTGTCATTGCATTTCATTCACTATTCTTAGGCTTCTTCATAATGTATTTTTCATGGACTTGTCACAACATTCCATGATAATATTATACTCTATTGGCACTTTGTAGCTCCTACACCAATGTTATTCATGCATTTCCACTCTTGCCTTTTCAATCATTGCTTTGACTCATGTTATTCAAGGATTTATGCATGGTCACTTCATTGATGCATTGTTGCAATATTTTCTGACCCCTGTGACTGATTCTTGTCTTTAGCTATAGTACATGACATTATTCATTATAGCCTCTTCTTCTACCATATCTATTTTTCCATGGGACTCTATTGATTGGGATACTTCTATTAATTGACAGATCTAGATACCCTATTATCTTTGAGCCATTAAATATCGTTGGACATTGTCTTTTTTTCTACAAATAGCTCCCTTTCAATATTCAACAAAGACTATTGTGTGTGTGTATGTATGCATATGTATGTATATGTATGTATATGTATGTATGCATATGTATGTATATGTGTGTGTATGTATGCATATGTATATATATGCAGTAGCAAATAAGTTCTATTGACTTTGTTATTTTTTGTGGGAATTAATATGATGGGTTAGTTCTTTCTGTATTCCTAACAAAATTGGACTCAGATCTAAAAATTACCAAGATATCTTTTGGAACACTGGGATAAATCTCTAAAATTATCTTCACATTGTAGCCTATGTTCAAATGCTCATTTTTATCTAGTGTGAAAGATGATAATAAACATAAAAAATCTGAGAGTTTTCTTACATAAAATGAATATTTCCAGCCTCTTTACATTTCCACGTCCATTATTTTTCTTCTTCATGTAGGGACTTGGAGCATTTGTCAACAACCATCAAATTCTGTATATTTTCAACCTTAGAACTAATCTCCTTGTTCTATGTGAAAATGCCACCAAAATTATATATATTCTATCCTTTAACCTTCTTTTTTATTATGTTATTCTTCTGAGAGATTTACATAGTTGACCCTTGGATAGGGGTATTCTACCAGCTTTGGAGACATGCTTTAAATAAAAATATGTAGCTCCATATATCTCTGTATTTTTATATCTTATGGTCATTTTTGGTGAAAAATGTGGTCATTGTTGTACAATTCAAAGTCATTTTTACAAGTTCATGGCCATTTTTCTTAAAATCTTACTCATTTTTGTTCTTTCAATAGTCAATTTTTATTATATTAGCCCATCCCATTCAGTATTCTAGGAAAATGATATATCAATGCAGTTTTGTTTTGTTTGTGAACTTTTTGACTCGTTGCTTGACTCGGTAGTTATATGTTCTGACATCTACGATCATTCTTTATGGACCATTTAGTTAATACATAGTTGTTTCTAACATTTTATTTTCTCTCAAAATAAAAGCATTAAACAATTAAATCATATGCCTTTGGATACCATCGAAGGACAATTTCTCATCCTTGTACTAACTACTCCATAGTAGTAAACAAAATACTTTTATGCATTCTTTTCCATACTTCCACTTTGCATTGGGTCATAGGAAGGAGATCCAATGTTTATAATGGAAAAGATATGTATAAAAGGTATACAAACTTGAGAGAACCACTCAAAATATCTATAGCATTGTTATCATGGTCAACATCAATGATTTCCATTGTCAAGAATGATTGTTTTAACACCATCCATTCATATTGTTTTAACCATTTTTTATTAGTGTTTCTTCATTGATTTATTTATCTATGATAGTTAACATCTTGATACACATGAAATTATTGATTTTTAAATGTATGATTCGTATAACTTTCATCTTGTTTTCTTTTACACTCATTGGGATATGCTTCTATATTTTATTTCCTTCTTACTGTATATCATGGATTGATGTTATTGAGGTTCACTTTAGTTTTATTTCAATGTCTTTCACTATATTATATGCTATTAATCTCAGAGTTTTGACTCTCTACCATGCTTAATCTCATGCAAATACCTGCCCTCTAGTTTTGTCCATAGTTGGGTCTTTGTCATTGCATTTCATTCACTATTCTTAGGCTTATTCGTAATGTATTCTTCATGGACTTGTCACAACATTCTATGATAATACTATACTCTATTGGCACATTGTAGCTCCTACACCAATGTTATTGTAGACACCTAAATTTGACTAACACATTTAATTAAATTTAATGTCTTTCTAGAATATTATTGATTAAATAATTATATTATTTATTTAATCTATGTTATCCCCTAGCTTAATTAATTTAATTGATTGGATATAGTCCAATTAATTATCAAATGAAAACCCATAGTCTTATAATTAATTAAATCCCTCTTCCTCTATTAAGTTGAATGAATATACTCATTTATTTAACTTAATACATAAATTCCCCTTTAGCCCACTTGTAAATTAAATATTCCATTTAATTCAATTTGAGCACATGACTCCTAACTTTAACCCCTAAGCTAACCATTCTCAACCACTTAACCCATGATTCCAACTCAACCCAACCCATTCATACATGCTAATCCTTCCTTATTAGTTAATTGTCCCCAATTAACTAATTAATTCCTCCACTCGTTCTCTCTCCTCCCATCACATTCTCCTAATCCTCTCATTTCCCCTCTAAACCTCAACCTAATCACTCCCTAAGTATGTGCACAATCCTAATCCAAGGATTAAGAACTCAATCCCAATCCCAAAGTCAACTCTCATATCACATCACTCAAATCCCCATCCATACCGCATAAGGTCTTCCTTAAATGCTCTTACATCCCTCTTACACACTCCATCCATCTCTTACATCTCTGTCCCCTCTCACATCTCCCAAAATGGTCACATTCCCCCATTCTTCCAAACCTCTCTCCTTGTGACACTTGTCACAATGAGAGCCAGTTGAGAAAGCACAATCCATGTGCTCTCCCTCAAATGAATCTCAACCCTTCCTCAAGTTTGCATCTTGGCCATCCATTCCATCCTATCTTTGCCTATAAATTGAGCCTTTCATTCCTTCATTTTCATCCACCTTTTATGCATTGTTACCATGCCATTTTGAAGAGCAAAAAACCACCATCATAGCCTTATAATGCCAAATTTATCATCCATTGAAGCTTGAGCAAGTTCACGAGTACACATCCAATCCATTTGACAACATCTACACATCAAAAGGAGCTTTCTACATGTTAGATAGGTTTGCAGTTTCTTAGGGCTTTTGGCTTTGTGATTTTCAAGTTCTCTTTTTGTCTAATCTTATTTGTAGTAATTGATTAGTTGTTTGAATGCTTAGTTTATCTTTGTATTCTTTTAATTATTAATTTTTATTGCTTACATTTTTGGCACGCCTGGTGGGACCCACTTAACAGGTCAATCCTTTAATCTTTTCATCTTTTTTCTCTTGCAAACTAACCCAAAACTAATGTTTATTGTTGTTTGAGTGTCTTTGCAAGGTTTTTTGGGTTTTTTGCGGGTTGGAGGAGTGAAAACAACTGTTTGCGCCATCATTCCCATTGTCAAAATCCACACAGCACATTTTTAATCCTCCCATTGGATTGAAGGCTAGACCCATGGGAACGCGGTGTCTTCTTGCGGAAATGCGATCCCGTGACTTTGTAGGCCAGCAGGGCCCGAGACCTATTTTTCACTTCTATGTTTTTTCTGCAAATTTTGTAATTTTCATCAGTCCTGCGGGAACATAGGCTAGAATCAAGGGAACACATTCTGTCAGTTGTAAAGCTGAAAGGCTAAATTAAACATGTTTTTAATTATTTTTTAGCCTGCGCAATCCCGGTCAAACTCTTGCGGGATCTCTATTTGACTCGCGGGAATGCATCTTGACTGCTGTGGGATCACCAGCTAGACTTGCGGGATCGCCATTTTTCTGAATTTGTACTTTGTTTTTGTGTAGGTCACATGAGAAAACTTGGAGATATCACTTATATAATTAAGTCAAAAATGAATTCACACACTAGTTTTTTATCTAATGAAATGAACACACACTTGGTTTTGGTGCTATGAAAAATCAAAGGCTAAAAAGAACCCTCAATCAAAATTTTTCAATTTGGGTTTAAAATCAATCACACAAAATCTTGATTGCTTAAAGGAAATTGAATAAGGCAAAACAAACACTTCAATTTGGGTTTAAAATAAACATTCTCATCAAATCTTGAATGCCCTAAGGGAAAATAACCATTTACTTTCCACATTCAAAGGCATTGTTTTTTTCAAATCAAATCAATGAACCTTGCATGTTAATCATGTGTGTTTGATGTCTTAGGATAGAAAAACACTTAGTCTTAAATAGGTTCAATTTGGAAAGAATGAGTGTCTTGCATGTTTGAAGGAGTGTTTTTCAACACTACCTTAAGAGCTAATTTCATTTTTTGCTAAACCTTGTTAATCTAAGCGACGCACTAGAAATAACTTATATCCATACCCTCTCCCCTTGCCTTTGTGGATCTTGGGTGATGAGAAAGATTAAGTTGTTTCTTTTGCTTCTAGCGAGGTCTATCCAGAAGAAGCACAAGTCCTTCTGGAGAACGACCTCAAATGGTTAAATTCCTTCGGCCTATATAGAAATAAGGTGTGACCCAAAGGTCTGCTTTACATCCCTTCAAGCTTGGGCGGGTCATATTCAATGGTAGTCCATACTGAGTGAATATCCTCAGCATACTGGCATGTTTGAACTAGGCTCTTAAGTGAGTCACACCGTACAAACCGATTACGGGGACGCCACAAATCTCACTAGCAACTGTTAAACTAGCAACCCTACCTGATTCACCTCTAAATAATGACTTATTATAGTGCAAGGGGGGGGGGGAGATTCTCCCCCCAAGATTTCCATCATATGTGTCCCAGGGTATTGTGTTGCGAAAGAGATCTTTGTAGCATGACAACAATACCTGGAAAAAGGCAAAAACACGGGCGCCCTTCCGGGGGTGACATTGTTGTGTGAGCCAAAGGACTACCAAGAAATGGGTCTATAATATTTCATGCGAAGCCAAATCCTTAGGTAAAAATTGCTTTTGTGTGTATTCAATGTTACAAACCCGTGAAAAATAATTGTTGAACATACAAAAAATTGAAGGTCTAAAGTCTTTTTCCAAAGAGATCAACATTGTGTTCATCTTGCAAGGTTGCTTTGTCCCTTGCAAGGTTGTTTTGCTCCAAAATTGACCCAATCAAATCAATCACTTGCTCCAAAGATACCCAAAGTACACTTACTGTAGTCACTGCCTAAGAAGACATCCCTTTTGACAAATATTATCACAAGCTTTTGCTCATGTCCAACCCAAGAAAACATAAGAAAATGAAAACTCCATTGCCTCCTATTTATAGAGAATAGAAGAACCCAAGCAAAGAGGCCACCAAATATCAATATGTCATTGACTCTATCAAGAAAGAAACTCACCAATGAGAACACTTTGATAAAGTGATATACAACAACAAGGTTGCTCGTTTCATGGGCAAATATTGTTTGAACACTGCCTTTATCAGACTTGAGCAGTATGACTAGTTGTCCTATCACAACAAGCAATCATTCCTCCTCTTCTTAGGGTCACTTAGCATGCATATATAGAAATTCCCTTAGGTACCATCTTTGAAAACACATCACACACTCATCCTAGCATCATTCTAGCATAATCCATGCATAATCCAATCCAATCCCAGTCAACCTAGCCTTATCCACATCATCACCCTAATCATCCTAGAGTCACAACCTTCACTTGGTGTTGCATTCCCATTTTGAGTTGCTTAGAATCTACATCTTAATCAAACCCCATCTTTAGACATCCTTAAAACTAAGCATTGTTTTAGGAAAATCCCCTTTGCCTTTGCAACCTCGTCACCTTGATCAAAAGGTTGGTTCACATTTACAGAGAGATCCGTCCGCCAAAGACCACAAGTCTGTCCTAGGTAGACAAATCACATCCACTTGATCTTACACTAGGTAAATCAATGCTTAATCCGTAGGAACATCAAGTCATTTGTAGCCCGTAGGAGCATAATTATCATCTTAGACGCATCATCCCAAATCCAAGTACCATCATCCTTAGTTTAATAGGAACATCCTTGCATTACATATTGCATTCCATATCCCCTTAGGGTAATCATTTCATGCCACCTACCACATGATCCACTAAGAAGAGGAAGGCCATGGATTTGAATCTTGCAGCTGGTTCATCCGATCTGACCTTTGATCACACAAGCGCTATGGTCTCTTTTAGTCCTTGGAAAAACACACAAATCAAACATATCTGGGTGGACACAAACGAAGCTCCCACAATGAGCACCATGGAAACATTCATGACCCATCCAAGACACACTACCATGATTAGCGCTGTCACAGGGCACAATAGTCGCGATATTATTACAGACATCCAACAATAAGGAATCGTATTACCACCTGTAATCATACCCACGATGGTTACGAGACCCATGACACTTCCAAGAGAGATTCCCGACTCAGTCAGAAATCAAGTTTTCAATCCTATGCAGCAGATAATACAAGTGGGAACCCTCATAACATAGATGATGCAACCCTCAATCCCTCCATCTATAGTGCACACCACACCGCAGTCCACTCCATTTTCTGTCATGGGAGCCCCGCCTCCTAATCCACCACCAGCCACATAATCAGTAGCCCCATTGCTCCCCAAGCACCACCTACCCAACCTGCAGCTACTCAAACACCACAAATAGCTCCAAACTTTGTTGCACAGTTCCTACCACCACCTGTTACCATCTAGCAAACCAGTATCTATCTAGTCATTATGCAACCCATCTAAACCACATCAACCAGCTCGTAGCTGCAAAGTACACAAACTGTCAACACCACGATGCCTAACTTTGCTCCATATTTTATCCCTACCACACATCAACAACAACCCCAATTCATGACAGGCNGCCACTCATGGGTGTTTGTAACCAACCCCTATTTCCACAAGGGCCCACCTTCCACACTCACTCAACACCACAATTGCAACACCTTCCAGCACTCCTACTGCAAACACAATCAAATTTGAACCCTCTACTACAAGCTTCCCACATCAATCAACCAGCGCAAAATGCTCCACCAACCACCTAGAATTACTCACAAGCCTCCATGCAAGCCTTAGGCATCCCCATGTAGACACAGAGTGCAACTCCTTCCACCTCTCAAGCACCGCAGACATCCACCAACCCCTTGGCCACTATGCAAAATGTCACCCAATCTTCCCAACAACCACAACCACAACAACAAAATACCAACCCATTCGCACCCCAAGCACAATAGAAACAACTCAACCCCTTTACGACCGCTCAACTAATTGCCCAACCAACCCAGCAGCCACAACCACAAACGCTGGGGGCAAATCCCTTCATCACACAATCACTACAACATTTCATTAACACCCTTTCTAGCATGCGTGCAGCTAATCAAACCCCTTAGTAACCGCAAACTAACTCCATCGATTCTCTAGCCACTCCGTTCTCCACTACATCCCAAGTTGTGCCACCTCTACAACAATCAAGCATTCCTACCAACATCAATTACCTCACTACACATACTAGGGGCATTCCACCGTAGAACACCTATCCTCCACCCTATGCAGGTGCGTAATAGGCTTAGCCCAATTATCCAACTCCTCAACAAATACAAGCGTACTTCCAGTAGTTACACCAACCCTATCAAATGCCGCCACCTCCTCCACCGCAATATTCCCCTCGGCCACAGCTTCCACCACAATAGCCCATCTACATTGACCAACAACCATCATATCAAACACCATAATATCCCCCATAGAATTCCCCATATTCACCATTTGATCCATATCATATCCAAGGAACTAATACAAATGGAGTCGACAACCCTCCCCCACAAGTCAATTAGGAATGGGAGGAAATGTAGAATGCTCTCAAAGAGCTAAAGGCAGGGACCGAAGCTAAAACATTCAAGTTTGAAGAGGTGTGTCCTTACCCATTTGATCAATCTATCATTGCAATACCCTTCCCCAAGCACTTTGAAACACCCAAGTTTGATAAATATCGGGGGAAGGGAGATCCTGTGAGCCACATGAAAGAATTCTACATGGCATGCCAAGAAGTGGCCTATAGCAATAATTTCCTCATGAAACTATTTCCCAAAAGCTTAGGAGGGACTTCTCTTGAGTAGTTCTACAAAATCCCTTATGGGACAGTCTCTACTTTCGCTGAACTATCTGAGAAGTTTGTGGCCCAATACACACACAACGTAGAGAATGATCTCTCCCTCCTTGATTTATGTAATTCAAAACATAAGGGAGGAGAGAGACTGGCTGATTACCTTCAACAATGGCAAGGGCTTACTACCAGGTTGTCCTATCAACCCCCGATAAACACCTCATAAAGATCTTTATCAACAATCTCCATCCTAAGCTTGCCTATCACATGTACATGAATTGTATACAAACTTATCAAGACATTAGAATCAAAGGCATATATCTCGAGTGAGGTCTCATAGAAGACGGTGCCATCAAGCACTACAAAGAAGCCCAGCCTGACAAACATAATAATGATCGATCATGGTACTAGAACAAAAAAAAGAACACAGTAATTGATGGAGCCACTGACACCAAACATGTTCAGGTCATGGTGGACGGTCCCAATGCACCTCCTCAAAACTATCAATAGATACCACCAGTATATTCACAAGGTCCCCCATGTATCAACAACCTGCTCCTACATATCATCAGCCTGTGTACTAGAAAAAACATATGTCCTGAAGCGACAACTACCTACCCCCGACCAGGGACATCATATTCACCTAACTACCAAGCTCCTATGAATCAAATGAATGCCATATCAGCCCCACATGGACAACCCAGGCCTCGGGCCCAGAATGCACCCAAACGTACATTCACCCCCTTGAGCAAACCCATAGATGTCATTTTCCACAGAATGGTCAAACATAACCTTATCGTGTATCCACAAATGCAACTGATCGATGACTCCGCACCTAAGCCTGCATGGTACAATGACAATGAATGCTGTGATTACCATCATGTTAAAGGACACACTACCCTCAAATGCATGAAGTTGAAACACTACATCTAAGATCTCATCGATCGCAAAGAGATTGAGGTAGACTCTTCGGCCCAACCATCGTAAAATGTAGCCCTCAAAATCTATCAAAATGCATTTCCCAATAACACCTTAGGTAAAGGACCAGCCAATCCTACCCGATCCTTCAATCAAGGAGAGGGAAATAAAGGAGACAATGCCGAACAAAAATATTATACCAATGCATACATGAACTATGATAACCTTATCAGATGTATATCCCAGGTCATGCCCTCTATTAATGTCATTCATGTCAAGGGTGCAGATATTCAATGTGCAGTTACCACTCGTCAAGGCAAAATAACCGTTGCGGGTGCTAATGCCGTTCCATCTTCTGGTACCTAATACAACCTGTTGGAACACCTAGGGAATACCCTAGCCCAAATCTCCATCCTGAATCTCCTCTGTACCTCTCTTGTCCATCAAGATATCCTCAATAAAGCCCTACAAGAATCTCGTGTCACCAGTGACATCAATCCCACATAGTTCCAAAATCTTGTGGGCCATCTATCCACCTCTTGTGCAATCTCCTTTAAACCCATAGACACACCTTCCAAAGAACCTGATCACAACCTTCCACTCTGTATCACCGTCGTGGTCAAGGATTTTTCTGTTAAGCGAGTCATGATAGATAATGGTTCGGACCTCAACTTATGCACATTGAAATTTGTCAAACAAATGGGGTGCATTGAGGCAGATATAAAAAATGATGTCATCACCATCAAAGCCTATGAATATCTGGAACACATTTCTGAAGCAACAATTTCATTGTCCATCAAGCTAGGCCTGACAGTCCAGGATACAGTATGTCATGTTGTTGATCTTGACCTTCCCTACAACATCCTCCTCGACTGCCCATGGATCCATTCTATGCAGGCTATCCCATCCATTTACCATCAGTGCATCAAATTTCCACATAACGACACTGAGGTCACCATCCGCACAAATCCCAAGCCCTTTGCACACTGTCATGCGTTGGAAGCCTCCTTCCAACACTCCACTCATTTCCCTGGGATAGATATTGGCACTTCCGTCGCTAGTTCTTCTTGCACCCATTCAGACCTAGAAACAATCCTTTCAGCCACTCTTTCCACAATCAAGATCGACAACAATGGTTGTGGAGAGTACAGTCTATCTGATGCCTTCACTGTGGAAGCTTTTCCGTATGACCCACATACCCAAGGAAGGCTAGAAAAGGACACAAAAGAACCAAGTAAGAAGCTGCAATTGGGCCCTACCACTTTCATCTCTGAGGGCATTATGACTGGTCAAGTGATGCCCCCTGACATAAATCAATGGCTCTATAAGGATCCACCACTTAAAGACACAAGTTGCCTCAATTACTTCAAAGATAAGTACCCTTTAATTCACAAACTAGTGATAGAAAAATGGAACTACCAGGGAGGTGGCCTCAGTTATGAAGAGCAAGGAATGAAGGATCCTATTGTACCTACCCGACGAGAAAGGCACCTAGGCCTTGGCATGGATTCTGACATGAATGGGGGCACCAATGAGAACATCTATGCCTCTTATCCTCCCCTGGGTGAAATCGCTGACATCGAAGATGCCCCTGAAGAGAAAGTTGTGAGAGCCTATGACGATGTCTTTGATGATGAAACCTTCCTGGGAAATTTTGTCCTACGCCAACTTTCCATCCTCTTCATCGACCTTCCCCTCCGCCATCCTGAACTCATAGACTGGGACCAACCAAGCATTGCATACACTGACAAGTTCCAAAGCGAGGATGTGCTCCTAAGGTTCATAGGAGTAGTCAAACAGAACAAGGACTGGGAGCACGAGTCAACACATGTCTACAAGTTGGATCCGAAGGCCTATTTTGGGGAAGGCAAGAACTTCAGCCGCAAAAATGAAAAAAAAAAGAAGAAAATTGATCTCGTGGTGAAAACCCCTCTGGGGCACTATCTGATTGAAAAAAAGTAAAAACAAAGGGCATATCTGCTAGAAAAAACCTCCCTAAGGTGCCAGATAATGAATATTCTCCTCTTCCTCTAATCCATGATTACAGGCCTGAACAGTTATCGATCCTCATCGGAGAAACAAAACCTATCAATCTGGGTACCAAGGACTATCCATGCATCACTTATATTGTAGCCTCTTTAACAGAAGTAGAATAAAAAACTCTCTTTTCTCTCTTACAAGAATCCATGGACAAATTTTCATGGTCTTATTCCCACATGCTGAGATTGGACCCTAGCCTAGTGGTCCATCATCTCACAGTAGATCCAAATGCCAAGCAAGTCAAATAGAAACTCTGAAAGATGCACCCCAAGGTTTCCTTACTAGTCAAAGAAGAGCTGAAAAAAGTTACTTCAAGAAAAAATCATTCATGCCATCAACTATTCCGATTGGATCTGCAACATGGTGCCCATGTCCAAACTAGATAAATCCATTAGAATATGTACAGACTTTCAGGACCTCAACAAGGCATGTCCCAAGGATGACTTCCCATTGCCAAACATTGACATGATAGTTGACCTTACTGCCGGACATGAGATGTTGTCTCTCATGGATAGATTCTCTGGATATAACCAAATCCACATCGCAAAAGAAGACCAACATAAGACAACATTTACAACCCCATGGGGAAACTTCTTCTACAACATGATGCCATTTGGTCTGAAGAACATAGGAGCCACATATCAACGAGCCATGATAGTCATCTTCCATGACATGATCCATAAAATCCTTGAGGACTACATAGATGATATCCTGGCCAAAATAGTCTACAGGACAGATCATCTGGATGTCCTAGAATATGTATTTAATGGACTTGACCACTATGGACTCATGCTAAACCCTAAGAAGTGTGTCTTCGGGGTAACACCAGGAAATACCCTCAACTTTATTATATCAAGAAGAGGAATTGAATAGATCCCAAGAAGGTCAAGGCCATTCTAGAAATACCTCCACCGAGGATGCTTAGGTAGTTGCATAGCCTACAGGGTAAGCTTCAATCAGTGCTTCATTTCATCTCTCAGCTTGCGGATAAGTTCCAACCTTTCACACACTTACTAAGGAAAGACAACAATTTCAAGTGGGATCCGTTGTGTCAAAGAGGCTTTGAAAAGATAAAAGAATACCTGGCTAACCCACCAATCTTAGTGCCTCCTGTGCTAGGTAGGCCTCTCGTCCTATACATCTCAGCTACAACTACTGCATTGGGGGCACTTTTGGCCCAAATTGATGATAATGGTAAGGAAAGAGCCATATGATACATCATCCACACTTTGGTAGGCTATGAACTAAACTACACTCCAATGGAAAAAGCATGCCTAGTCATGGTTTTCGCCACTCAGAAGCTTAATACTATATGCTTAGTTACACTATCAATCTTATATCTAAATTTGATCCACTCAAGTATCTTCTTTCCAAAACCACACTCACTAGCTATATGGCTAAATGGGTCATGCTTTTGAGAGAGTTCTATATCCAGCATGTAGACAGAAAGGCCATCAAAGGACAAGTTATCACAAATCAAATGGCAGAAGCACCATTGGTCGATGCTCATCCCTTAATCATGGATTTTCCTGATGAGCACTTATGCATGATAGAAGAACAACTGACTTGGAAATTATTCTTTGATGGATCCTATACATCTCATGGTTCTGGGGCATGAATCCTCTTTGTCACTCCATAGGGTGATTACATTCCTAAATCTTCCAAGCTAAGTTTCCCCTACACTAACAACATTGCAGAATACGAGGCACTAATCATGGGAATTAGCATGGTCATTCAGTAGAATATCACAGACATTCAGGTCTTTGGCGATTCTCAACTTATCATCAAACACGTACTCGATGAATTCCAGACTAAGGATGATAAGCTACTTCCTTATAAAGAGATGGTGGAAAAACTAAAAGAGCATTTTCTCAATCTACAAATCACACAAGTTTCTTGTCTACAAAATAAATCAGTTGATGCTATGGATACAATCGGGTCCCTTTTGGAGATCCCACACGACACAACACAATATGAATTCCTAGTTGAGAAACTCCACGCACCCGCTTACGAGAACAATGATGTTAATTGAGTTTGTGTCTTGGTTGGTCCCCAGTCCCCATGGTACCATGACATCCAAATATATATAAATGATGGTATCATATCTCCTCACCTCACAAACACCCAATGCCAAAACCTTATCCACAGAGCTTCCCGCTACACTATTGTAGCCAACACCCTTTATCATCAACGCTATCACAACGTTCTCTCTAGATGTCTTGATGAAACTGAAGCCGCCCAAGCACTATGAGAGGTACATACTGGAATCTATAGTGCCTACACGAGTGACATGGTCCTAGCCAAACAACTTCTCAGACTTGGGTACTACTAGCCTAATATGGAACACGATGCATGTAAATTTGTGAAGAAGTGCTTACCTTGTCAACAACATGCCAATCTGATTCATGTGCCAGCACAAAATTTTCATCCTATTGCGCCCCCTGGCCATTTTCTTGTTGGGGTTTTGACCTCATTGGTAAGATCACCCCCTATCCTCTAAGGGTCATAAATACATCATCACGACTACTGAGTACTTCAAGAAGTGGGTTGAAGCAATACCCCTTACCCTCACGACAGGCATCCAAATCTCAAAAATCATCCTCTACCATATCGTCTGCCACTTCGACATCCCATCCACCATCTTCACAGATCATGACACACCATTTGAAAACCAACATATGGATGACCTTTGTGAACGCCTCCTTATCCATCAGCATTACTCTAGCATAAACTTCCCCCAAGGTAGCGGCCAAGCTAAGGCAACCAATAAAACCCTACTCAAGATCCTCAAAAAGGTTGTTAATGATACTGCTCATGACTGGCACCTTCAAATTAACCCCGCCCTCTAGGCATATCACACTTCTTACCGAAACCCCACAGGCACCACCCCATACTCCCTAGTTTATGGTACTGAAGCTATCTTGCCAGTTGAGGTCGAAATCCCATCCCTTCGAGTATCACTAAGGGGCCTCATTAATGATGAAGAGTATAGAGTAGCCAGACTCACACAATTAGATCTACTGGATGAGAAATGTCAGCAAGCCTACGACCACCTGGTCATTTATCAAAATAGGCTCAAAAGAGAATCAGAAAGTGGGTACAGACCAAGAAAAGAAAGGTAAATTTTGAGGTTACCTAGAAAGGCCCATACATTGTCACTGCATGCTTTGGATCTGGGACATATTAGCTATCTACTCCTGAAGGGGAACCACTGAATGATCCCATCAACATCATTCATCTTAGGCGCTTCTATGCCTGACAGCTGGTTACTCTAGACTTCTAAAAAAATCCATAAAAAGTATAAAAAGTCCTAAAAAAACTCATTGTCTTGGTGAAAATCTGGTAAATAGACACCTTGATAATAAACAAAAAAATAAAAATAAAAAAATAAAATAAAATAAAATAATCAAAAAGATAAAAAAAAGTAAAGAGAAATAAATCGTCTAATGGTGAAAACTTGGCAATCAAGCGCCTTGGACAAGTAAGCGTGATGAAAACCTGGCAATCATGCGTCATACATAGAGGACCATATCATTATCTATCAAAATCTCATCCTCCTTCATCTCCCCCATCGTATATGCTTTAGCCTAAGCATTACCAATATTCCCTTGGTGTTCCATCATCACACACATCAGTTCGCAACGGTCCTCCTATCCCAATCCCTGAACTTAAGTGTTTTCCATCCTGTAAATATTAGTCTAGTATTGTGTTCAGTCCCGCTTGTACATATCTCGCGTCTTTGGTCAATCTCCTTGCATAAAGTGATCCAATTACACCTTGAATCATGTGCGATAGCAAGTCCCATTTGAGAAAATCTTGATTTAGTAATCCAACTTGAGAACATCTTTTGGCCTATCAGTTTGATAGACATCCCATCTTTCTAGAAATGGGTCGTTGAGGATGTATCCTTCCTCTCGTTGACCTAAATCTAGATCATCATCATCCCTAGGTTCTTGTAGGATGTATCCTTCCTCTTGACCTAATCAATCCACTTCTCATCATTGATCTCTCTGGAAAAAGGCGTCTTGTTGTTGACTTTTTTTATCTTGAAATTTGATTTTGGTTCTTGATTATCATTCCTTGATTCTCTCAATTGTTCTCTTCCTCAAGGTTACCATGATTCCTCATATCATGGTACACTGCAAGTGGATGCACTTGAGATAGGGAACTTGATCTTTTTAGTTTCTGCATGTGAGTTAGTTGGATGTGACCCTTGCATGTATCTCATCCATGTGGATTCACATGTTGCACTTGGGAAATGCCGTTTCTTTGTGGGCTTCTCTAGCATCATTTCCATCTTGGTTCTCCTATGAACCACGGAGGTGATGTTTCCCCTACGTGTTTGTAGTGTCAGTCCTATACAACAGCGGAGACATGGCCTTGCATTCCCAGTAATGATGGCATCATCTCTAACCATTGCTATATCAAACTAAGTGTTCAAAACTACATGGTGGTATTCCATCCTAGAATATCCCTTGCTCAAGCTTCAAAAAACACTACCCTCCACCCACCATATCCCCAAAGAAAAATTCTATCACACCAAGCAATCTCATCCTACAATCAAACCTACATCCTAGCAATCCTACAACCCCCATCAACCCCCATCACCCATAATCATACATACACCTACAACCCCCCCATCCCTGATGCAAAATTGACACCCCTCATCACTCCACCATCCCTTGTCCCTAAATTTTGAATGTGCACATGCTTACTCATCCCCTTTCTCTCTAACCGCTCCCCTAAAACCTAGTTGGACAGTGATGTGTTACATTCCCCATTCCCACTTTTGCATCCGCACATAATTGCATTACACCCCATCTTCATTATCATCTCTTTAGGTACACTATCACTCACATCTCCTTTGCATTCCACCATTTACGTTAGGTTCATTTTAA
This sequence comes from Thuja plicata, assembly GCA_018584345.1. NCBI lineage: Eukaryota > Viridiplantae > Streptophyta > Pinopsida > Cupressales > Cupressaceae > Thuja > Thuja plicata. The sequence continues at coordinate 274,283 of MU227162.1, forward strand.
CCTTGCACTAGATTCATTTTTTGCATTGTTAATTCATTTAGGTTCATTATTAGTCTTGCATAGTTAAATGATTTAGATTCATTTTAATCTTGCATAGTTAATCCATTTAGATCTTGCATAGTTAAAATCATTTAGATTCATAGTTAAATCATTTAGACTCATTTTAATCTTGCATAGTTAAATCATTTAGATTCATTTTCATCTTGCATAGTTAATCCATTTAGATCTTGCATAGTTAAAATCATTTAGATTCCTTTTAATCTCGCATAGTTAAAACATTTAGATTCATTTTAATCTTTCATAGTTAAATTATTTAGATTCTTTTCATCTTGCATAGTTAATCCGTTTAGATTTTGCATCATTAAAATTATTTAGATTCATTTTTATCTTGCATAGTTAAATCATTTAGGTCTTGCATAGTTAAATCATTTAGATTCAATTAGATTCATTTTAATCTTGCATTAACTTCATTTTAGTCTTGCATTATTAAGTAATCATTAGGTTGCATAGTTAGCTCATCTTAGGTTCATTTTAGTATTGCATTTTAAAGATCCATTCAGATTCACATTGCATTCACATCATATTAAATTACATACCCATTTCATTAAAACATCAAATACATTACATACATCATAAAAACCTATGACATCCTGCATCCACACACGTCAGTACATCATATAAATATCATCCACGCTGCATCATTAGTACATCATATATAAGCATAATCCATCCTGCATAAGCAACATGTCAGGCATATGCATCACATCCTGCATCACCCACATGTTAGTCCCACATATACATCATATACAATACATCATCCATCCATAATCATGAGAAACACATACATCTTGACCAACCACCATGTATCATATAAAAAATGAAAGAATATAACTCAAAGTGTCCATCTCTCATGTCTCATATGCATATACATACAAAAAATGGGCTATAAAAGTCCCATCAAAAATACATGCACAACATAGTAATGCACCACTGTCCCTCTAGGCCCCCGTGGGAGGCTGTTTGTCTGCATCCCGCATCCCTATATGCTCCTCATCCCAACCAATGGGTACCTATGTGTGCCCCAGTGAGTAGGTCACCCTTGCACAGCTATTTTTTGTACAGCTGCTCGAGAGTGGGATGCAATACATTTGTATATTGCAAACATTCAAGATTGGATTATGGTATAGATTGAATGATGTCATTATTTAGGTCACACATTAACATGGAAAGTTGAGTCTTCATTGGTTAAAGAAGCTCATCGTAACAGAGATCCAAATGTTACTTAAAGGAAAATAGATTTAGCATATGGTTTAAGAGATTTCCAGGTACGTTTAAATTTGTTAATCACTTATACATTTATCATCTCCCAATGCAATAATTTATACATGTTGACATATTTTTGTAGGTCAAAAACCACAAGACTATGTTTTTCAATGGTTATAAATTTTGCATCAAAAAGTTGGATGACACAAAGAAAACTTGTGATTCTGGGATAAGTGTAGTCTTTCAGGTGACTAATATTTCATCTAGAAATGACTTACATCCTTGAGAGTCTGAAAATTGATACTATGGAATTTTGTATAATATACTTGAGTGTGAATTTAATTCCTTCAGATTAGTTCTCTTTTTTGTCAGATGGTACATGCTACGACTTAATCAAAATGATCCTGAGAGAACTGTTATTGAACATGACAATGGATTTCAAATGATTAATACAAGGTGGTTTGAGCCAGTTGGGGATGAGACCTAGTTATTCCAAGTTAATGTGAGTAGGTATTTTACTCAAAGGTTCTACATAAATTGGGTTGGTCATTTGTTGTTAGACATGATCCAAGAGGAAGGTTGATAAGGTCTAATGCGATGGAAGAAGAAGATTGCAAACAACTAGAATATGACGTAGACGATGATCACAATCGACAGTTAGTCGATGATGTTCCTGACGCAACTTTGCTTGAAGACAAAGATGATGATGATGACGATGCTACTGATGATGATGATGATGATGATGCTAATGATGCTAATGATGCTGATGCTGACGACGACGATGATGAAGATGATGCTTATGGTTTTTAATTTACTTAATATGTATTTTTGACTTTGAGTATATGTATCATGAATTTTTTAACTAACATAAGATAATTGAATTACATACATGATAATTAATGAATGTTACATTTTATTAATGGATGAAATAATTAATGAATGTTAATTAGATGTTAACAGGAAATTTAGAGTGATGTTGGGGGGGATGAGATTCCACCTTTACATGGTTGGCCCTGTTTAGTACAAAATATAAAACTATTCTCGAAACAAAGTGAAGCTCAATAAGGTTGTTCCTTATCTAGGGTCAGATTTGTATATAAATTAGGTTTCTAGATTCAAATTTCTTTGTTGAATTGTAATTAAGTCCATCTCTTAATTACATGTTGATTTGATATTGTAACCAAATTTTGTGTGTAGATAGATAGATGTGACATTGATTTTTGGTTATTCATTAGATATGTGACTGTAGTGCAGCTAAAAAATGAAACTCTATTCACAAATGTGTAATCTAGTTTAAGATTTTGAATTCTTTTAGTATTATATAATTAAGTTTCCATTATTTTGCATGAAGAAACTTACAATCTATGGCATGTCTACTTCTGAAGAGAATATGTTTGATATTCTGAGTTTCTATAAATATTTGAAGTTTTGTGTAATCTATGGGTTTACGAATTTAATTTTGATATTATTTGAGTCTTGAGATTCAAATCTTTTGCGATATCTCAGTGGAAGTTAATTACACAGCCAAATCTTGTGTGTAGTTGTGTTTTTTGTTAGATATAAATTAAGGTGTTATATAATAGGCAAAGGCATAAATGAAACACAATTTTATTTTGTGTTGCTTTTGTCTTGTTCATTGATCTCAATCTTATAGAGTTAGAATGCTTCACTTAAGTTGGTAGTGGGAAACTGTGTCTGTTTCTTTAAGATAGAATTTGAGGTTTGAGAATAGGTTGGACTACATGATACTTTCTGATTATTCAAACAAATATTGAATGTGGATGGATCGATTAATGGTTTTTCATCAGAGATGTAACTGTAGTAGAGTTGATACAATGGAGATGTGAGAGGGTTTTGAAAATCCGATCACAATAAGGATCATAAATGGTTTAATAGCAGCCTCTTTTCAAGATTTATCTAGCGAAGAATGGTTTGAGATATTTGGAGGGTTCACTATTAAACTAAAATGCAGAAGAGAAACACTTCATAATGTATAAATAACAGGGTTTACTATCCCATAGGCTTCTTTTGTCTTGTGGACGTTAAAAATTATTCTATTCTATTCTATGAGATAGGTCATAGGACTTTGTTTATCATGAAATAAAAGGTCTCAGAACTCCATTCAGGATATTGGCAATGTATGTTTTGCTTTGTTCAGTTCAAGCATATTGAAATTGTATGTCTTTCAAAATGCAAATTTTTTTGCTTATGATTCATTTCAATATGTGAAGTACTGGATGTGCTGCTCCTGATCAAATAACTCTTTAAGTAGCTCAGTTGCTAAAAGACCCCCCAGGTAAATCCAATTTGTCTTGGCTTCGTAGTTGCAACTTTCTGTAATAGTTGATCTGATCAAAGAAGTCTTTAGTGTCATAGTTAGTAAAAAAAGCCACCTAAAACTCCAATTGTCTTGCAGTTGCAAATTTATGTAATAGTTGACTCTGCAGATCATCTCCTTTATCTGCAATGCTTAGTTTCTGGGCATTGAATTCTTATAATGTGCACATTCTCCATTGAAGCTGGTCATATAGATCCCATCCTGATGATCTAAAGAGCCATGAATCATTCCTTTCCAATCATTTTGCAAAAAAATAAGGGAATAGGTCAAGGAGATCGACATACCAAGCTCTGTCTGGTACCATTGAAGTTGATAAATTCCATACTGCTGGACAAAGATGTTGATCCTCAGATCACATTTCCATCTATATCACATGGCTGAACCCACCCTAATTATGGTGTAGAGCTCAAAGTGAAGAATTTTTCCATTGTAATTTATGTTTGTAAGGTCAACATCACATACCAAAAAAAGGATTCTTGTCAACCTCATATCCATGCGTACTTTGTGTAGTTTCATTTTCGTGTCAACGTGAAAGTTTGTAGACTTTTAGGTTATTGTATCTTGTTTCTAGATTCAATTGCATCAGTGCCTTTTTCATCAACTTTTTGAATCACACTCCGCACACTCATGAGATATCATCAAGATGAAGAGTTCAAGAGGAGAAGATGGAAGTAATCATGAGCAGGGGCACAAGTCTGGTGATGTAGTTATAATGCACCAATCTCTAGTATTGAGAGGAAGAAACAGATAGATATTTTGGGAAAGATACTGCAAAACTTTTCAATTCATCACATACATAGCAGCCACATGCCTAGGGAAAAACCTCTTTGTTGGATCTTACGATAAATCCCTTATTTATCCTAGGACTGGTGCTTGAGCACAAATGTAATCACATAAAAGCATTGCAATAAAAGTAATTGTGTTGTCATAGGCGTTTTGGTCAAGTGCTAGTGTCACTTGGTTATCATGTTGAAGACCAGGGTTGAAATCTCCCCAAGAGGCATCTTAGCACTGGTAGGCAAGATGAAGTTGTAGTCTTGCTTCAATTAAGTGGTAGTTCTATAGATGACAGGTATTCAAGCTAGAGGAGCATGCTAGAGGTGATCACATTCAATCCAAAAGGAGTATCATGGAGTAAAAAAGAATTAATTTGAGAGGAGCACATTGGAGGAATGTAGGAGGAGGATGAAGGATAGGATGAAGAGTGGATGCCATACAAGAGATCAGAAGCCTTGATCAATTAAACTTCTGAAAAAAAATTCTCATCAATGTGTTTGTGGGCGGAATAGAAAAAGTAGTATGTAAAACTTAAATCTATTTATATCCACTTGTGAAGACATTGGAGCACAGTGCAGAACTTGATATAAATTTTCTTCTTCATGTGCTTGTTCACTAGATTTTCTACATTGGTTATTTGACAATTTCAAGTTTCCAACATTTTCAATCACATCGTTTGTCTTTTATTCTTCATGTCCAAATAAGGTCTGCCAGTAAAATGCTTTTAGAAAAAATATTGTGTTTTTAGTCTTTCTTTTGTGTTATATGCCTAGTTATAGTTCGAACTTCTACGTACTTTAGTACCATTGAATCAAATAATAAACATGAGTAGTTGACACTTGCAGTATATAGAACATAAGCTAGCTTACCAACCAGGAAATGGCTATGATATTTTTGAACTTTGTACTCAAACTTAGAGACTAATTGTTTCCACATATCTTTAGCCAAGACATCAATATCCAAATTATAGTTTCTAGATTTACTAGTTGCAGAGTCTCCGGTGCATTTGGAGTTGGATGTGTGGATGATGCATCAACCCTAGGGGAAATATTTTTGTAAAATTATCTGTAACCCAAGATCAACCTCATGATAGTGAAACTGCAACCCAAGATCAACCTCCATCTGCTTGGCCATCCTCTGCAAAACATCTGACAGAGATGATATAGAAACTCTGCTATAAATTTCTAGCTTACCATTCTTGTGGGTGACTTGAGTGTGTTAATAATTATGGTTAAGGATGCCAATTATTCCTTTGGGAGAAAACCATTTGGATTCCTTCCCCAAGATCATAATCTCCTCCTACAAACAATGGATCGGTTCCTCACAATCAACCTCCTCTGCAATATGCTTCTCAAGCCCAATGGATGACCCAACCTCTACATCTGGAAAGACCACATGGAAAATCCAGACATGAATAGCTTGGTCTGCAATGAAGTACCCCAATTTGCTTCTAATGTCAGCTCTAATTAATGCCCAAAACTTGGACAAAGGAAAAGATTCAATGCAAATGACCAAGTATTTCAATTGTTTTACTTTTAACAATGGTAAAGTGCTTTGATATTATACTGTAACTGGAAATTAGGATCCTTTGTTACCATGATAAATGTTGTCTCTTATGTTTAATGCTTTAATATAAAATTTTTTGTTCTAGTCATATAGGCAATGGTGGGTTAACCTCTTTACATTCTTTATCTTTCATTTACTTATTCATGTATGCATTGTTATTAATGTGGTATTGAATAAGAACAGGTTTGTCTCACAGATTGCGTGAGAAAACATGTAAACACTTCATTCAATAGACTAATTTTGAATAGAAGATTTGTAAAATTTCTCTATTTTCCATACATTTATTATGATGATTCTTTTATAGCACTTGTACTCTCTATCAAATATGTAATTGAATGAAATGTAAAGAGAAGCATAGTCTCAAGAAAACGGCCAAGTATTTCAATTGTTTTACTTTTAACAATGGTAAAATGCTTTGATATTATACTATAACTAGAAATTAGGATCCTTTGTTACCACGATAAATGATGTCTCTTATGTTTAATGCTTTGATATAACAAATTCTATTATATTCATATAGGCAATGGTTGGTTAACCTCTTTACATTCTTTATCTTTCATTTACTTATTCATGTATGCATTGTTATTAATGTGTATTGAATAAGAAAAGGCGTATCTCATGGATTGTGTGAGACAACATGTAAATACTTCATTCAATAGATTAATTTTGAACAAAACATTTGTAAAATTTCTCTATTTTCCATGCATTTATTATGACGATTCTTTTATAGCACTTGTACTCTCTATCAAATATGTAATTGAATGAAATGTAAAGAGAAGCATAGTATCAGGAAAATGGCCAAGTATTTCAATTGTTTTACTTTTAAAAGTGGTAAAATGCTTTAATATTATACTATAACTAGAAATTAAGATCCTTTGTTACCAAGATAAATGTTATCTCTTATGTTTAATGCTTTGATATAAAAAAATTTGATGGGTGATGTTATATCTGTTCAATGCCTGTAAATGTTCTGGCAACCTCTACAACTCAGAGGCAAGTTGGAGAGACAACTCTAAATGACACAACCTCAAGATCACATCAAATTACCAGATTGGTAATTCTTATAAATAATTCCACTATCAAACTTAGAACTTGGTATAAAAGGATTTTGACATTTTTCTTATGCAACATTTATTTTTTCCTTGCAGACTATGGAGAGTACACTGAGATCAACATCAAATTCCGTTAAGTCCCTTGTTGCTAACTGTTGTCAATCAGGATTGCGCCTTTAGCTTGATTTGAAATCTAGCTATCCTGTTGAAACATGGAAACATTCTCCTTGGTGGAAGAGAAAATGAATCTCTAGATTCTAGGCCGGTTCCTATTTGGTTTGGAATATCACCTAATACTAATTTTTTATGGTTTTGGAAAAAGAGAGAAGGATAACTGAAAAAATGAATAATTAGCTAAAAGGGTGATACACCAAATGGATTCACATTTGTAAGAATTATAAATCTATACCTATAGGAAATACATCAGTGAACTTTGCAATAATTTTCACTTCACAATACCTAGGATGACCAAGAATTCACTATTAGGGTTTATGCCACTAATGGTAACAATTCAGCCAACAAACAGGTGATTTATGAAAAAGATTTATTCTTTATAACTTAGAATAGGAATTTGAAACAATTCACTAATCTATGCTTGAAAGGCACAATACACTTAAATGCAAAAAACTTGGAAGGATTGATAGAAAAACTCAGAAAATATATATGAATAATAGGGACAACTTTATTCTCCTCAAAATCTACAAATAGTTACATGAGTGATAGGGAGAAATCTTGATACCTTCTTGAGTTTGTTTGAAACTCTGCTTAGGTCTCTACATGGACCTCTAGGGCTTCCTCAATCCACCCTTATTCACTTGAAAGATTCAATCTTTCCCACTACTCAAGAATTCTTCCTACCTTGACAATCTCACCATTCTTGTGTTCTACAAGAACTCCTCAAATTTGCACCTACCAAGCCCTAACCATGAAATGGAATTGTGGGAGGTCAAGGGCTTCATGTCAATGTTTTTTTTATCATAAATAATGGTCTCAACTCATCAAGATTGGTCACGTACCAATCGAGTTCAAATTTCCCACTATTATGGCCTTGTAACCTTTTTGCACAATTAGGCCTCCTAGTTTCTAGGAAACCTTGAAAATAGAAAAAATATCTCAAAGAGTACCCTAATATTTTGTAGTAGTCTTTAGGTAAGGCAAAAAACCACAAGGAATTTCTATGTCCCTTAGTCTTGAACTGTCCGTACACCCTGTTTTCAGAATTTGGCACATTTCTTGTGTTTAGACTAGTTTTGGGTCTTGGGCTTCAAACCTTAGCAAAGTGGGATCATAAGCACTCCTCCTCAATCATGAGAACCTGAAAAACATGTCTCAACACTTCCATAGCCTTCTTGGCTCATGAGAACACCCCCTGCAACCTTTAAACTTGTTGTCACTTGCTTCCTCTAACTGGGCTATCAACTTAGCTCGCCTAGGGCAAGTGTTTAAAAATACATGCCAACACTTTGAGAACTCCTCCTTCCACAATTTTGAAGCCCCATGGACCTAGTATCAATTCCCAGATGGCCATATAGAACCAGAGGTGGGAAGTGGAGTTAGGTTCACATCTCTGCCCCTTGCTCAAAACGGGACAGCAAACAGTCCAAAACAAAAAGAATTTGAAAACTACAAGCTGAAACAATTACAAAGAAAACTATCTAATGAAAAATCTTTGAATCATATACAAAAATGATATCCAATAGTCACAGTCACAGTTTCAATCCATCCAATGCAAAAAAAATACAAAAATGCTTCAATCTGCTATTATCTCATTCAAACTATTGGCTCCAGAATAACAGTCCGTACAAAAATGATCTTCCACCCTCACAATTAGGGTTTTTCCACCTTATATATGGTTAACCCCCATGTTACAACCCTTCGATGGGTTTAAAAACTCTTAACACCTTGAAATCCCTCTAGACAACAAAAGTTGTCAGTAACTTTTAAAAGTTGCTAATGTTGCATAGCAACATTTTCATCTTTTGACAACAAACACTTTCTAAGTGTTTACTCCACCAATCCACCTTATCTAACCTTAGTTAGACCACCTAGGGTATCTATGGACCCTAAAACCTTCTATGACATCATCCCAATATTTGATGACATCATCAAGTACACCACATTTAAATGGAGCCAAAAAGAGCTATTTACACAAGAAAAGAAGCACAAAATGAAAACTACCTAAACTACTCTTGGTCAACATGACCTTATATATTTCATTTTTGGCGCCCACCGAGGGGCTCAAACTCAGTACCTATTGGATTTTAATCCTTGATTCCTTGATTTTCTTGATTCAGCTATTTTTCTGTGAGCTTTCACTCAAGCTTGAGATTCTTATCTCTTATTTTGGATATGATCCCGAATCGACCTCATAT
>MU227163.1:10426-32016 GCA_018584345.1 Thuja plicata
AACTTGTCTCAAGCCTTCACCAATGAAGATGAGAATACAAGAACTAAACTAAGATGAAGATGCAAGAACAAAGAAACTAAGATTCATTCCATGATTACCTAAGATGTGATATCTAGATTCCAAATGATTACCTAAGGCGCCTGTGTTTTTTCCTTTTTCTAGGTATTGTTGCCGTGCTACAAAGATCTCTTTCACAACATAATACCCTGGGATACATATGATGGTATTCTTGGGGGGGAGAATCTTCCCTCCCCTTGCACTATAATAAGTCACTATGCAGAGGTGAATCGGGTAGGCTACTAAATTATAATTGCTAGCAAGGTTTCGTGGCATCCCCGCAATCGATTTGTATGACGTGAGACACTTAAGTCTCTAGTTCAACCATGCCAATATGTTGAGGATATTCACTCAGTATGGACTACCATTGAACATGACCCACTCGAGTTTGAAGGGATAAAGAGGACTTTTGGGTCACACTTTATTTCTATACTGGATGAAGGGATTACTGGTTTGAGGTCTTCCTCTAAAGGGGAAGCGCACCCTCTAGACAGGCCTCTCTAGAAGCTTGATTAAGCTAATATTTCTCTTCACCCAATATCCGCGAAGGCGAGGGGAGAGGATATGGCTATAACTTAATCATAGCATCACTTATATTAAGGGTTTTAATCTAAATAACAAAATAGCTTGAAAGAAGTGTTGAAAAACACTTCTTCAAACACACCAAGCAATGTTCATTCCAAATTTAACCTATTTAAAAGCAACTAAGTGTTTTCTACCTAAGAAAAAGACACAATAGTATGGTTAATCATTCATGTTCAATTTATTTCTCACACAACAAAAAGAAAGCTTGTAAAAGGTGTGTTAATTTTCCTTCTGTCATTCAAGATTGGTTAAAATTCATTCCCTTAACATTCAAGATTGAGTGAGGTAAATTTTAAACAACATACATTCCAAGACAAGTGTTTAGTCATACAAGTTCATTTAAGAATCTGTTAAAGAACCATCAGGGAACCTACATGAAATCCATTAGTAGTCTTGAAGTCTCAGATATTAAATGTTGCAGAAAATCATTAAACTCAGGAAAACACGCAGACAACCAAGTATCGCAGACAGTGATCTATGCAGATGGAAATCTGCAGATATGGTGAATCACCTACACAAACAACCAAATAAACATAGTCAGATTTTGTTAAAAAATAGACTTAATCAGAATTAAAAAATAGGATTTTTACCAAATCAGACAATATTTAACTTCAAAAAATTGTGTTACTATAAAAAACCCAAGAGTTAAAATGCTAAAAAATTGATAAAAAATAGTTTAAACCATAGTCTTATGAGTCTATTTCTGAATAGGCGGAGACGGTGAGTTATATGCGCAGACGACCGAGTGTCGCAGATGGCCAAAATGTGCAGACAATAATCGGTGGAAATGGTGACTCTAGAGCGGAGATGGGTCTGCGTGAAATTTTCTAGAATTGTAGAAAATCTGCAAAGAAACATTAGAAAACAAGGGATGTGGGTCCCACTAGGCGTGCCAAAATGTATGTGTTGAAATCCTACCTATTGGGAGAACACTCAGACATGAAAATGTCAGAGACATAAATCATTTAACTTTACTAACATGTCTAAGAACATACTATAAAAAACAACAATAGATTCCATCACAACCTCCGATGAGCTAAACAAGGGCACCCAATGCATTGTTGATTTGCTCTTAGAGAAGGTTTGTGGGTGTGCTCTCCCAACACAATATTTAAAATCCCACTAGGTTCTTGATGCATGCAATGGATTGAATCTATAATGCAACTAATGGGTGTGATGGAGAGCTCAAGAACAAGTATGAGGAACTTGTCTCAAGCCTTCACCAATGAAGATGAGAATACAAGAACTAAACTAAGATGAAGATGCAAGAACAAAGAAACTAAGATTTATTCCATGATTACCTAAGATGTGATATCTAGATTCCAAATGAAACAAGCATGAATTAAGACTAATATTGCTATGAAAAAAATTAAATTTCTCTAGAACTAAATTAGCATGATAACAATGCATAAAATGGAGATGATTTGCTCTTGACAATAGCCTCTATTTATAGATTTTTTGGAGGAGAGAGAGGGCTTGGATGAGGTGGAGCTCATGTGGCATCCACATAGGTGCCACATGAGGGACACATAAGTCATGTAAGAGGCTCACTTTGCTCACACATGTGTGAGCAAATTTGTATGTGATGGGTCAAAGTGTACTTAAAGTACACATGTGAAGGATCTTGTAAGAGGTGTAAGAGATTTGGGCCAATGAAACACTTTTATAAAGTGTAAAAAGGTGTCATCATGGGTGTAAGAAACCTTGTTGGCACCAAATAAGGATTATTTGGAAAATATATTTTTTGGAAATTTGATCACACGTGTGAGAAAATAATTAGGACTAATTGGTGTAGGAATCAAGAAATTAGTCTAATTAACCTTAGTTAATTAGTGAATAGGTTTATTTGGTGACAGTGATGTGAGGTAGGGTAGGATCTAAGTTCAAATTAGCTTAATTTAAATTTAAAATTTAGATTAATTTGGTTTAGTAGAATTTAAGTCATGTGGAGGAATAAATAAATTAAAAATCTATTTAAAAGGGATTAATGAAGGATAATGTGTTAAATAAGATTTAATACATCAAAGGGCTGTAGTATTTAAATTAAATTCAAATACTAAGGAAAGTGAATCACATTTAATTAAATAAATTTAGTTAAATAGATAGAAGAATATAACAAGTATAATTAATTAAAATTAACTATAATGTTATGGAAATATTAATTAAATTAATATAAGGACGATTTTAGACATCTACAATAGCTAGCAAAAAAAACATTTTAATTTTTTTTTTAAATGAATCAATTCCAAAGCAATGACTCTCGACTAATAAAACTAGGCCAAAATATAAAGTTGAGCATGAAATATAACTTGCCATAAAAATAGTTCATTCCCACGTAGGAGTGCATTCCACCATCAACACTTATCTTGGCTGCATTGCTGATCTTGGAAGTGAACTATTTAGGGAAAGCTCATGACCAAAGGAGGAGCTGAATGCTAGGAGATTGAGACCTTAGAGGTGATCCATATCACTTCCATCTTTCATCTTATGTGCATCTCAAGCATAATTGGATTTGTTGGGTATTGTTCATGTGGGTATTATTTCCTAGGTATCCCGTAGATGAAATAGTTTCAAAGGTTTAGAATTTAGGGTCCCTATCTACAGTGAGATTATTGATCCAAGAAATGCTTTTATCAAACATTTCACTTCTTTTATCAATGGTTGTGAGATCCTATGCGGGAATGAACTATTTTTATGGTCAATTTATATTTCATGCTCAAGTTTATATTTCTGCCTAGTTTTATTAGTCGAGAGTCATTGCTTTGGAATTGATTCATTTAAAAAAAAATTAAAATAACTATAAAGAATATTTTAGGCTTTTACCCATAGCAGCAAGGCAGTGAACTGTTTGATAAAATGCTTTGGTAGACATGTATGAAAAAAGTGGTAAAATAGACAGGGAAGTGAACTGTTCAAAAATATCTATTTGTCTTAACAAATGATTTATAAACTCCATGCCTACCAAGGATGTCAAGGTAGGTCTGAACACCAATCAAAGAAAATATACACAATAGTGTATGTCATTGAAATAATCACCAAAAGACTACTAATCATTGTTTTATAAGCAATCTGAGAATAAAAACTCACCCTAACACTTGTAATATCCACCAACATGACAGGGCACAAATCTCCTCTAATACAACATTATCAAGAGCATTAATGTCTCTCAATCTTAACAACATATACTCAACTCTCAAGGATTAACTCCATGGGTTGTGACTATGATTGTTACCAACTTGGGGATAATCTGACATTCAGCCCACCAAAAAGGTTTTGATGCACTTGAATACTAGTTTCCTTGCAATGTGAAAGTTTTATGTACATTATCACCATTCTACATATCTCACAAACATTGGTTACCCACAAACTCTCTCCTATGCTCTCCTAAATACAAGGATCATCTCCATACCTCAATGTTCTACCAACTTGTCTTGACCCTCCATAGGTCTTCCCTATCATGGAACATATCCTATACTCAAGAAATTTCCTTCTCATCTACTGAACCCTTCAACATAACTCACAAACTCCCTTTGGTGCACTGACCCAACATGACTAACCTGTGGGTGACCCTATTCACCATGGTACATCCCTTCATGCTTTCAATGGTCATAAGTGAATGAGGCTCTACAAAATTTGTGTTTTATTTTGTAACAATGTCATTCTTATGTCAAGGAACCCTAAACAACACCATAACCCTATATGCGATCAACAACTTTGTCAAACAGAATGCATAATACAAGATTGTCCTAGTTATGACAGTGAAAGGGATACCTTCTATATAGTCAGAAAATGGAAGAAATTCTATTATAGACTATTTTATCCTTCCAAGTAAGTGTTCTGGGGTCATGTCAAGTGCCTTGAATGGGTTTGTGACTTGGATCTAGATTTTTCCCCCTGTTCTGCCCCATTTCCCACTTTTTCTAGCCTATTTCTGACACTCCAAACTGCAAACTGGGACTTTGACCTCAGGGTCAAAGTCAACCTTTCTGGGTCAAGGTCAACCTTGACCTTGACCTAGGTCAGAATTGACCTTTTTTTGACCTATGGTCCAAATTCTAGATTTCCATGGTTTTCAAATGTCGGGCTTTGGAAAGAATTAATTCCCACTTCTGGGTCGGTTGTTTCGGTCTTCGGAGTAGAAAATATTAAAATATATTTAATATAGGTCCTCTTCTAGGTTATATGTCTAATTGGAATTTAATTCTCCTATATAAGCCTCTCTAGAAGATTGTGCCCTAGTTTCATATATAAGGAAGCTTTCTCCTCTCATTTTCTCTAAGACTTGATAACCATAAGCAACCATAGCCATCATCAAGGATAATCACAAGAGCTTAAGACTTGAAGAGTGAAATCCAAAGGTGAAGAAGAAATATTTGAAGCAAGCCAAGTATCAATTGAAGCATTCATCCATTCTCAAGCATTCAAGCACTCCTTAAGCACTCAATTCATCAAGAAGATCCATTGGTGGCCATTGAAGGATTCAAGCTCCATGGAGCCCTCTTGTTGAAGATTTCTCCATCCACATTCCTCCAAGACTCTTCCTACTCAAAGACCCATTCAAGATTGGTGTTGAAGATCTACAAGCAATTTATTTGAGACATTCTAAATTCTACATCCATTTGGTGCATGCATACTTGTGGATCCACAGATTTGAATCCACCACAAGGGCTTCTACAAGCAAGGTGAATTTGTTCATTTACTTTGTTTTACTTATGCAATTTCAATTATAATTTGAGGTTAATTCCAAAACCGGGGTTTGACCAAGGCAAACCCCTACCCCCAAGAAGCAAATCCATTTTTCTTGCAGGTACAGGTTCAGAATAGCAGATCAGAGTGTAGATTTGGGTACCCTTTTCTGCAAACTTTCAGGATCTAGAAGCAGATTTCTCGTCGGAGAGTTTTTAGGTTGATTTTTCCCTAGGTTAGAATCAAAAATTATTGATCAATGGTGATATTTACTTGAGGGTTAAAATCAGAACTGTGTTAGAATGGAAAAATATTTATGGGTTCTTTTCATTTCGGCATTTCTATTCCAGATCTGGTCTCAGATTTTCCAGAAACTGAGTGTAGACCCCCAAAAAAGGTATTCTTAAAATCTATAACATCTGAAGGTTAGTACTTTTCTCCTATTCATTTCAATTAAAGTTCTTAATCTTTCTAGATCTATCACACATTCTTTTCTAAAAATGGAAATTTAAGATCTTCCTCTTTGCTCTTATCTCCAAATGATTGATTCATTTATACATTGATCCTTCCTTTGGGGTAAATCAATTTGGATCTTTCATTTGTGTATCTAAGGATAAAAGGGGGGCGTCTTATTTTCCCCCATTACTTATTAAATGTAATACATTTTATATCTTACCATTTTAGATCTTACATTTTGGTGAACCCGCGATAGACAACTCTTTCTTTTTGGTGTTATATTTACATCTTTTATGTTAGATCTTTCATGCATATTAGTTTATATTTCTTTTATGTTCTTGCATTTACATTTTAAAAATTAAAAATCAAAATTGTGTGTTTCCTAAATTAGTTCATTTGCATTGCATTGGTGTATGAGCTTTACCATGTATAAAACATTGGCCATTCCACCAATGGGCCTTTGATCTTATTGGAAAAATCTATTCCAACTCCTCAAGTGGAAATAAATACATCATCATGACCACTGATTATTTCATAAAGTGGGTTGAATTAGTGCCACTAGAAAGAAAGTCACTATGTTCATCTTGAACTACATCATCTTTAGGTATGGGATACCCTCATCTATTGTAACAAACAATGGGGGACAGTTCAAAAATCAATATATTGACAAACTTTGTGCACAGTTCCACATCACTCAACATTTTTCTTCTATCTATTACCCTCAAGGTAATGGCCAAGCTGAGGCATCCAAAAAAATATTCTCAAAATCTTACATAGATCTGTGAGTAAATCTGGTAGAGATTGGCATTTGTAGCTAAATCTGACATTATAGGCATATAGAACTAGCGCTAGAACACCAATGGGAGCCACACCATTTTCTCTTGTCTATGACACAAAATTAGTTTTTCCCATTGAATTTGAAATCCTTTCCTTGGGGGTATCGTTAAAAGGTCTTGTCGCATATGAACAATACCACATAGATAGGGTCCAAGAATTAGAAATGTTGGATAAATGCATACAATAGACATTTGATCATCTCAAACTATATTATAAAATGATGTCAAAAGGATATAAAAAGATAGTGAAACCTAGACACTTTCAAGTTGGAGATCTAGTACTTAGAGAAGATCCTAAGAATAAAAAAAATAGAGAAGAAAAGGGAAAGTTTTAACCCAACTGGATGAGACCTTTTTTTATTATAGAAAATTTTGGATCAGGATCTTATCAGTTGGATACACCTAAAGGAGATGTTCTCCCTGATCCTATAAATATTTTCCACTCAAAAATATTCTACACTTGACATTCAATTGCAGGGCTTGTACAATAGAAATTAATCCTGAAAAAAGTCAAAAACAACAAAAATTGATCGTGAAAAATGTCAAAAACACCAGAAATTGATCCTAAAAAAGTAAAAAACAACAAAAATGTTGGTCCCACTAAGGGGGGGGGGGGAGGTGAATTAGACCAAATCAAACTTAAACACTTAAAGCTCAACTAACTAATTCTGAGAGTATCACTGAATACAGTAATAATCAATTCACCAAATAACTTAACAACTTAAATAACCATACATCTCATAATATGCAAATCAATCATTCAAACTTAGTAAACACAAATTTAACTCAATTGACACTAGATTTAATGAGGAAACCCAATTTGGGAAAAAACTCTGTGGGAATTGTGACCCACAATAAAAATGTACCTTTCTTAAGTACGCTCAGTTAAGAACTTATCATGTTAAAGATTACAAACACATTTGCTAAATGTGACCCTGTTAAGGGATTTCTCTTAGATCGATTAAGATCTTCACCCTATTAGGAGTGGCCTTGCTATAGGAATTTAAACACTCTTTTGGAATGTCTAGGATTTACATATAGGACTGTTAAATCCACTCGGTTAAGAGATTTTCTCTGTAAAAAATGCTAATAAGAAACAATAAAAATTTGATCTATAAATATAGAAACTACCTTTTTCTTGTGTCAGATCCTTTATGCTCACAAGATTACCAGTATCACATACTCCATTTGTCTCTGTTTCAGACTGTATATTCTTCTCTTTCTTCTTCTTTTTTTTTTCTTGGTAACTCTGTTCTTCAACTTCTTCTTCTTAATTCAATTCACTAGCATCATAATCTCTGTTAATTTCTAATCATTTATATAGACATAATTTTTCCTCTTAATCTCCTTTCTTAGGTTTTCCATCATTTGCGCTTAGTCATTCGATCATCATCTTCATAAATCTTAACTCGGTAAACCATTTCACTTTTACCTCATGACTTGAACTTTTCTCGAAACTCACATAATCAGGTTTAACCACTTTACCTTTGCCTTAGATCTTCCCATTGAATTTTCTCACTCGTAGCTCTTCTAAAAAAATTCCTTTAATTCTTATCTCCATCCAGATCATCATATCCTTGCATTAAATTTGATCTTATCATTATTTACAATCTGTAAAGATGAAAAATTGAATAAAGGGAGGGTGATGGTTGATTTGTTGTTTAATTTGATTAGAGTATATTGATTCCCTTAATCCTATTTTTCATTTACACTTAATTAAAATTGAATTGAATATATATTATAATTATGATTAGGGGAAGATAAGATGCTCCTTTCTTTCACCCTCAAATACACAAATAGGAGATCCAATTTGATCAACCCAAGTAGAAGGGTTAATGCACAAGTGAATCAACTATTTGGAAAGAGAACAAGAAAGGGGATCTTAAATTCTATAATTTGATTAAAAAAATATGATTAATGATAGTAATTGAAAAGGATAGGAGGAAGAACTAACCTTACAAAATTGCAGATCAAAGATTGCTATTTTTTGGGCTCTGTACTCTGTTTCTAGGAAATCTGAAGTATGATTCGGAAAGGAAATGCAGAGACAAACAAAACCCAAAAATATTTTTCTGTTCCGATGTCATCTTATGAAAAAGGTCAACATTATACCACAAATGTCAACCCTGACCCAATAATGTCAACCCTGACCTGCACAGATCCGAAAGTGTCCTTGTTCGTGCCGTCTGGAAGAAAACTAAAAAGGGTATCCAGATCTGGTCTCAAATCTACAGTCCTGAACTTGTACCTGCAAGAAAAAAGGGTTTGTTTGTTGTGGGGGAGGGGTTTTCCTTAGTAAAACCCTAATTTAGGAATTAACCTTGAAATCAATAATTGAAATAAGAATGCTAGCAAGTAGTAGAATTGAATCTAACAATGAAGCTATGATATTGAATAGATATGCAATTGTAATTCAAATGTAGCAAGTATGTAAATATGAAAGCTTGGAATTAATAGAAAGCATAAACCTCGATGATTGTATGCTTGGAATCCATCTTGAAGGAATAATGAATGAGTGTTAAGGATGCACAAAGGATCTTGAAGGAAGATCACACCGCCATGATGGCTAGATCTAGGGCTTGAATGATAAATCTTGAATGCTTGAGCCAAATCCCTCCAAAGGCTTGAAAGCTTGAATCCTTGATCTTCAATGGAGAACTTGAATGATTGAGAGGAAGAATTGAACACCTTGAGAGCTTTAAAACATGTAGACAATGGATGCTTCAACAAAATCTTGGTTAGAGCTTTTTTGCACTTAGAAGACTTAGACAAAATGGGAGAGAAAGGCTTCCTTTTATATGAAATTAGGGCACAATCTTCTAAGGAGGCCGACATAGGAGAATTAAATTCCAATTAGACCCATACCCCTAGAAGAGGACCTATATTAAATATAATTTGGGAATCCACGCTTTAGAGCATGAAACAGCCGACCCGGAAGTGGGAAGAAACTTTTTGCAAAGACCGACAACCCGGGAACTGCAGGGTTTTGGGTTTTGGACCCTGGGATAGGGTTGAGGTTGGACCTATCCTAGGACAGGGCCAAGGTTGACCTTGTCCTAGGGTAGGGATGAGGTCAACTCTATCCTAGGAGGTCGACCCTATCCCTGTATCCTAGAAACAGAGTCCTGCAACCCAGAATGCAGAAATCAGTCCCAAAAGTGGTATAAGGAGGAGCAGATCAGGGGGGATGATGCATAAATAGGGGGATGATGTAATGGAGGTCAAATACATCCCCTAAGGAGGGATAAATTCTCTTAACATGGAAGTTCTTCTATTTTAAGATGATACACAATCATTATACTGTACTCAGTAATTTTATTTGCAAACCGGTAACTAACTTTGTTAACTTCTCAATGCTCGGTGCTCAACTCCTGAAAATTGATCAACACGACTCTATACCAACTGACTCAGTCTATCTTGATAGAGTAACTCTTTTCAATCATAACTTAACTCTTTGCAATTTTTGACTTAATCAATAAAGCGTACTGACTTGATAACATCGAATATATAGTAGCAAACAACAATATCAACATTACTTAATCATTGTTTTGATCTTTACTTGTCACCCATTTAACTTCTCTTTCGTATGATATGGTAACTCAATAAAAACCAGTAAATAAATTGATTGACATCAATGCCAAAATAATAATTGATCTAACCATTTCTACAAACATGTATATTCATTATCACTCAGTCTTCATCATCTCCTTCAGTTAATCATAAATCTCCCTCTTTGGCATTGATGGAAACAATATAGTAGTATAATAACAATTGATGATGCCAACTTTCAATACTGTCAATCTCTATCATTACTCCCTCTGAGTTGATATTTTGTTTCTAATCTTCAAATTGTTCACTATTCTCCCTCTTGGATAAATCTTCTGATATTGTAGCATACATTTTGATTCTCCTTCATGAGTAAATAGTAACAATTCATTCTCTCCCTCTTTCATCAATATCTCCCTTATGAATAAATTTCATCAATTTGATACTCTCCCTCTTTGAAAACAATTCCAAAAAGTCATACTCCTAAAAAACTTGTTTCAGTAGTGGATTATACCTTACATGTACAAATACTCATTACATACAAAAATTTCTTCACAACTTCAAGAATCACCTAAAGTGTGTCAGACTAACATCAATTCAAGAATAGATATTATGATAAATTATAGAATTGATGCAGCATGCATCATGCTACTTAGTGAATATTAGATAGGGGAATAACCCCTAATTTACCTTTGAGATACTCAAAATCATCCTTTGGTAGTGGCTTTGTAAAGATATCAGGCAACTGTTCCTTTGAACTCACATATTCAAATACCACATTCTTCTCTTGTACTTGTTCTCTCAAGTAGTGATACTTGATAGAAATGTGCTTTGTCTTTGAATGCATAAATGGGTTCATTGATATATTGATAGCACTTGTGTTATCACAAAAAATAGTTATAGGATCTGAAATAATCTCTTGCATACCTTCAAGTAGTTGTTTGATCCAAACAATATTCACACAATTCATGGAAACAACAACATATTTTGCCTCGATAGTAGACTATAAAATGGAACTCTTCTTTTTGGTTAGCCATGTGACCAATCTTTTACCTAGAAATAATGCACCTCCACTAGTACTTTTTGTGTCATCAACATTTCTATCCCAATCTACATCAGTGTATACTTGTATATCAAAAGTACCTCCTTTCTTGTACAATAAACCAAAATCTTCAGTTCCTTTCTGATTCCTTCGAATTAGAAGAAAATATTGTAACAATCCCAAAAGTGTGTGCTATATCAGGTCCAATGTGAACAACATACTACAATTTACCAATCATGGATCAACAAAGAGTATTATCCATCTCTTGTGTCTCATCTTCTTTAGATAACTTACATCATGTAACCATCGGTGTTCCAACAGGCTTGGAATCTTCCATACCAAAATTTTTGAGGATCTCTTGGATATACTTAGCTTGTGTAATATAGATCCCTTTTGTAGCTTGTTGTATTTCTAGTCCTAGAAAGAACTAAATCTCTCCAATCATACAAATTTCAAACTCTTTTCTCATTTCATCAGCAAATGCCTTAGATAATGTGTTATTGCCTCCAAAAATAATATCATCAACAAAAATTTCAGCAATCAAAACCTTGTTGTCACTGTCACACTTCAAATAAACATTGTTGTTATCACTTGTTCTTTGAAATCCTATTTTTATTAGATAAGAGTGTAACCTCTCATACCATGCTCGGGTTGCTTGCTTCAAACCATAAAGAGATTTATGTAACTTACATATCTTGTTTTTATTTGTGCTCTCAATGAATCCTTCAGGTTGTTAAATGTAAACTTCTTCTTCCAGTATCCCATTCAGAAATGCAAGCTTGACATCCATTTTATAAAATTTGAATCTTTTGTAAGCCGCATAAGCTAGAAGTATTCTAACTCCTTCCAATATATAAATAGGTGCAAAATTCTCACCATAATCTATGCCTTCTTGTGCATAACCTTTGCAAAACAATCTATCTTTATTTCTGATAACTTCACCATTCGCATTCATCTTATTTCTGAAAATCCATTTTGTACCAATAACATTTTTATCCTTTGGCCTAGGTACTAAAGTCCATGTCCTATTCTTTTCTATCTGATCAAACTCTTATTTCATTTCTTTCATCCAATATTCATCATCTAGTGCATATTTAACTTTGTTTGGTTCAAATGAAGATATCAAACATGTATTGTCTCTTACCTTGCTTCTAGTAATTACTCCATCATCTTTATTTCAAATAATCTTACTTGGGGAGTGGTTCCTCCCTACATATTTCACTAGTAATAGGATCGGTAGGTCTCGATACTTCATCCACATCGTTCGCTTGTAGACCAATATGTTCAGCTTCCTCCTCGGTAGGTGCTCTTAGTAAGGTGTCAGGAACATCAGGTTGTATGTATACAAACTTATCATAGTCCTCAGGTTCCTTTTTTCTTTGTTCATCATTCTTTTCTGCAAACTCATCAATTCTCACATTTTCACTTTCCACCATTTTGTTAGTAGCTTTATTCAAACACTTATAGGCTTTACTCCTTGTAGAGTATACTAAAAATATTCCTTCATCCCCTTTAGAATCAAACTTTCCTTCTTTATAATCTTTCAATATATAACATATTCTTCCAAAAAATTTGAAATAACTAACATTAGGTTTGTGATTATAACATATTTCATAAGGTGTTCTGTTAGTGCCTTTTTTCATTTGTGCTCGGTTCAGTGTGTAAATAACTATGCTAACTGCTTCTCTCTAGAAGTTTTGTGAAATACCTTTCTCAATCATCAGTGTCCTAGCACAATCAACAATATACATGTTTCTTCTCTCAGCGATACCACTTTGTTTTGGTGTCCTCAGTTCTAACATCTATCTCTTAATTCCATTTTCATTACAAAACAATGTAAACTCACCTCCTCTATCAGATCTAAGACATTTCATTTGTCTTCCGGTTTCTTTCTAAACTTGGGCCTTATACCACTTATACATTTGAAATGAATTATATTTTTCTTTTAAAAGCATTACATACATCATTCCAAAATAATCATCCACAAATAGAATAAAATATTTTTCTCCATAGTAACTTTGAGTTCCCATGGGTCTACATAAATCAGTATGAACTAGATCCAAAATTCCTTGTGTAACATAAGTTGTGATTGAAAAACTATATTTATTCATCTTACCCATTTGACATTCTCTTCACATAGCATTCTCAGGTTTCTCTAATCTCAGTAATCCTCTTACTCTATTCTTTTTATGCACTTTGATCAAGTTGTCAAAATTGACATGACAAAGCCTTTTGTGCCATAGCCGAACATCATCAACTTTAGCATATAGGAAAATATTCATATAAGTATCAAGATAAAATAAATTACCTTTAGATTTTTCTCTAGTAGCAATCATATTTTCCTTCTTATCAAAATCTTTCACTCTTCCATGTTGAAATTCCAGTCAGTGACCTGTGTTATTTAACTGTGCAACACTCAACAAATTACACTTTAATCCTTCAACCCAATAAACATCATCACATCTTGTGTTATTCAATAGTATTATAGATCCTTTTCCTTTCACATGGTATGGAGCATCATTACCAAATCTAACATATCCCACATGATGCTTTTACAAGGAAATAAACTTAAGTGTGTCACCAGTCATGTGATGTGAACAAGTTGTAATTTATTTTTCTATTCTTACTAACATTTGAACATTCATTTTTATGATGCAAACCCCTAGAAGAACATACACACATGCACTATTTATTCTTGAATTTTCTTTTCAAAAACAATATATGTTCACTTTTATTCAACCAATTTTGTTTTAAATATAAGTTCAATGCACAATTGTATTCATCTAATTTTGTTTTAAATAAACTATGTACATTGTTCCTATGTTCATTAATTGATGATATGATAGTTATTGATGTCCCATGGTATTGTTCCTATGTTCATTAAATATATTTTTTCATGTCAATTAATTATTTAATTAATGTCCTACTCTAATATAGTTCACATAAACTCATGTAGATTTAAATCACTATTTAAAAAAACCATGAAATAGGATAAAAGATCCATGAATAACATAAATTTAACATGTAACAAATCCTATAAAAATACATCATAAATGTATGATAACAAGACCATTCTATAATTCCATCATATCAACTCATGATATATAATCACATAACAAGTCCTAGTATAATAACACAAGTTTAAATAACATGATAACAAGTCCTGAAAACATAACAAGTGTCATCATATAAAGTCCATCATATAATAACACAAAAAATTATAACATGTGTATGTAAGTGTATCAGCATGTGAAAAAAACTCATGATATGATATGTGACATAAATAATCTAAGAGCTCTCATGCAGCTGATTTGTAGTCCTCTTTACTCCATGAAAAGATGACTGAGATGCATCATCCTACTGGGTCTACTCCTGAGATACACCATCCTATGTGTTTGCAATATCAGTGCCCTTTCCCTCCTCCACATTATTAAAAGATAACAAGAGAATACTATGTGTGTTTAATTCAAATGACCTAAATAATTCACTTACAAAGCAATTAAATAATGAACATTTAAAATTTTACCATGCGATGTGCTCAGTAATGCCCTCAGTAGGAAGAGGAGGTGCACTCTCATGAAAAAAAAGTGGATGCAGTCAGGTCCTATACAAACAAAAATTACAAAACTTTGATAATCCCTATAAAAGACAGGTACACAATAGACATTGCAAAATTGATTTTTTAATCAGGTATATGCACCAAGATGAGGGACCAAAAAGGTGTCAAATACCTTTTTGGTCCCCCATATGCACATAGGCCATGCGACTATAGAGCGCACATCCTATAGCCCGTGTGCCCTATGGCTTGGGCAATTTAAACCATAGGGCATGTGCCCTATAGGGCGTACACCCTATTAGGTTTTATATAAAGTTTGGGCAGCCACTTTTGTGGCTCATTTTCTTTGCCCAAACTCGTGGCTTGCCAAGAATTCTCTCCATAACAGCGTGTACATGATTCATTGTGGGGTTTTCTCCATCAAATTGAAGCCAAAAATGGCTCCACGATGTCATCAAGGTCAAATCGGAAGTAGAGATAAGTGATTCTACAACCTTGTATCTTATTTGTATTGAAATTTAGGTTTAATTTTTAGTTTTCAATCAAATTTGATTGTCAAAGTTTCTTGTCTTAAATTTTATGTTTAATTAGACTTTTAAAATAGATTTTATTTTAATTGCCAGGAATGAATGATCTCCCCACAGAAAATCCTCAACCAAACCCTCCATCTTCGCCTCATGAACAAATGGATGTTGAAAATAATGAAGAAAATGAACCCCAACCACCTCCACCAATTGAGAAACCTCCTCCTGGAACACATGAAAATTTGATAAACCATATAGAAAGAGGGAAAATGGAAATAGAATCTTTAATTAGGAGGTTAAAAGATTCTATTGGTACAAATCCTAGAAGGGAAACACTTTCAAAATCATTAGAATTAATCTTGACCCATGTAGGTTTAGTTAGTGGGCAACTAAATTTATGGCATGACAAAAAAGAAGAACAAAAACAATATTATGCAAATAAATTATCATATGAAGGCATAAAAAGAAATAAATCACAAAAGATGACATTTGCAAACTCTTTAAAAAGCTATGGAAACTGAAACTCTTAAAACTACAACAAGGAGGTTCCCAATTCATTGGTTCTTAAATGAAGATATAAAAAAAAAACTTTTCAGACAGATGGTGGATGGTCTTTGATTCCCCTCGCTATAACAATCATGAGGTTCCTATCTATTTCCTGAGGAAACTCTATTGTGAGTTTGTCCTGAAGGAGGTGCCAAATTGTTTTGACTTTCTAGAGTCTCAAGGTAGATGTGGAGGGCATCATTTGATAGACCCGTGGCATGTCATGACCCTAATGCATCTAGGTTTCCCAGTGGCAAGCCACAATTGGATCATGTTATTATTCCTTCCAATGTGAAGGAACATGTGGAGGTGGACACACTAGGCATGGTTAGTGCTCTGACACAGACTCTCATTTAGTGCGTCACTCCTCTAGTCGAGGGTGACCATGGTCGGTCTGTGAGGGGTCATTTTTGTCATTCTTGTGGATCCCTATGCACATTTGGTACTACCGAGAGAGAGGAAGAGGATGATGTACTGATGACTGATGATTTTATCAATGCAACATTTGGCATTGATACACAGGTAAATATTTGCAAGTTCATTGAATTTATTTGATCATATTTCATTTTTTAAATGAATGAATTTAATTAAATTAGTATCTATTGTTTATGATGAAAATTTAGGGAAAGAGTGTCGGTTGCAGTGGCAATGATCCCCCAGACCCCTTAGACACTACATCATCAATTCCACAAGTATGTATCGAATAAAACATTTTTTAAAGTATACATTTGATTATTCTATAATTATATGGATGTTTATCTCATAACTTATTGTGCATGTACATTAGTTCATTGTTGGACCATCGACATTGGCATTAGACAAAAAAGGGCCTCATTCACATTTTGTTGAGGTATGTTTATTTGCATGTTAATTTGATTTACTTGATTATATTTAATTAATAAATGAATGAATAACTAAATTAGTAGACAAATTATGATCAAAATCTAGAGTCAAAGTTGTCATGGAAATGATCCCATTCCTTCACCTGGATTTGTGATGACATCATTTAGTCCACATGTATATATGTAATAATGCATTATAATTAACAAGTCAGTGGTTTGTTCTTATATTAATAGTTGTCTTATAAATTACCATACATGTGCACTAGTTTAATGTTGGAGCTACAACATCGACACCGTACACTGAAGGATACGGTGGCACCTTCATAGAGGTATCATTTATTAATTAGTGGGGTTATAAAATATTATAGGTATTCTTGATAACTACATAATACTCTTGTTGTTTCATTTCTAGTTAATGACAACAAAGACTCCTCCTTTTGTTCATGATAGTTTGAATCATGGCGTAGCTGCAACTATAGCTAGTTCTGATGCACTAACCAAGGTATGAAAGAGATTAATTAATTAGAATTATTATTTTAATACTTTGTATTAAAAATTTTAATGATATTCATGTATGTATTTTACATAAAATTGTTGATTGTTGTTGTAGGGACTCATTACTCCAGATTGTTAGTGTGCCCCTTCGGTGGATGTACATAGCGACTATTTGGTAGCAGTAAGAAAATATTCTATTTTATGTCATCCTATAATAAAATTACTATGTATATTATTTATTGATGATTATACTTGTTATTTTATCATCTTGAGATACAGAAGAGTCTAGACATGAGGACTAGTGAGTGGACTTAGACGAGTACTGCATCTCCATCGACGCAACGATCGAAGACAACTCAGGATTTGTTTTCTTCCCCTTCCGGGAAATGACTAGATTAGGGATAATCATTGTACACCAATATGGCATTACAAGACATATTTTTTGTATATTGTATAAGTGACATGTTCTATATCTATTTGGCTTTCATGACACCAATTTCACTTTATTGGACATATTTGATCTAAGACATTATTGGACATATATATTTTTCTTCATGCTCTATGAATATATCATGTGTATTGATGTAGACTACTTTATTTTTATGTGGATGTCGTATTCTTTGTAAATTGCTTATGCCTTATATTTATGCTTGCATGTGTTCTTAGGAATAACAGTCCACAAGACAACTAAGAGGTGGGGGTGAATCAGTTGTGATATAGATTATTAAACTTTAAACTTTATAAATCAAATCTACAAATGTAGATGATAAAACAGTAATATCCAACACCATAACACAATATTTGATGTCAAGGAAACCTTGTTAAAGTTAAAACTCCAGTGGAAATTAACACCCACAAATAATGTACTGAGAGTATAGTATGATGACATTAAGTTTTTCCATTAGTATACTTAAAGTGAAAAACTTGATAAAGGTCATCGGTATAAGCATAATCGATGGACAAAAATAATACCCAACAAGATGACAATGTCTATCATAAAAATGCTAAGTATAGAATTGCCCGACGAACATTGACAAGAGTCAAACCGACGACAAGCATTACTGATGATACAATTTTGAGAACATCGCCGATAGAGAAGAAAAGGAAAACATGCCAAATAGTTCAATTAAGGGACACCGATGGAGCAGAAGACCGATAGAGAAAAGAATGAAAAAAAACCGACAGACTGATAGAGAAACCCGACCATCAGAACCGACAATCAATTACAGAACTTGCAAAAAGTGGATCTGACCTTACACGTCAGACAAAACATTGTAATTCTATTTATAGAATTTTTATTTATTTTAAATCTTTACTTGAGGGTCAAGCAAGCATATTGTAAATGTTTTAAAGCATCCTAATGGATCTAAAACATAACTAACTAAAGTTCAAGGTCAATTTGTAAACCTTGGATCTAGAGTTAATTTGAAAAGCATGAATCAAGAATAGAGCTAGAAACTAGTATAAATAGATGTTCAATCATTTGTAATAAAGAGACTTGTAATTAGTTGAAAAATTATTGTAGCCATGGAGAGCATCTAAGCAGTAGAAGAGAATTCATGCAAAATTCAGAAACAGATCAATCAGTTGTCAAGAACACAGAAAGGCTACTGACGAGTAGAGACAAGGTATTATTCAATCACTCAAGGTGATTACATTTACATTTTAATCTTTACATGATCTATTATTAGTAATTAGAGATTACATTCACTATTAGATCAACATTTATGTGTAGTTGCATTCTAACAAGTGCATCACAACTAAAATACTTTTGTAGAAGGTGGACTTAACAGTTCTTTGATAAATATCTTAACAGAGTGCACACTTAATAGTGTTGCTAAAGCTTCAAATGAATTAGATCCTAACAGGTCTCCACTCTAATACTCCTAACAGGGTAGATCATCAGAAGTGATCAATTGTAATCCTTTACTGGCTCCCTTCTTATCTACAAATAGTGAAGTTTTGTGGGTAGACATCCCCACCACAATTTTTACTTCCTAACAGAAGTTTTCTGTGATATCATATCATGTGTTATGCGTTATTTACTTTCATGAATGTTTCTTGAATGTTTACACATATAAAGAACTTGTATTATGATTTCACATACATAAAGAAAGATGAACAGATAGATAGGAATATAAAAATCTGATGACACAAAGGTTAATGGGCCAACCGCATAAAAAAATTTAGAGACATCATTCCAATAATTATAAAAATTGGTATCAGAGCTAAGTCTCTTTCTTAAAAATCTTAAAGACTAAAGAGAAAAGATCAACACAATGGAGAAGTACAGATTGGACAAGACTATTGAGAATGAGCAGTTACAAATTGAGATTTACTATGAGTAGTATAAAGAGGTGAGAGTAAGCATGAGAAAGTTTCTTGATGAAATAAAGATCATGGCAACTAGGCTTAATGAAAAGGATTATCAAGAAGAGGAGATCCCATATTACTTCAACACAGTTGAATCATCAACAAGCAAAGCATCAAACAAATCAGTGGAAGAGATCACAAGTCTACAAGAAGTCAATCTACATCTGACAGAGCAAATCAAAATGCTGCAAATCAGTTAAGAGACTCAGATGGTCAAAATGATTGATGTCATGAATGATTCAAGAAAATCTGAATCAGAGAGAACATTGGCTATTGATGATAGGAGGAAAATCACCGAGAAACTACAAGAAAAAAAAAATCAAAATTCAAAGGCTTATTGATCATCACCATGAGATTACCAACCAGATTATTCTTATGAGTCAAGAGGCAAACAGATTAAACACTGAACTCATTGAAATAACATAGATCATCGGTGAGCTAAGGGAAGAAAATGAAAAATTAAAGCATGAAGTCAAAATTTAGAATCTGTACAATGAATTGATCAAGAAAGCTAAAGATAGCAATAAAAGAATGGATGATTTCCTTGACGGTAAAAGAAGAGTCAATAACTACACAGAAATAGGGTACACCGACAAAGGAGAATCATCTAATCAATTAGATCAAAGGAATTTTTATACAACTCCAAGGACCAAGAAGTTGTCATGCAATCACTGTGGAAAACCAGGCCACACCTCAAATGTTTGCAGAAACAAAATGAAAAGTATTCCTCAATCACAATCTACTTTCATTGGTAATTGTTATAAATGTCACAAGCAAGGACACAAGGAATATGAATGTAGATCCAAGATTACTAATCCAAAGAAGGAAAACTACATGGACAAATACTATCCTACTTGCAAAATGAATGGACATACATATTAGGAGTGCTGAAAAAAGAATAAGAAAGCATGGACACCAAAAGAACCTGACAATGGCTATAAACTAAGAAGAGTAGGTAACTCATATGTTTGGGACTATAACACATTGGTAAATTGCATAGCATGTGGAAGGTATGGTCATATTTATGCCAAATGTATGAGAAAATGGACTAGAAAACCAAGAGGATGGTTCAATTAAGGTATGACATGTTTACATTGTCATAAGGTTGGACATGTGATAAAGGATTGCAATGACCAACTGACAAAAACAAGTACTTATCCCAATAGAAACACCATTGATGACATCAAGAAGATGAGAAATAAGATGTGGGTAAAGGCCACAAAAACTGAAGGTGCTGGAACAAGCAATGCAAATGATGATTCCCCATCCAATGGATCTTGTGGAATCACTATTTCCAACTAAGTTACACAAGTATGGAACTACATTATGACAAGTTATATTATGCATCGGTTCCATTTACATATTGATCATATAGACAAAATTAGCATTATTGAAGATGCACTATATTGTTACTTGTAATATTATTGAAAAACAACCATCAGTTAATGGGTACAAATTAGCATCGATGAACACACATAGAAAAGTTAACACTATTACCAAAATGTATCAATCCTTACACAAAAGCCAAGTCGCTAAGTGTAAATCGACAGACATCGGTAATCCTTGAGTCGATAGAAGTTGTCTTCGCCATTTTACTGACAATCATCGGTGAAGTCACCAAAGCTGCTAGCAACCCTGACACTTTGTGCCTACACCGAAGATGTTACTTATGCCTCAACCGATGTACTCATTCTTTGTATACCAACGAGTTATTGGGCATTAATGACAACTTAGGGCACAAAAGTTATAAAAGCATGACGGAATAACTCATTTTGCACCCATAATTTTTGAGCAACCAAGCAGAGCTAAGTAGAGCGATTAGAGAGAAAATTGAAGTGTGACCTCAAAAAGATTCCAACTCAACTCAAAGGATTCATGAGTGATCAAAGAGATTTAGTAAGTACCTACATTCACCGACTGCACTGTTTAAATTACGGAAAGCCCCAAATTTCTGAAAATGATGGCATCTACTTCTAGAGTTGAAAAGTTGAAAGAGGATAAGAAGAAAATGATCAATCTTATCAGTAGAGGCACTTGTGTTGAACC
>MU227163.1:32066-45025 GCA_018584345.1 Thuja plicata
TTACGGAAAGCCCCAAATTTCTGAAAATGATGGCATCTACTTCTAGAGTTGAAAAGTTGAAAGAGGATAAGAAGAAAATGATCAATCTTATCAGTAGAGGCACTTGTGTTGAACCTAAATACAAGCTAAACCTAGAAATCGCATCACAAACTAATGATTCTGGAGCATTCTCCAGAATGCCACCTAGGGTTTTGCTTGTAGAGGACGTAAGGTCCTATATACATTGCAAGATCTCAGAATTAGGAGATCTAGACCTAGAAAATGCCGATAGGGAACTTTGCAATGAAGCTGGAAACCTAAAAGAGGAGCACAACCATCTAGAAGTGAAAGGTCTCATGAATGCATTACACCTTCCCAGATTTTTTAAGATGAAATGGATACAAATTGTTCTCAGAAAAATGCATAACTAGACATTATGGATTAATAATCCAAAATGAATAACAAAGGATGTTACTCATGTAGTTACTGGATATCCCACAACCGAAAAACCACAAGCTCACAAGCACCCATCCCTGAAGGAAGTGGAAAAGCTAACTGGTGCAAAATCAGACAAAAGAGCTCTCAAGATTAGCACTATCACCGACGAGGAACTCAAGTTTGGTGCATGTGTGGTAGGATACAAGATCTTCCAGGAAAGAAAAATGAATAGCATAGCAAGCACTGCTATGAGCACAGCCTACAAGATCATCAAACTAGGAAAGAAGATGGATTTTGCATAGATTTTTTTGAATCAACTTGAGGAGAACATGAACACCATAAGATCTTCAAGGAAAAACACTTGTAAGTTTGGTTCCCTCATTATGTGCATATTCTTTTACTTTGAAGAATACTTTCCTTCCATAGGAAAAGTAGTATGGGATACAAGAAAACCTGTAACCATACAGATATGTGAGCATATAGAGTCATTAGGTACAGATTTTGATGATCTAATGAATGAATATTTCAAAGGTATTAAGGAAAATATGCAAGCTAGAAAAAGGATACCTGAAAGTTTGATAGAAGAATACAAAGAGGATATATGTTTTATGGTAGATACTGGTTTTACCTATATCAAACGAGTAGTACCGAGGAAGTCCTGGCTATCACATTTAGAATATGAGATCAAAATAGGACAAGCCACTGAATGCATCAAGGCACTATTGAATGAACTAGTTGACAACAAGCAAGCAAGATTTGACACTTATGAAGAGGCCAAACCAAAGATCAAGATAGATCTTGCTGTCAAGAAAATAATAAAAAAGAAGAACAAAATGGTTAAAAAGTTAACCAAGAAATTTGTAGTTACTGAAGAAGGTGAAGAGGAAACGAAGGAAAGGAGGAACAAACTGAAGGCTAGTCACTTATCGGTGAAGAAATAGAAAAGAATGATTTAGAGGGTACACAATGAAATTCACCACCTCCACCTCCACCTAAGAAAGAAAGAACACTAGTCGCTTCAAGAAAAAGAAGCAAAACTACAAAGGAACCAACTCCTTCACCACCTAAGAAAGGTAAAGTGAGAACCTACAAGAGAAAAATGGTCTCACCAATAGAGATTCAGACCAAAAGGAGGAAATGGGTTGGGACAAAAGAGGATCTAGAATACTCATCTATGGATGAAGTTGACATAGATGTGAAAAAAGGGAAAGAACCCTTGATTCCAAAGACAATTGATGAAATATGTAAGAACATCTCAGAATCAGCATCTATTTTTGATCCTAACATTAGGAAATGGTTAAAATTTGATCCAGAGGATCAAAACAAGATAGAAGAAGCTATAATAGTTAAAATGTGCAAACACCATTATGTTCCACTACAATTCTCAGAATATGATGTTCCCAAGGAACTATCAGTGAGATTATCCGCTAGATGGACATTTGCACTACATCAGGAAAAATAAATAAGAGAAAGAGTACTTGTTACTCTTATGCCTTCAGATTCAAAGAAGGAAGAAATAAATGAGATGATGAAGAAGTATGAAAAGCAATTCTCACCAAAAATGAGAGCATACAAATTTCTCAAAGGGAAGCTAATTGATCTTGATCAAGACAACATTAAAAAGTGGTGCAAGATACTTAACCAGCCCCTTAAGGAAGCTAGCCCAGAGAAGGAACACATCATCATTAAGGATGCAAAAGATGACTCGTCTATGGAATTCGATAAAGAAGAGAGTGATATAGCAGGCCCCAAACATACTGAAGTTATAGATAAAGTATGGCCTGACACTACTCTTGACAAAACTCAGAGTGAAGACAGTCAAAATCCACCAAGTCCAATTCATATTGACTTGAGTAATAAAGAAGAGTCTACCAAAGAAGAATTGACAATAAAAGGTAACATAATTGAAGACATCAATGATGAAAAATGGCTGGATAACATTATTAATGACACTATAGGAAAATACCCTATAGAAGAAGTGCAAAAAGATGAAGATATAAATGTTGCACAGGGCAATACTGATGGACATGATACAACTATTAGCACTATAGAGGTCAACACACTGACCAACATGAAAATTTTGATAGAAGCTATTGATATTGAATCAAGTCAGGAAAAATCATCTAAGAAAGATGATGATATAACCAAGGACATAGATAATGATGAAAATAAAGATGCATCAAACACTCAAAAAGATGTAGATACAAAGATGAAGGATGCAACCATCACTCAACAAGAGATGTCTACTGAAAAAGACAAAGGAGTAGATAATAAAATAGATGAAACATTGAGAAAGGATGAAGAGAAAGAAAAGAGTGAAGAAGTTAAGCAAGATGAAAGCATGAAAGAAAAGGAAGATAAATCTATTGATACACCCAAGGCCAATGAAGAGACCTCTTCACAAAACCAACTGGTGGACTTAGAACAAAAGCAACAAGATGCTTCATCTTCTCAACCCTCACCTACAAAATCCATCCAATCTCAAGGTTTACAAATGGTAGTATACCAATCTGCCTCCCACCCAAAGAGAAAGAAGAACAAAGTCGTGAAGAAAGATATCTTGGTGGTAACACTTGATGAGGTAATAGAAATACCCAAGTGGGATGTATCTACTTTAGATACTGAAGCACTTCAAAAGTTTGGAGTGATGTGTCAAAGAAAAGCAATACAAGAAAAGATGAAAAAGGTACATAGGGAAGCCCAAGCACTTGATAAGGCAAGGGATATTCTACATCAACTTGTTCCAGATATCAAAATAGAAAATGACATATCAGTCATGGAACAAATAATAGTTCTTACCAATGCCATCAAAAATCAAAATATAGATGCATAGAAGGCAATGGAAGAACAAGCAGAGATGAAGTATCGACACAAACTAGTTGAGAAGATTAGCCAAGAAGTGGCAAAGAACAAGGTAAAGCTCTTTTAACTAGCAAGTCAATTAGAACCTATGATTGCTGAAGTTGTTACCTTAGTTCAAAAATTGTGCACACTAGAAAATTTAACAAAAGAAAATAGTGAAAATTTGTCCCAACTAGATTCATATCTGACAGCTAGTGCACTAAGTTTAACCTCCGATGCAAATACAATAAAATTGCATCATGACAAGATCACATAGGTAAACATATTGAGACAAGAGATATGGGATGCTGAAATATATTTTAGAAATGAGGTTACAAAGCTGCAAGCTCACATTTTGCCAAACCTCACTACTCTGCAGCAACACATAACAGATGCAAGAAATTATATCTCAACCCTAGAAATGTCTGTGGTAGACAACATATATAACATTCATGTGAGAATATCACTTGAGAACATGGATCTTGAGAATTTAAAGGAGAAATGGGAGAAGATGATGGAGGAAATCAAAGCCTCACACTCTCACATTTTTGACAAGTTGTAAGTACCTTTTCCCTCATTATAAAAAAAGGAGGAATGTATACATATGTACAAATATACTTTAGTAGAAAAAGGAGGAATGTATACATATGTACAATATACTATATGAGGATATGTATAATGTATGTACATCAAGCATAGATATGTACATAAACATACACTTACTGGCATATGCATAGGGGGAGTCATTTCATGACTAAGGAGGAAGTATACACAGGTGTACATACTAATACATCAAGTATGTTGCACATATCAGTTTTTGATACTAATGTCAAAGGGGGAGATTGATGACATTAACTTTTTCCATTAGTATACTTAGAGTGAAAAACATGATAAAGGTCATCAGTATAAGAATAACCGATGGACAACAAGCATACCCAATGAGATGACAATGTCTATCATAAAAATGCTAAGTATAGAATTGCCCGATGAACATTGACAAGAGTCAAACTGATGACAAGCATTACCCAGAATACAGTTTTGAGAACATTGCCGATAGAGCATAAAAGGCATACTTGACGAATAGTTCAATTAAGGGACACCGATGAAGTAGAAGACCGACAGAGAAAAGAATGAAAGAAAATCAATAGACTAACAGAGCAGCCTGACCATCAGAACCGACAATTAGTTACAGAATCTGCAAAAAGTGGATCTGACCTTACATGTTAGATAAAAAATTGTAATTCTATTTATAGAGTTTTTATTTGTTTTAAATATTTACTTGAGGGTCAAGAAAGCATATTGTAAATGTTTTAAATCATCCTAATGGATATAAAACATAACTAACTAAAGATCAAGGTCATGTTGTAAACCTTGGATCTAGAGTTAATTTGGAAAGCGTGAATCAAGAATAGAGCTAGAAACTAGTATAAATAGATGTTCAATCATTTGTAATAGAGAGACTTGTAATCAGTTGAAAATTTATTGTAGCCATGGAGAGTATCTAAGAAGTGGAAGAGAATTCATGCAAAGTTCAGAAATAGATCAATCAGTTGTCAAGAACAAAGAAAGGCTACTGACAAGCAGAGACAAGGTATTATTCAATCACTCAAGGTGATTACATTTACATTGTAAGATTTATAGGATCTATTATCAGAAATTAGAGATTGCATTCACTATAAGATCAACATTTATATTGTAGTTGCATTCTAGCAAGTGAATCACAACTAAAATCCTTTTGTATAAAGTGGACTTAACAGTTCTTTGATAAATCTCTTAACAGAGTGCACACTTAACAGTGTTGCTAAAGATTCAAATGAAGTAGATCCTAACAGGTCTCCACTCTAATACTCCTAATAGGGTAGATCATCAGAAGTATTGTAAGCCTTTACTAGCTCCCTTCTTATCTGCAGATAGTGAATTTTTGTGGGTAGACATCCCCACCATAGTGTTTACTTCCTAACAAGAGTTTTCTGCGATATCATATCATGTGTTATGCATTATTTCATTTCATGAATGTTTCTTGAATGTTTACACATATAAAGAACTTATATTATGATTTCACATACATAAAGAAAGATGAACAGATAGATAGGAATATACAAATCTGATGACACAAAGATTAATGGTCCAACCACATAAAAAAATTTAGAGGTACTATTTCACCCCTCCCCTCTTAGTACATCATTCCAATAATTCCAACATAGTATCCCTGTTAAAAGATATTAGCCTTATTAGGAGCTTATTACAGCATTACAGTACATAGTCCCTGTTAAGAGACAGACCCTGTTAGGAGTCAAGTAAAATAGTAGGCTCACTACCAAGGCACACTTCCCAAAGAAGGTTAAAGCCACCCTCAAGGATTTACAATCTGCATAAGTGTATAAAGAAAATACACATTCAGTGAACTATTTTCCAGCAACTATCTTTCCTTGATTAGTTCCAATGAAGTATCAACTCTACTTGTATCCAGCAATCAACAAGCTTTGGAGCTTCCACACATATACCTTTCTCTTCTCTATCACACTTCTCCACAATAATTTATCTTTCATATATACCCTTATACAATAACTTTTTAGGTTGGCCAGTTAAGCTTTCCTAATAATTAATTAGGTCAGCCAATTAAGGCTTTCCATCATACAAATAATTACATAGCCTCTTTCTAGGATACACACATTATCTAAGACAAGTATACAACACTTATAATTCATCACATATACTTCTAGATCCACAATTCACGCTCATAATTAATTTTACACGCTACATGTCTGAAGTCGGCTAGGAAATAGATCTTCTCCAAATTACACACCACATCTGACATCATCAGTCTCCAATTAACAATCGAACTCAACCCATTACTCTAACATATGTCAGTTGTCCAACTATAAGCTAACAAGTTTTAAAATATCTCCACCAGAAAGATATACTCGAAACACAGAGACCTACTCTGTCCAGAATCACAGTTGCAGTCCAGAAAACCAGTCTTCACCAAATGAACTATGACATCCACAAAATGTAACATAAAGTCAAGTGACATTAGGAATAACGTCAACACACATTTTTTTGCATAAATCCAACTTTGATCATTCTGAATCATTTGTACAATATTCGTACACTCGTTCTAGTTAAGTAGCCAGTCTTTCTTCTCCATAAAAATATATGTTGACATCAGTGACAAAACATAAATATCAAAAACATGATCAGTAACCAAAATTGATATCTTCCAATAATCTCCCCCTCTGGCATTGATGGCAACATATGGGAAAATCTATATGCATCAACCCAAAAGTACTCTCTCTCAATACAATCTTCTCAATATCCTCAACATAGATCTCCCCAAAACAGTAGGTGTTTTCACATAGATTCCTTCCCTCTTTGGTAGAAATGGCAAAGGGTGCCATAATTCACCTGTATTCTTCTGTAAGATGTAGCTTTTTTTTTCAAATCTTCATGTTCAATCAACTAGGTGCAAGATCACCCAAATGTACTCCATAGTATTCTTCTGTGATCACTCCCCCCATGGATTAGATCCATACATCAAGTCCAGAGAATGATATAGCTCTGAGATCCACTAAACTGATGCACATCTGCATCATTTAGTTTTCACTGGGAGGGGCCATCACCCCAAGCATGCCTCTAAGATATTCAAAAGCATCTTTTGGCAAAGGTTTGGTAAATATATCTGCTATATGTTCCTTTGTGCTAATATACTCTAGTTTAATCTCTCTTTTGCTACCTTCTCCCTCAAGAAATGATACTTGATGGAAATATGTTTAGTCTTTGAATGCATTACAAGATTCTTTGACATATTCACTATGCTAGTGTGATCACAATGGATAAACACTGGTTCCTTGAAAATTATTCCGATGTCCTTCAGCATTTGTATCATCCAAACAACTTGTG
The DNA here is from genome assembly GCA_018584345.1 of Thuja plicata. Taxonomy (NCBI): domain Eukaryota; kingdom Viridiplantae; phylum Streptophyta; class Pinopsida; order Cupressales; family Cupressaceae; genus Thuja; species Thuja plicata. The sequence continues at coordinate 39,225 of MU227163.1, forward strand.
TATAGTTTATTGCAGCAACAACATACTCTGACTCAGCAGTAGATTGAGCAATACGGTTCTGCTTCTTGCTCAACCAAGAAAATAGCCTTTTTCCAAGGAAAAATGCACCACAACTTGTACTCTTCCTATCATCCACATTACCTACCCAATCAGAATTAGTAAAAGCCTACAATGTAAAATCATCATATTTTTCATACCATAATCCATATTCTATTATTCCTTTCAAATATCTAAAAAAAAATTTCACAGTAGCAAAGTGTGTCTCTTTAGGATCTGCCTGATATCTAGCCACAATTCCAACTGCATTGGTAATATCTGGTCTGGTGTGTGTCAAATAGTGTAGACCACCAATCATTGATCTATACTTAGTTTTCCCAACACTTTGAGTCTCATCACTTTTAGTTAGCTTGTTCCCTATCACCATGGGTGTACCAACAGGTTTACAATCTTCCATTCCAAATTTATTCAAAATTTCCTTAAGGTACTTGGTCTGAGATATAAATATGCCATTCTTATTTTGATTAATTTGCAAACCAAGAAAAAATTTCATCTCACCAATCATTGACATTTAAAACTCATTCTCCATTTCTTTCGCAAACTTCTTACTCATTTTATCATTGCCTCCAAAAATGATATCGTAAAAAAAAACTTCTATAATTAAGATTCCTTATTCATCAATTCTCAAACACAAATTACTATCTGCATTACCTTTTCTAAAACCAAGCTGAAGTAGATGTTTATCCAATCTTGCATACCATGCCCTCAGTGCTTGTTTCAGTCCATATAGTGCCTTCTTCAGTTTGCAAACCATGTTTTCATCATCTGTCAGAGGAAAACCGTCAGGTTTCTCAATGTACACTTCTTCTTCTAGATCACCATTCAAGAATGTTGACTTCACATCCATCTAATACACTTTGAATTCCTTATGTGCAACATAAGCAAGGAATAGTCTCATAGCTTCCAATCTAGCAACAGGTGCAAATGTTTCTTCATAGTCTATGCCTTATTGTTGTGAGTAGCCTTTACATACTAGTCTAGCCTTGTTTCTTACCATTGTGCCTTCCTCATCCATTTTGTTTCTGAAAACCCAGTTAGTGCATATCATAGTTTTGTTCTTAGGTCTTGGAACCAGTTCCCAAGTGTTTTTTTTCTTTATCTGCTCTAGTTCTTCTTCCATGGCTTTGGTACAAGATTCATCTTTACATGCTTCATTAGTAGTCTTAGGTTCAGCTTGATAAATCGAACATATTTCATCTCTGACTTTAGATCTATTCATCATGCCTTTTCTTGCATCACAAATAATTTGATCTTCGGGATGGTTTTTCTTGACATACCTTGGCGTCTTCAATGTCTCAGTAGCTTCAGCATGTTCTTCTTCTTCAATCTCATTCTTTACCATCAAGGGTTCTTCAGGTTCAACAACAACTTCTCTTGTCTCTGATATCTGACCACAATCATATATTCTTTCTTGAATTTGAAAATTTTCATCTATCCTTACATTGGTGCTTTCAATCAATCTCCTCAATCTTAGATTGAAACATTTATATGCTTTAATCTTAGTGGAATAACCAAGAAATATTCCTTCATCACTTGCCTATCTCATCATCTCTCTTGATGTAACATTTACAACCAAATATTTTGAAATATTTCACAGTAGGTGTGTGATCAAACCGTAATTCATAAGGAGTTTTATTTGTACCTTCTCTGATCTAAATTTTTTTTAATGTGTACACAACAGTGCCAACTGCTTCTCTCCAATGGACATGTGACACATTTCCTTCCAGCAACATAGTCCTTGCAACATCTAATATGGTTTTGTTTCTTCGCTCAACTATCCCATTCTATTGTGGAGTTCTAGGAGTAGAATTCTGTCTATGTATTCCATTTTCTTCACAGTATGTATTAAACATTTCTGATGTGAACTCTCCTCCTCTGTATGATCTCAAACACTTCATTTTTAAACTAGATTCATTCTCACATTTTTCTTTGAATAACTTGAAATTGTCAAATGCTTTAGATTTTTCTCTCAAATATGTAACCCACATCATTCTAGAAAAGTCATCAACAAAAAGTATAAAATACCTTTCACCATAGTATGATCTTGTTCTTGTAGGACCGCACAGATTTGTGTCCACCATATCCAACTTTCCTTTTGCTGAATAGGCTTTTCTCTTGAAGGTGCTTCTAGTCTATTTCCCCATAACACATTCTCTACACATAGTGTTAGATGGTATTACAATTGTAGGTAGATCTGTAACTGCTTTTGTCATACTTGCCTTCACAACATTATCAAAATTAACATGAAAAAATCTTTTGTGCCATAGGCAAATTTCATCAACCTTTGCAATAAAACAAGAAGCTTCAGATGTGTTCAATTCAAATACATTACCTCTGTATTTAGTACCAGATGCTATCAAGTCTCTTATCTTACTCCTTATAAAAACATTTTCCATTGATGAAGTTCAGTTGATAAACCTTGTCCACTAACTGTCCAACACTCAACAAATTATGCTTGAGTCCATCAACAAGTAATACTTTGTCAGTGTTAGTCTTTCCATCCAAGGAAATAGATCCAATTCCAATAATAAGTTTAGGAGTATTGTCACCAAATCTAACAACACCACCATAATGTTTTTTCAAACTCACAAACTTATTTCTATCTCCAGTCATATGATGTGAACAACCACTATTTATGACCCATTCAAATTTCTTTTCAACTTGAGATACTAAGGATTTTTCTTCATGCATAGGTTCACCATCTTTAATAGAAATAAATCCAATTTCATCATAGTCACCATCTTCATCATCAGATATACCTTCACTAGCATAATAACATTCCTTATCCTTTGAGAATTTAGATTTGAAAAACTTAGGTTTGTGCTTTGGAATTCTTGTAGGACATCTAGATGCAAAATGACCAATCTTGTTACATGAAAAACATTTCAAAGGTAATTTTCCCTCAAACTTACCCTTACCTCTCTTTTCTCTTCTAGAAATTAGTGCAACAATTTCATCTAGCTTCTTTTATTCTTCCTGTATTTGTTCCCATTCATCAGCATAGGCTCCAAGTTCTTCTCTTAGGTCATTACTTCTTGAGCTTGCATTTCTAGGCAAGATTCTTTTTCTTTTGTGCACGGTTGCTTTGAATGCTGACTCAACCTTAGGTAAAGTGTCTCCCAATTCTACAGCTTCAAATGTAGTTAACTTTCCAATCAACATTTCTTTGGTGAAGTTCAGTGTCAAAGGTATGATCTCCTCTATAACCGTAACCTTGGTTCTATATGCAGGTGTCAATGATCTGAGTATCTTTGCAATCACTTCTTCCTCACTGTAAGCTCCTCCAGAGTTCCTAATTCTAGTAACTACCTCAGTAATTCTCTGTGAATATGCTCTAATGTTCTCATCTTCTTTCATCTTCAGTGATTCCATCTTTGTCTTCTAATTTTGTAACTTTGATTGCTTTGTAAACTTGTCTCCAACATATAGTGCTTCCAGTCTTGACCAGATTTCATGTGCCGAGTCCAAATCCTTCACTTTAGTAAATTCTCCTTCTGATAATGTGATGATTAATGATTCCCTTGCAACCATATTACATGAGAATATTTTATTTTGATCATCATTGGATTTCTCTAATTCATCCTTAGTCTCTATCTTTACCTTCTTCTTTGTTATCATCCAGTAATCAATTCCCAGACATAGCAAATGTGTTCTCATCCTGTTCTTCCAACTGTCAAAGTTTTCAGGGTCAAACTTTGGACTATCCTTCATGTAGTAAGTCATCTTCAAGATCAACTCAAGCTGTAAAACTTTCTCTCTGAGGACCAATAGCTCTAATACCAATTGTTAGGGATAATAGCCCACAAGACAACTGAGAGGGGGGTGAATCAATTTTGATATAGATTATTAAAATTTATAAATCAAATATACAAATGTAGATGATAACATAGTAATAGTCAACACCATAACATAATATTTCTTGTCAAGGAAACCCTGTTAAAGGTAAAACCCTGGTGGGAATTAACACCCACAAATAATGTACTAATAGTATAGTATCCCTGTTAAAAGATATTAGCCCTGTTAGGAGCTTATTACAGCATTACAGTACACAGTCATTGTTAAGAGACATACCCTGTTAGGATTCAAGGAAAATAGTAGGCTCATTGCCAAGGCACACTTCCCAAAGAAGGTTAAAGCCACCCTCAAGGATTTACAATCCGCACAAGTGTATAAAGAAAATACACATTCAGTGAACTACCTGCCAGCAACTGTATTTGCTTGATTAGTTCCAATGAAGTATCAACTCTTCTTGCATCCAAAAATCAAAAAGCTTCACAGCTTCCACACATATATACCTTTCTCTTCTCTATCACACTTCTCCACAAGAATTTATCTTTCATATATACCCTTATACAATAACTTATTAGGTCAGCCAATTAAGCTTTCCTAATACATAATTAATTAGGTCGGCCAATTAAGGCTTTTCATCATACAAATAATTACATAGCCTCTTGCTAAGATAAACATGATATCTAAGACAAGTATACAACATTTATAATTCATCACATATACTTCCAGATCTGCAATTCATGCTCATAATTAATTTCACACACTACATGTTTGATGTTAGCCAGGAAATAGGTCTTCTCCAGAATACACGCCACAACTAATGTCATCAGTCTCCAATTAACAATCAAACTCAACCCATTACTCTAACATATGTTAGGTGTCCAATAGTAATCTTGCAAGTTCTGAAATATCTTCACTAGAAAGATATACTCGAAACACAGAGACCTTCTCTGTCCAGCATCATAGTTGCAGTCCAGAAAACCAGTCTTCACCAAATGAACTGTAACATCCACAGAATGTAACATAAAGTCAAGCGACCTTAGGAATAAGGTCAACACACACTGTTCTACATAAATCCAAATTTGATCATTCTGAATCATCCGTACAGTGTCCGTACACTCGTTGAAGTTAAGTAGCCAGTCTGTCTTCTCCATAAAAATATATGTTGACATCAGTGACAAAACATGAATATCAATAGCATGATCAGTAACCAAAACTGATATCATCCAACATGTGTATCTATGTATATTGTTACTAAATGATTCATACTTAATGAGAATATGCATGTTTAATTTCTTAAACCTAGACTCGTAATTTTCATTCAAACACCTTAATGAAGTGATAATAGTTCATATAAGATCAAAAATATCAATCCTACCCAATTTTAGACATATTGGAGCATTTTGACCACCTGGACCTATTTAGGGCACTATAAGAACATTAAGGGATGCACCAATACATTGTGGTACTGAATGTTCAAATGATTTATGAAGCATAACAAGGTTATACCTAGCATTTACACGTCAAATTGAAGGTGTTAGTGAAGATAGTTCGATGCCAGGATGAGTGGTTTTCAAGATATGCAATGTTTCAGTAAGTGGGGGATGTGAAGGATCTGACAGAAGAAAGACTTGATGAAATGATTAACTCAATTAGAGGTTTTGATCTCATAATAGGTGGAAGCCCCTATAATAATCTGTCAGGCAACAATAGGTGCACTAGATGGAAATCAATCTTCTATTTTCTATGAATTCCCAAGTATTCTAAATTATGGAAGGGGTGTGCAATGCATTCAAGCCTAACTTGAGACAATATTTTTGGTATGCACGATATGATTATTGCATGTAGATTCTCTATGAAGCGACCTTTCTTACTACCCTGGGTCTCATGACATGTTTGTCCAATTTTCTCTTTTTAGTTTCTCTAACTCAGAGCTGGAGAGCTAAGCAGGATTG
>MU227163.1:56932-74326 GCA_018584345.1 Thuja plicata
CAGATTATTTGAACATTATCATTTTCCTTGAAGGTTCTCAAGACCCTAGATGGACAATTAAAACCTTAATTCTGGATTGTTTAAGTATTCTAAACTCTTTACAAATGTTTAGGATAACACACATTTTGTGAAGGGAACTTGGTTGTTGATGACCTTGGAAATGTTGTCATTATCCAGCCTAGTGAGAAATGTTGGGGGCCAAAGGACATCGTCCCACATGAGATTATAATATTAATTTAAAATGATTAAAATATCTGCAAATTTTGAGATGTTTTTGGAAATGATGGTTGTAGACTTTACTGTCATGCTAAGTGGCATTGCCAAAAGACTTATCATTATTAAGGCTCACCATCACATGAATCAATTTATTAGCCATGTGTTTTATCTCTGGCTCATTTTTGTAGTGCATTGTCTTCTCGGTCTTCTTAGTGACAACATGGGTGGAAATAGGAATCATGTTGAACCTATCATATATTCAAAATAGAAAAATAATGTAGAGGTTTGGAGTGACTTGTCAGTGAGAGGTTTTACTCCCTAAATTGAGAAGTTACATGGGAATGATCCTAAAGTTATCATGGCATTTATCAAAGGTTGTGAGGATGGGTTTCTTAAGGTTATTGAAATTGAAATAGTAATTTTGGAAGAGTTGGTGACGAAGGTCTCACATACTCTAGTTGAGGGTAGAAATTTCTTTAAGAACAAAAGGAGTATTGATGAATCTTTATTAATATTCTTTGAGAAGGATGAGAGAGATAAGATCAGAAGAAATACTGATGGAGGGTATGATAGGGCTACCATCCATCCTTTATGGGATGAGATTGTTGAAGTAATTATGAGGTATGTAACATGGATGACCTCTTTTGTAGCCTTTTAATCTACCAATTTGTCATCCTAAATAATTTTAGACACGACAAGTGCATTTCTATACCCTTTTATCTATTTTATTTTCTTTCTTATAGTAAAAAGTTATGTAGAAAAAATCCCTTGAAACCTATTTTACATAAGGGTTTGATTGTTTTTATCATGTGGAATTTTCTAAGGCAATTTTGGTTGAAAAGAACCCCAAAATGGATAGAACTAAAATGAATGTTAATCATTTTTAGAAAGCTCATTCCTCAACTCCTGAGGATCTCCCCTCAGGGGATGATTGTGGGGTTCACTTGGGAAAATGAAAAAATCCTAGAAGGGAAGCTAAGGCCAACCTTAAATTTATTATATCTGATGATGAGGGGTCTGACTATTCCCCTTTGATTGATATTATATTGGATTCCTTCAGCTTGAGTCTTGATGTCAAAGGTAAAGGGAAGGGGAGGGGATGCTCTTTTGATTCATAAAAGGGGAAAGGGAAGGCTCAATCATTTTCTCACTCTATCTGTGTAAAAACATCAAATAAGATACTCTTGGTGACGAGCCCTCTCTGTGAACCCCCACCCATTAATGATAGAAATTTGCATATTCATGTTGATATTTGCATAGGGAAGGGTCCACTCCTATGAAAAAGGTTTAATCAATTTATGATTGTGTTAACATTGGAAAGAGGTCACTATTCTCTTTAATGTGGATTGTATTGGAGATTAATGCCCTAAAAGATAGAGGGATTTCAACCTCTAATCATTAAAAAGTTAGAAAATTTCTAGAAATGACTCAATTTTTTTTGAAGGGGGTTGAGGATGTCGAAAAGCATCATGAATAGAGGATCAAGGCTTTGGACAATGATGTTTCCAGAGTCCCTGATAAATTGAGGGATGTGGTTTCTATCAGCTACATGACTATGGAAATGAGATTGGATGGAAATAAGAGGCTTAATGAACAAGATGAAATCATCCATAGTATGTCTAAAGGAGTTACTAACTCCCTAACTGGGAGTATCAAATTAAAGAAAGACAGTTTTGATCATGGTGTACTTTTATATTCTCTCACCAAACTTTCCATGAGACTTAAAAGAAAAGATAATGGTGCTATGCCAATTGACAATGTGATTAAAAAGGTGTAGTGCATAAATGATGAAGTGATAAAGAAGAAAGAAAGCCTTCTTAAGAATATGTAAGGTTTCAAGGATGTAATCCCTTGTTTTGGTGTTGTTATTTTCCTGTGGCTCTATCATGGTTGGTTTATTCGTAGTTTCTTTTCAAGACTATTTTATTTTTTTAAAGGGTTTTATGTCCCTTCAAAACCAAGCATATAAGTGAATGGAGCACTTGGATGTGTTCATGGTTGGTTTTAGGTATATAAATTTTTATATTGATGTTTTAGTTTATTTTAGACCTGTTGATCATAGAAATAGGCTCTCACCTAGCTAAGGGAATTCGAGAAGCTTTGCATGAGTGGGGAAAAATTTGCCTTGCAAAGAAACCTCTGAGGTTTTATAGATGTCAAATCTTCTCCTTGGTGTTTTCGGAAAGGGGAAGAAAATTAAACAAAAACTAAGGCGAGGCACTAGAGATTTTGAAACCCTAAATAAGTTTCCCAATAGAAACAATAAGAACATAAGACTTCAGAAATGAGCACAAAACACAATAAAATCATCATTGTTGGAAAGAGAATGTGATGGAAAGATCCTAGAGAGAGGCCAAAACATTCATATCTTCCTGTGAGAACCACTCGCTAAGGCTCGTAGGGAAATTTCTTATTACTCCACTAAAACTATTATTATAAAAAAAATTTGTTCACAAGTTGGCATGGCATAACCCTGGATTACAAACATTGAAAGAGTAACCATACATGATCTAGTAGTTTACAAGTTTGTGATGAATTATAAGAGCTTGAAAAAAAGAAGCTACATTCATTCATAATTGAGACACAGCCTTAAATTCATCCACAAAAAAGAATAAAACACATAGTAAAAGAAAACTAGGAATAGTCCAATATGTCTATTCTACCGATTATATGCAAAATTAAAAGGCTAGGGTCTGAGAAATGAAACTGAAACTATTTTCTACGTGTTCTTTTATACAATGAACAAAATACTCATAGAATTCAAATTCTAGTTTTAACTGCACTCCTTTTATACAATGTGCATGCATGTCTTTTATAGAAAGAGATCCTCAAGTCAAATCTCAAAATGACACTAAGGAGGGGCCTACATTTGTTCCATGTGGAAGAATCATCATGGTAGTTGCTACAACTATCTCAGCATGTCGATCTTTGCATCATTATTGTTCCTTAAAGTGCATGGCATGGATGTCACTTGTGCTATTTTCAGCCTCTTTGCATTAATGAGGTAATAAATTCCCAATTCCACTCGTTGTGGTTCCTCATTTTTTGTGCATGGAGGCGACAAAGATTTTTTTAATGGTGATTCTTTGCCAATTGGTGAATATGTCTCGTCGGGCTATAGAAATTGGTGAAAAAATGCGGAGTATACTGGCTGGGTTGTTCGCCCAGATTTTATAAAAGACACGTATGGTGGTCGGGTTGTTCACCACTATTTGCATGTAATTTCACTATGGTATTGGGGTTATTCGCCCATTTATCTATTGTATATTTACTATTACTCGCCATAGATTAAGGAAGTGGTATTTATCAAGGATCACCATTCGCCAAGGGCCCATTATCCCAAGTTAAATTTTTATTTTCACTAGGACCCAATTCTCCATGCATCATAATTAACCATGTCCCAAATTTCCACCATATTCGCCTAGTCAATTACTTGAAATTATGCGAGGTTTTCCAAATATTAGTTGTTATCATATGCAATTGTCGGCCCCTTCACCAAAATTCAAAATAAGCATTTGTATATAATGATAGTTTCAAGAGATTTAGGAGTACAAAAAATTAGTTTATTCTGAGCTAACAATTGTGATCGGTAGCGAACGAGAAAGACTACGAGTCCTTAGTATCTTATTCAAGTAAAATTTTATTACAACCTTAATTTGTTGGAGATGTCACAGTCAAAGTTAAATAGAAAGAAGACTATTGAAGGTGAAGAATTTGGAGATGTCCAAGAGAGGCCAACGAAATGTAGAAAAATGTCTTCATAATTTGGTAGGGGTAGACACAATGGTGTTGGTCAAAGTGAGGAAGGTACGTCATTAGAGGAACCTGTACAACTTTGATGTTATCAACTTACACAAGAGTCTATTCAACAAACTGGGGAACCTAATAAATCTGGTGATGAAGCTGCGGAACCTGATATCTCTAATGAAGATGGCCTTGAAGATGAATTTAAAGTAAATAACCAGTACCAGGATGAATTGATCAACTTCGGTGATGATGATGGTTCAATTAAAAGTAACACTAAAGGGAGAGGAAAATCAAAAGAAAAAACTGATCGTCAATGGGAGATGTCCAGGATATTTAAATTTGATTGGGTGGAAAAGTACCCATTCATTGAGCCCATGGACAATCCAATTGTAGGTGAGCCGCCAGTAGAATGTAGATGTACGATTTGTAGTTGGAAGTATAAAAAAGAAAAGTGGTTGCAGCTTAAACTGGACACCATAGAGAAACATGTTGGTAAGGTTTACGAAACCTCAACTGTAGATGGAAAGGAAATAAAAGAGGTAAGATATAAAATAAAGGAGCAATGTCAACATCAAAGGTATGCTTAGGAATATTATTTATTTCAGAAATTTAAGACGAGTCCTAGTGAAGTTCAAGGTTCTATTAATTCTATTTTTGCAAAAGCAAGTGAAGTAGAAGAAAGCGGGAAAGCTATTCAATTAATTAATGTTTTCTATATTTTGAGTAGAGGGCATCCAATGATAGACTATCCGTAAATGAGTGGTTTGTTACACTTTCTGAAAGTTCCTAACTATCCTATCACTCATTGGTCAATAAATAGTGGATGGGAATGGGAAATTTGTATTGCCCAGGTTGAAATAGAGGATGTACAGAGAAAAATAAAAGAGTCAACCTTTATTTCATTGTCCTTAGATGAAGTTACGGTAATAGATAATATGTCATGGGTATGCATGCATGTTTATACTATACAGAATAATGTTTGCCAACCACATCTACTAACTGTTGCAAAATTGAGGGACAATGCAACATTAAAAAGTTTATTTCAATTAGTAAAGAGCCATTTAATTGAATATGGAGCTATGGATGAATTGACAATAGTGAAGAAGTTGATCTATGTTGGAGCGAATGGAGCTTCAGTAATGCAAAGTCAAAGGAATGGTGTTTGCACAAAGATGCAGGCTTCTTGTTCACCATATGTTGTTGGCATTCACTATATGGCCCATAGGATGAATCTTGATTTTAGAGTTGTGAAGAAGTTTCCTTAGTAAACAAGGTTGAATATTTAGTAAGAGATTTATACTCATATTTTTTTCGAAGTCCCAAACATTTTAGGGAATTTAAGCACTTTGATGATGGAATTACCAATAGAAACAAGCTTCTAAAAGATGTTGATACCAGATGGATCTCTTTGGATGGGTTAGCGCATCAAGTTTTTTCTGAATATCAATCTTTGATTGGACTTATGTACGAAAATCATGACAATGCAGAAAAGCAGAGATGTGGCAACCTGTTTCAAAGGTTAAGCAATATAGAGACACTTTTGACTTTAGCATCTCTTCTTCCCATGCTAGAAGAAATGACGTTCACTATGAAAAAATCCCAGCAAAGAACCATGTATATTGCAGAATATGCTACTTTGCGTAAAATGTCATGCCAAGTCCTCGATAATATTTATCGAAATGACCCAAATTTATTCAAAGAAAAATTTCATCACTGGAGAAAACTAATAGATTTGGACAATCCTAATAATTATTTAAAGATCATTGAAAATAGAGATTTATGTGTTTGTGTAAGGGGATTTCAAATACCAATGTACTACAGTGCCCCAAAGAAGCGAGCTACAAGATTTACAAGGGAAGAGTTTACCAAGATTGTCAAGTCTATAGCAACTAATGCAAGGGACATAGCCTATAAATTTTCCTCTGAAATAAGATCCTGATCCCCATATGAACAACTACTTGAGGCCATGGCAATTGTGTTTCCTCAATATTGGCACTTAAACTCTAAGGAAGATTATCGTAATAGGCTATTGACTTTGATAAAGGAATTTTGTAAATATGTAGAATTCAATGGAGTGACTATCAATGAAATTTTAGATGAAGGTCTTCTTAGACAACAATCAGACACTTTTGCAAGGACTATGAAGCATCAATATCAATTAATGCATAACCCACATGCAGAGGGCTCAGCAACAAGGCTTTGGACAAAACTAAAACAAAGAACAATGTTGCATGATGAAACTGTAGAGTTCTTCAAGCTTGCTGATCTATGTCAAACCATGATATTGGGTTTGGTGGAGGATGAGAGAGTTTTCAGTGCTTTGGGCTTACTAAAATCAAAGCTAAGAAACAAACTAGACAAGAATTTGGAAACATTCTTGAGGGTCTACACATCTAGATATGATGTCAATACTTTTCCTTATCAAAAAGCAATAGAAATCTAGAAGAAAAGATGCAAAAGAAGAGGGTTGGGAAACACCATTAACCAATCTCTGACTCTGAGTGGGACAACTACAGGTGGTGATGGGAGTGGGATTCATACTCATAGAAGTAGAGGTCAGAGTAAAGAAGACACAAATGAAAATGAAGAGAACAATGAAGGAATTGGAATACCAAAATTAGATGATGACGACGATGCAGACATGAATTGGTAAATTTAGAAAATTTCTGCCAAATTAGCAGTAGCACTCAATAGGTATTTTTTGAACTTATTAACTACTATATCCTATCATCCAATGTTCATTTTAGAAAAGAAAGAATGTAATATGTTTCATCATTAAAATTTGAGAACAAAGAGTATCATTAGTAATTACTGTAGTTTGTATTGTATCATAAATGATTATTCATATTTGAATTTGAAATTGCTGAATGAAATTTTGTATTCCAAATTTCCAATAGCATATAACAGAGTAAATAAACTAAGAATAACTGAATAAAATAGAGTAACTCAACATACATTAAATTGGAAAACATGAAAATTAGATAGAGCACAAATTTTTTTGTATTCATTTGCAATACATTACAATTTACAGTAGTTCAAAAATTAGAGCAATCTTTGTAGGCCAGTCCAAACATCCTTTGATGATAGAACAATTTGGTTCATAGTATAGTCACACTCCTGCAACTTCATTAGCAATTCATATTTGGAAGTGTGACTTGACAACACTGTTGCTTCTAAAACTCCATTCAAAGTTCTCACTGGTTTGATGAAATCCATGAATGTATCATGAGATAAGTCTTTAGGAAGAAAGCGTAAATCAGTATTTATTTTGTCCTGCAACCTTATTTTGTAAATTTCTCTTCCAATGAACTTATTTGTGTCAAATCCCTTAGGCAAACCAAGAATTTCCAAATTAACTTTCCTTTGTTCCATCTTTAAGATCTTCTTCTTAGCTTTATCATCCATTTCCTATGCTTTCCATAGCTTCTCACATTTTTGAATGATACTTGATACCTTTACTAAGGCATCAAGGCGGGTGCTAATTCCCTTGTTTGATAGATAACTATCACTCTTACTGTAGAGTTGTTGCATAATATATTTTGATTTCTTTTCTTTGTTGACAACATCCATGTTTTGTTCAATGTTCTTATGGATCTTCAGATAACATACTCTCATACTTTGAAGCATTTCAACATCCCCAATATTTGGCCCCAAATGTGTTCTTTAGTAATCTTCACTAAATTATTACTAGTACTTGTCAAAGTTTGAATTGTATTATTGGCCTTCTTTAGTTATTCTTCTATTTTTTCACAATTATTTTCCTCTTCCACTTCTTTGTGTTCCCAATGATTGGCTTTATCTTCCTGAGAGTCCAATTGCTTTTGCATTTCCTGGTTGGAGGCAGCATTACTCTCCATGGTTTTAAATAAATTTTGTGAAGTGGCTCTTTCTTCCTCTAGTTTTTTACTAATTTATGCCAATTTCCCCCTCAGTTCCTTCAACTCTGCCTACTCATGTTCCTTCACTACTACCTCTGCATGTTCTTGCTCTATATTTGTTGATGTAGAGGTCAATTTTTTAATCTTTTTCTATAATTCTTTCAAACTATTCTCTGAAGCTTTCCTCTTTGCTTTTTCATTGGCAATGTCTGCCTGTAACTTTTCTATATTTTTCTTGAGCTTACTTTCCTCTCTTTCCATCTTTAGCAGTGCATTGTAGACCACTTGGTTTGTAGACTTTGACACATTGATTTTTTTCACATTTTTAACTTTGGAATAATCCATTTGGAGAGTGCTAACTTGAAATTCAAACAGATCTATCTGACTCTCTTGTGGATTTCCATATTTTTTGAGTGGAATAACAACCACGAACTCCATCATGTCTCTATTTGGGTCATATGTTGGAAAAACCATGTTAGATGGAGGTTGTTCCTCTACAGCTGCAGTAAGGGCACCATTTTGCAATGTCTTCTTTATTTCCTTATTCTTGGTTGTTGTTTCTGCAAATGTATTATAGAAATCTTTGAAATGAAAATTTGGTGTTGCAGAAGGATTTGAATGTTTGAAAGGTGAAGCAGAGCTTGCAATGCCTGTTGATCTAACCAATGTTTTTTGAGGATTTAAACTTTTAGAGGGTTTTGCTGAAGCTGAAAGTGAAAATAGTTCTTTAGGATCGAGTGTCATTGATCTGGAAACCTTTTTCTTCTTGACACTATCTTCTTCTATGGGATTTTGTGTAGATTCTATTGGCCTCTTTAGAGAGGGAACTTGTTGTATAAGTTTCCCATTCCCACTGGCACTAGTGCCACTACCAGACCCAGCAACAGTAGATTCCCCAATCCCACCCGTGGCAATGGATATTCTTGTGGGCATAGTGGTTACTAATGAATCTAATGTGTCCTCTCCAAACCCAAGGCCTGCACTAGGTCCATGATCAGTTTTTTCTGTTATAATTGGAATCCAGATGCCATCTACTGCGGGACCCAAACTGCCACCTTTATAATTCATTTTTTTCGCAATGTGTTCTCCTTTTCTATATACTTGTTTACGGTAATTTCTGACTCTATTATGACCTAGAGTAAATGCAATTGGTGGATTATCATCCTCACTATTTGGAGAACTATTGTCGTATGCCATGGTAGGATGCTCCAAATTCCATAATTTGTTATACTCTATATCCTTGTCTATATCATCCAGATTTACACTGGTCTTTGGTTCACCAAGATCCTTACTCATAGTCCAAAAATCATTCATTTGTGTTTGATTCCATTTTCTATCCTTACACTCTTCTACTATTTTCTTTGGTATTTTTATGTTTGATGGATGAGCACCTTTTTGGTAGAAATTATAGGACATTCTAGGCTGTACAATGCCCTGGTTTATTGATGTCATAATTTTTGTTGACAACTGTTCAACTAAAATTTTTTCCTCAACGAAAACTTTCTCTATCTCTTTTGTAACGTCATCCCAGCTATCCTTGTTTTTCAACTTCTCTAGAAATGGTTTACTTTCATGTTGAAATAAGTTTGCAGAGTTCTTATTAGCAACAAACATTGTTTGAATGATGTTAAGTGGATCATACTTCCAGTACCACTCTAAATCAAATTGAAAAATTTCTAAATTCTTTTTTCCTATTTGAATGCCTTTCTCTCAAATGTTAACCCTCCAATTGAGAAAGGTAAGGAAGGGAATATTCTCTTCTTCAACTGGATAGCGAAGAGTCTATCTATGCTCTCAAGTTGTAGTACATATTCTACTGCAAACACCCTTTCTGTCACATGCATTAGAATTTTGTGGGGTTGTAGTTCTGATCTGTAAAACCTTAACACAGTGTATTCTTCCATTAAGTACCAGTCAACCAATTGAATTGTGCTTCCAAGTTGGATGCAATCCCTACATGAAGAAGACAATCTGGGCATTGGAGTGCTTGTTATTTTTTTGTACAATGGTGGCAAAGAGAAATCTACAAAATTATTGTAATTCCTTCTATTATCATACATCCTTATGTGAGGTGTCCAGTTATATATTGGAGTACCTGTCGGTCCTGTCCCCATCTCAATTTCAAGCTTGTTGTCATTTCTCATTAATATTGCAGCATGCTTGGCTAGCAGAAGATAACACAAGTAGGTTGTGAATCTAAATGTCTTAGAATTTCTTATTTTAATCAATGCTAATTGTTCTTGCATCAATTGAACCACGTGTCCAACAAAATTATATCTTACTGGTTCATTGACACAATGGCTCTCCCAAATCAATTGAAGAATGTTGGCACCCACTTTCCTATTATTTTCCATTCCCAGGCAAAATACTAGTGAGGATATAGTATCCTAAACCCATGTCACAAAAATGTTAAAATCATAAGGAGGCTTATGGTTCTCACCCAATGAAGCCTTTTCCTTTGCAACTATTAGACCCTTTATAAATGAATCTTTTGTGTTTGGTGCAACTTCCTCATATTTTTCTGCTAGCAATCCGAGGTCAATATGGACATTACAGTTTTGTCAGTCAAACCCTAGGTCTAGAAAATTGAGAAATTCTTCCTGGGTTATTGATAAAATTTCTTCCTGATTATTTTTATTCACAATTTCTTTTCTTTCTTCATCATAATTTTCTGCACAAATCAAGACAATTTCTAGGCAAGGGAAAACTTTGGGTAACAACATGCAACCCAAACCTACATCCCACAAAGAAACTTTATTCATTTTTGCACCAATCGTTGGATTAAATTTTATAAAGTCAGACCTCTTTGGCCTAGTTGCCTTAGTGCATAATGTATGTTTAATTGATATACTCTCCTTTGACCATCGATATCAGGATCATAAACATCGTGATACTCATCAGTGAAACCAAGGATTTCTACTAGTTTTATGTAGTCTATTAAAGTTTTCCCATATGCTTGCCCTTGGCCTTGAGTTTTTGCTTTCCCCATTGTTCTTCAGAGAAAAAAAATACAATCACAGATATTTACTAACAAAATCACAAATAATAACTAACTAATTAAGAAAACCCCAATTTAAGAAAACCCTAACTGTACATGCAAGAATTAAAATTTCAAAATCAAGTTAAACATAATTTTTGACATTACAAAATCGGGATGCATCAGGCTAGATTTTTTACCCGAAATTATATTTTGTAATCTGGATAGATAGAAGTTAGAATGGCTAAGGCTCTCACAAATTACAGTCTCAAAATCTTTGGCAACGGTTTAACAAATTAACAGTTCTTTTTAGCTATGCTGCTATGAGCCTACGAGTCGATAGGTTATTAAAAAGGAAATGGTAAAAACCTTTCGTTAAAACTTAAATGTAACAAATTAAATGAATATTACATGTCTCACGTGTCACTTTTTCGTAAATATTTAAATGAATATTAAATTGAAAACATGTACAAATTTAATGTTAACTACATGTGTCACATTTCCAGAGTGAGTTCTCAGAAAAGATCTTTCAAACCCATAGTACTTCTGAAATACAACTTCAACCGTTCATCTCTCGTAATCCAATGATTTTTATGATTATAAAATATTACTAATTTAATACACACTAATGAATATAATCATTAACTATATTGAAATTCACTTTGAATTTATGCATTCGAGAATACCTTATCGATAAAATTTTAACCAGTAACCAGTCACCATTAAATGATAAAGTTTGGAAACATTAAATTATTACATGAAACAAAAGTGAAACACAAATATTTTATATTATATTACGCAAAATTTCAATACAACTTTACAATTCAACGACGCCCATAGGCCATATCTATTAACAATTCTTATAATAAAAACAAAATAGAAAAGCACTTCAAATTTCTTAAAACATTTTCATAGATATTTTTTAAACATACGATATTACAATTTACATCATTGCAAAAACCCTGGTAAGATGCTACCACCAGAGGGAGAAACAGTAGAGACTAGGTAGACTCAAGAGTCAGAGACAGGGACATGGACAAAGACATAGTAAGGGAATATTCGACTAAGGCTCCCTTCCTTCTGTGTGGAACTTTGAAGAGAGGATAATCTCATAGAATTCTTCTAGCCATCGATAGTCCTCGATATCCTCCAGGTTGTGCCACTTCCAAAGGAAATACCTCCCAATCTGTGCCCACTTTTGATGATGTGTGAGCTTCTCAACATCAAGGTTCAGTAGAAATGGTTACCTTTGCACATTTTCTCCTAGTTGTAGAATCCTCGGCAAAACATTTGCCCAAGGATTTCCAAACCCAATTTTTGCAAATACAACAACATTCACATCGTCGTCGAGGTTCTCTTCTCTAAAAAATTTCCTCATAAGCATGAGAATTTCCACCTTTTCCCCACCCAGGTCCAACATAGATTCCATGAACTAAGATGAAATTTTAGTTTTAACTCTATACCTATTTTCATTCTCCAAAAATTCACGTCCCAACACCATCCTTATAGCCTCCTTGGTGAAGGCTCCCAACTCCGTATCAACAAACACCAGGATTGGGTCTGTGACCAGGCCCAAAAAGGCCTTATGATCCTCCAAGGTAGTGCATTTTAAATGAATTGGACTGTCCATTAAAAATCAAACTGATTAGTATTCTAATATTTGACAAAAAAACAAAGAGAACCTAGCAGTCGCAGACTATTTTCCCAAATCTACTTTCACAATCATAATTTAACGAGCATATATCATCTACTTATAAGCCCTGATTGAAATTTTTTCTCTTCCCTAAAGATCTAATTAATTCGCAAGTAAAATGACAACTGTCCTTCAACAATCTCCAAATCTTTCATATTTAATGAAATAGTGGGTGAAATTAGAAACAACACTTATGATAAGACATTTGCTATGTTTGGAATAACGAAGCCTGAAGGCCAAACATCATGTAGGTGGACATAATGATAATAATTCTTAATTATAAAAAAACTTGAAATGTGTGCCCACTTCGCACAAACAATATGCAAAGTACGTTAGCTATGAAATGGCAGTAGGAAATGAAGCTTTACCATTGATGTAAGATCATCGAACGGTCAGAAAACAATGTCCTTAAATGACATGATGTTTTCATTTAAGTCTTAACTTTAAGGCATTATTCTATCAAGGTAAATTGGTAATGAATAGATAATGATGTCACAGTTCACACATATCTATCATTGAAAATTGAAAGGCTCCATCTAAGTAGCAATTAATTGACATTACTTTAATTGATGTCATATCTAATCATCACCATTAATTAAAATTTTTATCTAATATTACCATAAATGGCTATGGAGCAGAAAAATATGTGTGATATGACAATTTGATAGGATTTATTAATTAAATTTAAAACTATACGACAGTTGTTTGTAATTTTTAAACTAATTAATAAAAATTGTCACAACTCACAGACTCACACGTCTGTTGGATTACAACATATCAACGGCCAAAGATGAATTTTGGGCCTATTGATGGTCTTCATAATCTTTATGAAAAACTCCCTGTGGAATCATGACACATGGTATGATTGATCGCGGACTTATTGGTATGATCAACTATACCACGTGTCATGATTCCGCCGAGAGTTTGTCATAAACATTATGAAGATTAATAATAGGCCCAAAATTCACCTTTGGCCGTTTATATTTTGTAATCCAACGGACGTGTGATTTTGTGACGTCATAGTGGTGGGACCCGATGCAACTTCAACATCAAAATCAAAACCATTGGATTAAGAGAGATGAACAGTGGAAGGTGCATTTCAGAGGAAATATGGTGACATAACTCCTTTATTGAAAACTCTCTCTGGAAACATCGCACGTGTCATTCTTTGAGAATGAAAACTTAGGAGAATAAAACTTTAATAGTTATTTCCAATTATTAAATCGCCATACCAACTATACAACTATTGTCTTAAATCGCCAAGTTTATATGTATTTTTGAAATACATTCGCCATGACAAATAATTAATTACAATATTTGGAAAATTATTTCACCATAATTTATCAGTAAAATTTTCCAGCTTCACCAATTAAATTAATAATTTTCCAATTAAAATCATTTGTTGTCGCCATATTTTTATAAAAATGGTATACGTTATTAAAAAATTCTTCATCAATATTAAAAATTTTCCCTCCAAAAATAATGTGATTCGCCATAATTTTATACTTTTCAGGAGGGGGGGTTTCTTAAAGTTGTCCCTGTCTGTGACTAAGTCAGGACTGTTGGATTGAAGGCTTTGGTTCTCACAAGCTAGATATCTTATTTCTACTTTTTCTTAGATTCTTATTAAAGCTCCTGGCAACTTTGTACTGACCTTCGTTCGATCAAGTTTGGAGTCAGTATTATCAATTTTTGGAGGACAACCAAGTTGAGAATTGGTGTCTCTAAGATCTTTTCTTATTGACCTTTGTTCAATCAAGTTCAAAGTCAATTCTATCAGTTTAGTTCAATCAAGTGCGAGACTGGTCTCATCAAACATTTTGTTCGATCAAGTGTGAAATTCTCAAACTTTTTGAAGTCAACATAAAAAAATTTCTTTGAATCAATGCGCTGCTTGTACATCTATTCAAAGAGGGGCAAATGTAAGCACCCTAATTTTTTCTGCTCTGACCACAAACCCTATTTTCCCTAAGTGTGATCATACCCCTAATTATGTCAAGACAATTCTTCAATTTATTGGCATAATTCACTAAATCAAATTTACTCTCCTAAGTGGTTTTAATCACTAAATCAAATTAATTGCCTTAGCCAATTAAATCAATTAAATCAAAACAATTGAATTAAATAAAAATAATTCAATTAAATTGAAAGAATTCTAAACATGGCTAAAGTAATTAATAAAAGGGAATTAAATAAATCCCCAAATTACATTTCCATTTACAAAAAGGAAAGTCAATTCCCTAACCAATGGGAGTGAAATCACTTGGATCACCTCACATGGATCACCAAAGATTCAATCTCCACCTCTCTTCCACTTTCAATCCTAACCTCTCATTCACCTAATTCTTCTATAAATAGAATGAATTTTAAGATCAATGGGCCCCTAATTTTAGAAGTAAACTTATGCTGCTAGTATTCTTAAGTCTTTATGCATTTTAGAGAAAATCTTAATTGCATTGTTATAATATTCCATTTGAAAGTTAAAATGAGCCATTTCTTGAGAATTTAGGCTATTTTATTTCAAATCTTTCATTCTAAGTTGAATATGTCATTGATTAATGCATAATTTAAGGGAAATTATAGCATTCTTCATACTCCTCTTAGATAGGAAGCAATGAGTCAGTTTTAGTGTTTGATTTTATGGCTTATACTATGTTTTTCACTAATATAATGACCTATTAAAGTGTTGTGTTGCAGCTTGCAAGAGCCAAAAAATACAAACACAACAGATATATTTCTATATCTACCATGTGCTGTGCAATTTACCCAAGTTTTGTAATCCCAAAAATATGTATTACCAACTCTTCTCGGTTGATATGCATTTTCTTGTTCTTTAGGTTTCCAGACTTGCTTTATCTTTTTCCTGCATTCATGAAATGTGTGGCCATGCATGTTTCAAGTAGGACAATGTTTTTCCATGTAAGATTTATTATTTTGTTTTTTCAACATAGATCTACATTCATGTTCTTTGTGTCCATGCTTGTTATAGTTATAACATTTACCTATGAATGTAGAAGTAGCTTTAGGAATACCTTTTTATTTTCTCTTGCAAACATTTGATGTGGTGCCTGGTTTTCCACAGTGATTGCATGGACACTTATTTGGTATTGGATTTGTTTAGACATTCGTTTGATCAGCTCAGTTTGATGATTCTCTGTGCTTGGTATACCCTAGACTAGTATTGTTGTTGAGTCTTCTTTGTCCATTCAGAAATTCATCCCTTCTTTTTGTGTTGTCTTCATTGTTCTTGTTCATATCATTATGTTGTTGAATCTTCACTTCATGCTTCAATTTCTCATTTCTTCTTTTATTTTTCCAATAACTTCCAATTTTTTAGCAAGTTCCATGTTCACTCAGTTGGCCTCATGACTCACAAGAACTATTTGATTGGTGATCTCATGGTGATGTTTGGTACATCTTTGTATCTTAGATTCTTTCTCTTGCAACTTTTTAGTAATATTTCTCCTGTCATCAATATCCAAAGTTATTTATTGTTCAGCTTGTCTTTCATTGTTCATATCATCAATCATTCTTACCATTTGTGTCTCTTGACCGACCTGTAGTACTTTCAATTGTTCAGTCAGATGTTAATTGATTTCATTTAGATCTACAATGGTTCCTTCAGATGTGTCAGATATACTATCAAATCCAGATCTAGATGAATAAAATAGGTTAGGTATCTCTTCTTCATAATAGTCAGTTTCATTATAGCAAGATGCCATGAATTTTCTTTTAGCCCATAACTCTTTCAGTTTGTTTCTTGCCTCTTTGTATTGCTCAAAGAAAATATGTATTTGCAACTTTTGATTCTCAATATTTTTTATCAAACTTATACTTGTAAGACTAGAAAAAGGCATGAGAAGCATATCTAGGTAACAAAAAACCCTAAACAATATGCTAACCTATCTAATCTAACATTAGAGCCATTGAAATAGGAATTCACAAATGTAATGCAAGAAAAAAAAAAAGAACTCACTTCAAATGATGCTCAAATGTCCTCCTTTCTTTCCCATAGAGTAGATTATGTTTCTATTTGTCAATAACACCATTGCACAAAGACCTTGAAAGCACAAGTTGATAATCAGAATACTAGGAGATAGTGGTTCAAAGTTGAAAGAGAAGAAAGCATCTCAATTTATAGAAGATGGGAAGAAATTAGGTGAATTAGAGTGCATAAATGCACAATGGAGGGAAAAGAAGGTAGGATTCTTGGAAGCACAATTAGGGGACAATCGAATGAAGAAATGTTGAAGATATATGGGAGATATCATGAAGCACCTTAATAGGGATATGAATCTCAATAAGGGATATGACAATTAGGTGGGATTAGGAGTCATTAAATCAATTAATAACTCAATATTCCTCATAAAATTAATAAATAGTATTTATGAAATTACAAAATCCCATAAATTTGAATTAGCCAATTAATTAATTGTTGAGAATTAGGAAAATGGGAATAAATAAAGTCAATTTATTTATTCAATTAGGAAATAGGGATAAACTATAGGTTATTTATCCCAAGAGGATAAATTAGTGAATTATTGATCAAATTAAAGGCATTAATGCCCAATTGGTTTAATTTTGATAATATTGATAAGGATTAGGATCGATTCTGATGATTTTGGAATATTTTAGGAAATCATGAGGCATCGATGAACTTTGACAATGCGTTCGCGATAATGATTGGAAATTATATTATGGCATCAATGAACTTGGATGACACCAGTGGATAAATAAAGATAAGGGGACATTGATAAACTTGGACAATGCTCCTAAAATTTGAAAATGATAGTGAGGCATTGATGAACTTTGACAATGCTCTCGAAATGATGATTGATAATGATAAGGCATTGATGAACTTGGACAATGCCAGAGGATTGATT
>MU227163.1:75400-116009 GCA_018584345.1 Thuja plicata
CAAAATATTTGACCTAATTAGGTTTCACACTTTTCTTGAAAAACTCTAAGCTCAAAGGTTTACAACTTGACCTTGATCTCCTAGTTTGCATGAATACAATTAGTTAACTAATTACATCCATAGTTAATGCTGATCCATAAAAAATGGTTATCCAGCTAAGAAAAAAGTTGTTTTAAATATTAAAGTGCTTTAGCTAACGTGTAGATGAGATCCACTTTTTTTTGGTGAAATATTGTCTCTCGGTGTAGACTGGTGCTCGGTGATGTCTTTGTAGAATGGTGCTCAATGATGTCTTTGCATACTGGTGCTCGGTTAATATACTGCTATTGCTTAGTGTTTAATAAATTTTGGTGTTCAAAACATTCTGGTGATCACTGCACTCGATAAGTGTTGTCTCTTGGTGAGTGTTGTCACTCGGTGAACATGACAGACCAACCAAAACTGTTTGCTTGTATACTAATGAAAACTTCTGATACTTTATGTATTATCACTAAGATGTTTTTGGTGTATGGAAACATCACTTTTTATGCCTTAGGTATCTTGTAACCTTGAGGAGTGATAAACAAAACCCTTGCTTTGGATCCTTGTTGTGTGAAAGAACCATCAATGTACATCTTCCATGGATATTTTGTTAACTGTATGATTTTCTCATTTGGAAACTCTATGATCAATGGTGTTGCCTCTTGCAATGGTGAATAAGCTAGTTGATTGGCTAGCACTTTTCCTTTAATAGCCTTTCTATCTACATACTCTATATCAAATTCACTGAGTATTAAGACCCATTTTGCTAGCCTCCCTGTCAATGATGTTTTACTTGGGAGGTACTTGAGAGGATCAATCTTTGCAATAAGCTTTACTGTATGTGAAAGCATCTAGTGTCTCAACTTCTGGGATGCAAAAAAAACTCCCAGACAAGCCTTTTCAATGATACTATTGTTGACTTCATAAGACACTAATTTCCCACTGATATAATAAATCTCTCTTTCCTTCTTGTTATCATCCTCTTGTGTTAGCAATACTCCAAACTATGTAGTCGTAGCTGAAATATAGAGTAAGAATGACTTTCCATGAATAGGTTCCATTGGAATAGGAGGACTAGCTAGATATTCCTTTAATTATTTAAAGTTATTTTTACAATGTTCACCTCATTTGAAATTTACTCCTATATGTAACAATTTTGTGAATGGTTGCGCTCTATCTGCTAGTTGAGACATGAATCTTCTGATTGACTGAAGTTTTCCTTGGAGATTCATCATTTGACTGATGTTACATGGGGGTGGAATTTACATTATTGCCTTCACTTTTTTCTGGATCCACCTCAATTCATTTATCCGATACAATAAACCCTAAAATCTTCCTAGATTGGACTCTGAATGCATATTTCTTTGGATTGAGCCTTAGTTGAAATTGCTCCATTCTATCGAGTATCTTTCTTAAGTCTTTGATGTGAGTTTTTCGTATATTTGAATTGGCTAAGGTATCATCCACATATTTCTCCATGTTATTATGTATCAAGTCATGGAAGATTATCGTCATAGCTCATTGATATGTAGCTCTGGCATTCTTTAGCCCAAATGACATTACGTTCCAGAAAACTGTTCCCCATGCACATGTAAATTTTGTCTTTTCTTGGTATTTAGGGGCAATATTTATTTGGTTATAGCCTAAAAATCCATCCATGAGTGAATAAATTTCATATCCTATCGTGAGGTCTATAATCATGTCAATATTCGGTAGTGGGAAGTCATCTTTAGGAAAAGATTTTTTTAGATCCCTAAAGTTTATGCAAATTTTGGTAGACTTGTCTACTTTATAAATTGGGATACATTAGAAATCCATCCTGCATAAGAAATGACCCTTATGAATCCATCTTTTAAGAGGTTTTCTAGCTCTTCTTTTACCAACAATGCCACATGTGGGTGCATCTTTCTTAATTTCTATTTGACAGGTTTTATCCCAGGAGCTATAGATAATTGATGCCTTATTAATTCAGGGTCTATTCAAGGCATATCAATATAAGACCATGCAAATTTGATGTTTTTCTCTTTAAGGAAATCAGTGAACTATGTCTTTTCTTCTTTTGATAAGGATTGTGTCAAATGGAAAAAATTGAGGAACTCTCGTCATTCCCAAATTAATTGGTTGTGTTGGCTCTATTAGTACTAAAGATATTTCTTGAAAGTGCTCAGGGAGGATATCAAGAATCTCATCCTTTGGCACCTCTAAGAGGTTTTCACCATCAAATATGTCTTTTATTTTTACTTTTTTAGAATCTGATACTGCTACAACGTGGTTTTCACCATCAGCTATTTTTTTCTTTTTACTTTTCAATTTGTGACTAAGAAACTTGATATCCTCCTCGTCATATTCACTCTAATTGCATTGGTGGAAGAGGGAAAGGGTTCACAAGTATTCATATAACATGCCAAAGTGTAGTCATTGGGAAAGTTCATGATAAGAGTAGTTTCTGAGTCTGTCCAATCAATAAGTTCAGGGTTTACTGAGGATAATGATTCAGAGGGTTTTAAGGACAACATCACATCAGTGTCAAGACTATTAACTGACCAGACATGTTCTGTTAAGTTAGCTTCTATAGTGTTTAGATCATTAAGAATTGAATCATCATAATTAGCATCATTTATAGTGTTATGCAAACCTAACTCTAGCGAATCATTATTGTAATGTTCTCCTTCTTATCTTATCATATTGAAACTCATATCTTGTATCCTTTGGAATTCTTCTAGTCCCATTAAGATGCTAGTGTCTTCATCAATTATTCTAGGCATCACCACCTCATCCAATTCTGTGATAGCATTTTTTTTATGGGTAGTATTAGAACTCTCTCCCCTTTCTAATAAAGGTGCAAATTTATGGATTACATCCATCTCAATATCCATGGTAGCATCAGACATGTGATCCCATTCATAATAATGTGAGTCTGAGATATTGTCATCAGATTGATTTAGGATTTTAGTAATAGTTATCTGGTGTACCCTATTGGTCATTTGTGAATCAAAGTGTGGTAGATCTAGGACATGTGAAAATATCACTAATTGCCCCCAGTTAGGATGTACATCTTGTTTATGTCTTATAGGAGATGAATCCTCAAGAGTGTTTGAGCTACTTGCTTCTTCTTCTCTATTTATGTCTTCTTCTTGTTCTTGAGGGGTTTCCTCATGGGATTCCTCTGCTTGCTGAACTTCTATAGAATCTTCTTCTTCCTCCTCTACTTTTTGGACATTGCTTTGTGACAACAAAGGAACACGATGCTCTAGTTTTTCTCCAAAAGTAGGAACATATCGTTCTCCTTGGTATTCTGCCTTTCAATACCAATATACAGTAATATTTCATATGTCCAAGGTACAAGTTTAGTTTCTTCTTCTTCTTCATCACTTCCTTGATCAAAGATTGGACCATCTCTTGAGGTGGGGTGTTCTAATTTTTTATTGAAACCCAACCCTATTTTTTCTTTAGTGTCTTTGAATTCCATATGGATAGGTTCAATGAGTCCCTTGCCTTTATCTCCTAAAGGTCCCTTCCCTTTGTATCCCATTTTTTTGAGAAGGTGATACCCTTTTCCATATTTTTATGAGGATATCTCAACATGTTCAACTTTATTTTGTCCCTTTTCCTCTTTATAGAGCCAAGCCAGGACTTCTTTATCTTCATTTTCTTCCTCTTGAGAAGTTTAGGCCCTAACCATGCCATTTGGTTCCTGAATGCCTTTTCCTTTTGATGCACAAGGTGTGAAATAGGGTGAGGGTTTCCCATATGATCTCGGAGATACATGAATATTACCAAAGGATGGTTTTGTATCTAATTTGTATTCCCGCATGCTAGTTTCTTAAAGTTTTAATGTATTTCTAAATCTTCTCATCACCATGTCTTTAGAGGTTTCAACTGGGAACTCTTTTGGAACTTCCTTATTGTGAGGAACCATACTATCTTCCTTGATGTTGTTGCAAGTGTAGCTTGAATCTGCAGGAATTGTTACTTCCACCCCATTGTGTGGGAATTTGATACATTGGTGGTAAGTAGATGGCACTACTTATATTTCTTGTATCCAAGGTCTCCCTAGTAGTATGTTATAGGCCAATGGTAGATCATGAACTTGAAAACTCACATTTCATTCTATTGGTCCATTTATTATGGGTAAAAGAACTAGTCCTTAGATGAACTTTCCTCTTCATCATAAGCCTTGATGATTATCTTACTCCTTGAATCAAAATTGTGCTCTAAAAGACCCAATGCTTTGACCAGATTCGGAGTACATATATGAAACACCGCACCTCCATATATCAATACATGTTTTACGCAGTGTTTATGGATCAGAACCTCAATGTGAAGGGGTTGATTATGGGGATGAGTCAAAGATTTATCATCCTCTTCTAAAAATGAGAGATAATGTGGAGCCAATATGTGATTGACTATTTCCTGGAACTTGTCTACATCTATGTCTTTTGGAACATTGGCAGAATGTAGGGCTTGTTCAAGAACTTCCCCATGCACTAAAGAGATTTTCAATAACTCAAATATAGAAATTTGAGCCAAGGATCTTTGTAGTTGGTCCACCAAGTTGTACTTAGCAGAAGGTGTAGGAACCATTTGTCTTGATGTTGCTGGTTTAGGAATCATAAAAATGTGTGGTTTAGATGATATTGCTTGTTTGGATGAGGAATTAACCCCTTTAATCATGATTTGTTCTTGGCTTCATGTTACCGCATTTGAATGTGTTGACTTGTCCTTGAAATCTTTGATAGTGATCACATTAATTGATTTGTTCTTTATGTTCAACATATTATTCACATTATCATTATGAGAATAGGCGTAATTTACTTCATTTCCTTTTTCTTTAGAGGCTTCTCCTTTTTCATAGTTGGGAAATGGTTTATTATATGTCATGTGATCTTCATTAGAAGTATGTCCTTCCACTTTGATCTTTCCTTTGTCAATGAGATCTTTTATAACATGCTCAAGATTTTAACAAAATCATTGGTCTTGTGTCCTTTATTCTTATGGAACTCACAATAGGCATTATCGTTCCACCATCTTGGTTTTAATTTTGGTTCCCATGGTTTTGACTTCAATAAAGTGATGATTTTTTTTTCCAAAAGAGTCTTCAAAACTGTCTCAAGAGGTTCTCCCAATGGAGTAAATATCCACTTTGGTCTAGACATCCACGGCTTATTCTTGTTGGTATCAATGTTTACTCGTAGTATTATTTTTGTTACCTTAGCTTCTTTTCTTGCTTGTAGGTTGTTTGTAAGATTAAACATGGCTGGTTTAGTGTTCACATTCGAGGCTTCCACCACTCCATCATTTACAACATTTTTTTTCTTGTTCCACCATTTAGGTTTGTTGTTATAGTTATTAGAGGATTTATTATCACTTTGGAGTGTGATTTCCCCTTTCTTGATCATAAATTATTCAACACGAATGGTGTTCTTTATCATTCTATCAAAACTGGAAGAATCTTGCATTTGTAAAGCATAATTCATTTCAGATACTAAGTTTTTTATAAAGATCTCCGTCTTTTTAGATTCAGGTATTTATCTTGAGGAAATTTTATATATCTTTCTCCACCATTGTAAAAAGTGTGTGAAGGATTCACTCATTCACTATTTGGTATTGCAAAGATCCATTATGTTAACATTATGTTGTATGTTATAGGAGCAATGTTGGACAAATCTTTGAATTAACTCCTCAAATGTTTGCACACTAGGTGTTAGTTTAGAGAACCATTCCATAGCATTTCCACCTAGACTTCCTAGAAATAGTCTCATCAAGTACGTTGGTTCCAGCATGTATTCTATTCTTAGAGCACAAAATTATCTCACATGGTCATGTGGATCCATTTCTCCCATGTCTTTTTCATATTTGGGTTGTGCCATGTTAGGTGGGAATGGAACCATGTTTATGCTTTTGTCAAAATAAAATGGACATATGTGCTCCAAGTAGTATTTATTTGTTGGTTTAGTCTTCTCTTTCTTAAGTGTTGTAAGTTCTATTTGGATTTGATATAGTTTTTTTGAGAGAATGTGTTGATGGGACTTTGTGACCGGCTCTGCCAATAGAGATAAGTTGTCACCAGGTACCAGGGTATCGGCCAACTTCACCTAAAGAGGTTCATAGGAGAATAAATTCTCCTGGCCTCCAAGCACCTAGTAGTTAGGTCTCAATGGTGTAGGGGAGCTAAGTTGGGTGGGTGACTGTTGTTTGAGGGGATAGCTGGTTTTTACCTATCAATATCGAGGATTTCAATGGGAGTGAGGTTTTCTTGCAAGCATTTTAAATTTACCAAAGAAATCACAAAAGATAGACCAGAGTTAGAGTAAGTTTCTACTTATAGTCATGCAACATGTATTCACACATCAATAATGCTCCAATGTTAGAAAACTACACTAAATACCGAATACACAAGGAATTAGCCATTCATATATACTCAGTAGAAAAGGGAAGTAAGATCATTTAACTAAACTGCAAAACACCAGAGAAAAGGACATAGGAAAACATACAAGACAAAATATATTCGCTAACTTCGGAGAATAGAGAAACACATAACACATGGCCACAAGTTTTTCTTCCTTATTTCATTAACTTCAAATGATTCCAGCATCACTAGTGAGTACATTCATGTCTCCAAGGGAGCATTAAGCTACTGAGAACAACCTACAAATAAACTCCTCTCTGTAATGAACTTGAAAAGCTATTTTGCTATTGCTACTAGACAAAAAAATCATCAATTTTGTCAACCCTTGTTAATGTGTCAGACTTATTATTTATAGACAAACTTGACCTAATCTACATGTACACTTGTTGAATAAAATATAATATCTATGGCTAATACTACCTGCACCACTTATAGTCATCTCACGATATACAAAGTTTTGACAAGATAGAAGAAGAAGAAATGGGAGAAATCTAGAAGAATAGGCCTAGAGAAGAGGGTCATAGTACTTATAGAATAAACTTGCTTATTCTAGTAACTTAGGCCATACACCTCATTAATGTTGATTGTGGCTTCCTGTCTTTGAGGTGTGTCAGGTAGTAAATGCGGGAGCAACACCTCAGGAGAATAAGAAGACGTCTTTTAGAACCATCCCATCCACTGGAGCTATCCTTATCTAGATCACCTACATTCTGATCCTTATTAATTACTGACAGTGATCGGTCTGCTCTGGGGAACCTTGATGCAGATTGCTGCAAAAGAATACAAAATTCGGACCCAAAATTCCAGAGTCTGGGAAATTACGCTCAAATAATAGAAAATCTTCAAAAATTTACCCTGTGAGAAGAAATATCTAGAGATCAGAAGACCTTAATGCTCTTTATATTTTCAGAATGTCTCCACAATCTAGAGAATTACCTCTTTGTCTATCTCCTTTATACAATCCCGGCAGTCATTGGCTGCCTCCAACTGATCGGCCAAATATTTGGCACCAGCCTTGAACTCTACAGCCATCTTCATTGTACCATGGGCCCAGAGCACCATGTGGGTGAGATACGACATCTTCACTCCATCAAAATCTTTAGTGGTCCAAAACCGTGCCTCCATTATCTTGTCAAATTTTCTCAACACAAAATCCACCAGAGCGCATGTGTTGGTGCTAAAGGGATCGACTGTTGAAACCCTTGTTATGAATGCCGCATATGAATTTAAAGATTTTTGTATCTCCAGGACTTTACCCTTCAGGGCCGCTACCAATTTCTTGCTCATCTAAATTTCTAGACCAAGTCTAGAGTGTTGGGCCCAGAGGTACCCAAAATCTTTATCCCCCAAAATTCTTGTCTTCATGACGTCCTCTTCCCTGAAATTAATTATCTCCTCCAACTTTCTCCTCCTCTCTTAATATTTCTCTATCTCCCCTTCTCACTAGGAAACAACACCATTTACCTGGCCCAAGATATTATTGGCCTAGAGGAGGTCTGGGAGTGTGGCTATCAGGAAATGCCTTACGGCTCCTACCTACTCAGTCACCCAATCATCTACTCCTTGTGCTTTCTTCTTCATTGTTCTCAATGCATCTATATCAATCTATGGAAGTAGTGTTCTAGAGGTGGAAGCCTCCGGAGGAATCATGGCCAATGGCTATGTCAATTCTGCAAGAAGCCTGAGGAGATTGTCATTTGTCTCTTTTTCCTCCTTTAGCCTCTAGGCTTGTTTATCATATCGGGCCTCAATTGACCTACTTGCTTCTCTTAATAGGTCCAATTATCCCTATTTATCTGACCTCCCCATAGGTACCTCTATGATTGTGTATTTTGCATCTCCTACTACCGCCTCTTCAACATCTGGGGGAGGTGTCGCTACTACTATGATGGTGTTCCCTCCCAGACTAGTCCAAATGGTATGGAGGGTCCGGGCCTTCTTAGGCTTCTGGGCGCTCTCATTCTGAGGCATCATCTTTGCCAGAGAGAGAGGGGCTCTCACTGCCAGTGGGGTCTTCCTCTTTCTTGATTCCACAAGCCATTGTGGTGGTGCAAGCGGCCTTATTTCTAGGTCTTGGACACTTGGATCCTCTTTGCGGGGATGTTGTGCTTACTTGACATTTGTAGTCTCTACAAAATATTTTCCTCTATCCCTGGGGTTTCCCAGTTCTCCCACCTTAGTGTTATCTATGTCTGTATCTTCAAGGTTTCCCCCTACATTTTTCTGCTGCTAAATTTCTTCAACATTCTTTGCCGAGACATTCTCCTCCAGGGGCCTATTTTCTAGAGGGGGCGAAGGTGCCCAACCTGGATTTGATCATTGTGCTATGAAGAACACCTCGTCAAACGTTGTGTTCTAGGGAAATTGATCACCCCAGGTGTCTAGAGGCATTTGGAGCATGACAACTGGGGGTATGGTTATTCTCGAAGGTCCGGTTTCCCCATCCATATTCAGATGCTCAACTTGTATATGCCTTCCTTCTGTCTCGCTCCCCGGGACTAGTGTTTCTTCTGCACCTTGTGTGCTTTCTTGTTCCTACTCTCGGGTCTCTATTTTTGTGGGAACCTCTTTTTCTTGTCTTTCCCCCTCCCTGTGGATAATCTCTGCCTCTTGTGTTGAAATCTCTTCTACCGCTCTTTCCACATCTTCTTGCAAATTTACAAGATCATCAGTCTAGAAGATGTTGTCAAAATTGTCATGGGAAGGGGATACCTCCAAAAGATCTTCTAGTTTGGAGGAGGAAGGGATAAGCTCCACAAGAATATTGCATGATTGTATAGGACTTACATCTATGCTTGGTGGAGGATTATCTAGCCTCTACTTCCTTCTCCTTATTTGTAGTGGGGCCCCAACATCTAGAATAGCCGCACTCTCATCTTCTATCTTTGTTCTCCAGCTCATAAGTGCTGCAAATGAAGGGGATCCTGAAGGAAGGGAAGATCCCACTGAAGCAACCACAAGACCGAGGGAGAGTCTGGTGTTGATTTTCTCACTCACCTGTCGAGATGACTTGAGCTGAGCATGAAGTTGTTCCATTATTGGGGCTAGAACCGAGGATGGGACCAGGGCTGGGGTTCTCTCTTTTTCTTTCCCCTTATCTCTGCTTTGTCCTATTGTCCCAAAGATGGAAGTGGATTCCCACAAAAATGGACCATCTCAATGGGTGCTCTTTCTTCATACCCATGAAAAATATTCATGACTCCGCATCAATACATCCTTTGTGATTTCCTCTATTATCAACAATTTCAAGGTGTCCCAATCCACCAGAGGGAGAGCCATCTTGTCAATCCCTTTTGATTTATACTCTGGGTCCTCCATGGGTTTGGTATCTGAGAAGTCCTTTGGAAAGGTCTAGAGACCCATGCATTTCATCATTCCCTTAGTCATCCTCTCATAATTTCAACTACAAACCTCAAAGTCATCTTGGAAATCTGCCCAAAAATCCTCAATATGAGAATCATGGGGAACTGACACTCGAGGCAATGCATCCCTTATTTTTTTGAGCGGATCAAAGTTCTTCTGCACCAAGTCAAATTCTACTAGCCCCAGACTCTTTAATTCATTGTCAGCTTCTTTGGCCGCTGCAAGGCTGCAAGAATAATTCCCACAAGTGATCAGTAAGGGATGGTGGTAACCTTCTTGACCCCATAAAATGTATGGACCTCCAGGATGTGCCTACAGTATTCCATCAAAATAATCCTATCCCTGCAATATTTGGGCAATAGGCAGGGCTTGCCAGAGAATCTGGTCACCCGAATGTAAGAATGTTGCTAAAATTGATTGAAATAATAGTCATAAGAGCTCACCAAGGCCATTGCCTCCTTTGATAGCCGATAAATGGCATCTCGAGTGGGTATCAAAATGTTGTAGTAAACAAAAGTATCATTTACCAAGAAAAAATTGGGGAAGTTGGCTTCCCATTAAATGTGGGGAAAATTATCCCAAGGGGCACTCTGGTCGGGCCCTATCCCAAGGACACCCACTGTAAGTAAACCCCAGATTTTGGGTCTTTTTTATTCTAGTGCCTACAAAACATATGAAGTCATGTGTAACTTTGATGTAGTGCTGACCTTGTTCAGCTAAAAGTCCACATGATTGGAAATAATGGTTGCCTATTCAAATTTCTACCGATGGGTGGTGATGCCATATAGGAAGTAGTGTTAGAGATTTGCCTCTATGCAAATAGTTGTTTGTATGTTTGTTATTGATGACAACATATAATATACAACAGGTATCTTGTATACAATTATCAGTATAGATGTTATGGTACTATGCATGTTTATTTCTATGGTGTATACATGTTCTAGTTTCTATGTGCATTTACACATTCAGATATGCAGTTTTAGTTGAGTTATGTTAATTAGTTATGATAGTTACAGTTTCTGGAGTTAATCTATTAAGAGCTGACGTAAATACAGTGTTTCCTGAGTTGTGCCTATCTTCAGGATATGTGTGTTTGTATTAATGTTTAGTTATGAGTAAATGTTGATTAGCCAAAGGCGCTAAACTTGTTTTAACATAATTGTGATGTTGGAGTTAATTTGGTGAAGCCGACTTTGTGAAGTGTCATGTCTATTTAGTTTGAGTTACGCGGTCCTAATTTTGATTATGTGCTTGGTTGAGCCAACAAGAAAGTTGATGAAGTGTTTCCAGATACTGTTGTGACCTTATCCTTGGTGAAGATACATATATAAGTTCAAATATGTTTGCTAAGTGTAGAAAATGAAGTGAAAAAGAAAAGATAGAGCAGAGCAGAAAGTCAAATAGTATAAGTTGAAAGATCTATGTGAAGAAACAAAAGTAGATTACAATTCATTGGAACTGATCAAGATAGAAACTCTACTTAAATAGTTCATTTACCAGATATAGTGTATATCTGTTCTACTGAAGGTTTTAGCCTTCATCATCTTAGCAGTGAGCTATTGGACAGTGAGTCCTCACCCCTAACAGGGTTGTTTGTAAAAGACTCTTAATAGGGTCTGACCTTTAACCAGGTCTTTGTACTTCTTGCATTGTAAAGATCAAACCCTAACAGGGTTGTAAGATCTTCTAACAGGGGTCATTATAAACTAGTGCAGTTATTTGTGGGTGCTAATTCCCATCGAGGTTTTTACCTATTTGGTTTCCCCGTAACCAAAATTGTGGAGTACTCTATTGTGTTATCTGAAAGTGCATTTACTTTATATCAAATCATAATTAAGAAGAGAAAATAATTAAAGTAACTGATAACTGATTCAACCCCCCCTCTTAGTTATCCTTTTGGGCCTATTCTAACAATTAGTATCAGAGCCAAGTCCCTTGGAGATAAATCCTAACAGCTTATGGTAGATCAGATGGTATACTTTAGAAAAGAGAGTCCTAAGTTCGATGGAGAAAATTATCTTGATTGCAAGAACAAAATGATAACACATCTTCAGTGGATTGGTTTTGAGATTTATGAGGTTGCTATACAAGCAGTTGATTTTCCTACTCTAAATGATCTTGTAGAAGAAGACTCTACAATTAAAAAAAAAGAAGTGTTCACTCAAAATGCTATTTCCAAAGAAGCCCTAATCAGTGCCCTATCTGACAGTGAATTTTCTGAGATCAAGAAGGAAGATAAAGCATATTCTATTTGGAAATACTTAGAAGATATGTTTGAAGGAGACATATAGGCAAAGAATGCACATAGAAAGACATGGAAGAAAATATACAATAATTTAGAGATGCTACCTGAAGAAAATATCAGAGCTTACAATCAGAGGATTAATGAAGTAGTATCAAGAATCAGGAACAATGGTGGAGAAATTTCAGAAGAAGACATAATGGACAAACTGATGACCACACTTACTGCAGATTATGAAAGCAAGATAAACATCCTAGATGAAACCATGCAATTCTCAAAAGACTTCAAGAGAGAGAGTTTGATCACAAAATATCTGCATTTGAGATATCAAGATTAAAGACAAAACCTAAAAGTGAGACAACTTTCAAAGCCACATTTCACAACAAGAAATCTACAAGAAGCTCTAGTAATAATGAAGAAGTGGATACAGAACTAGAAGAAATCATTGATATGATTTCCAAGAAGGAAATGAAAGGTAAAAGGAAATATGAAGGACAACTACCATTCAAATGTTTCGCATGCAACAAAATTGGTCACTTTGCATCCAAGTGTCCTACAAGAGTTAAGAAGTTCATATAAAATTACAAGCCCAAGTACACTAAAGAATGTTATCATGCTGAAGATGGTGTAATTGATGATGATTCAGGAGAAGATGAAATTAGATTCATTTCTTTTAAAGACATTGAGAAAATGCTTGAAGAAATGGACAAAGAAGATGAAGAGAAAGCACAAGAGTTAGCATTAGTTTCCAAAGCAGACATCAGGACTGACTAGATCATTGATAGTAGATGTTCACACCACATGATAGGAGACAAAGAAATATTCATACATTTGGACAAATACAAATGTGGCATGGTTAGATTTGGAGATAACACTACCAAACCTATCATAGGTAGAGGTTCTATCACCTTAGATGGAAATAACAAGACATATGGTGTTCTCTATGTTGATGGTTTGCATCATAACTTACTAAGTGTTGAACAATTGCTTGATAAAGGATATCAGTTGGAATTCAAAAACAACCAGTACATCATCAACAAAAAAGAACGAGACATGATTGCATCAAGCTCAAAGACCAAAGGTAATGTCTTTTAGCTCAATTCAGAAGTAAGTTTTTTTGTTGCAAAAGTAGATGACAGTTGGCTATGGCACAAGAGACTCTGTCATATCAATTTTGACAACATAGTCAAGATAAGTGATGTAAAGGCAGTAAGAGACCTTCCAAATATTTCAAGACTAGTTGACACTATGTGCAGGGAGTGTGTGATGGGGAATTATGTGAGGACCTCATTCAGGAGTAAACATGACTCTGCTGAGAACAAATTAGATCTAATACATACAGACCTATGTGGACCTACCCAAACAAGATCATACTACCAAGAAAGGTATTTTATTTTGTTTGTTGATGATTTCTCAAGAATGATGTGGGTCGCATTCTTAAAAGACAAATCTAAAGCTTTTGATAATTTCAAAGTATTCAAAGCTAAGGTTGAGAATGAATCTGGATTGAAGATAAAATGTCTGAGTTCTGATAGAGGGGGAGAATTCACCTCTGACCAGTTTTATGACTACTGTGAAGAACATGGAATCAAAAGATAGTTAAGTGCACCCAGAACCCCTCAGTAGAATGGGATAGCAAAAAGGAGGAATAGAATAATACTTGACATAGCGTGCACTATCATGATTGAAGGAAAGGTGGCCCATACCTACTGGAGAGATGCAGTCAATACAATAGTCTATACTATCAATAGAATACATTTGATGCCAAGCGGAGACAAGACACCTTATGAACTTTGGTTTGGCAATGTACCTACTATAAAATACTTCATAATATTTAGAAGCAAGTGCTACATCAAGAGAGATGAAAGCATTGGCAAGTTTGATGCTAGAAACGATGAAGGTATTTTTCTTGGTTACTCTATTAAAAGAAAAGCCTATAGATGTTTTAATCTAAGATTGAAGAAGATCATTTAAAGTACTTGGTGGTACCCTAGATTTTGATTATTTAAAAGTCCCAATCCACTATCAAGAAGCATTTTTCTCCATAAAAAGAAAATATCAAAGGAAGGAAGCTTTATGACACAAATAAATAGAACTAACTAATCGAAGACTTTAGAAAATGTTGGAATTTAGACCTACTACAAAGATGATTTCTATAGAGAATAAAGATGGTTGAATTTTAAAAATCTAAAACTGACCCAATTCGAGATATCAAATTTCCTATCTCCAACTAAAATATGAGCTTTTCACGAGGTGTTTTGGATTTTCAACCAAAGCCAAATCCAAAAATTAGGTAGTTATTTTTTAGTTAGTTTATTGTTTTTTCAAAATAATTTGTAATAAGAGTTGTTTCTTTTCATCCTAAAAAGGTGTGAAAACCACTCAAAAACATATATATACATAATGTAAAATGTAAAGAGAAGGGAATAAAATATAATACAATTTCACATATTTGGATAGTTTTTAATCAACAAGTATAACATGGACCTGAATGTACTATTATTTTAAAATCAATCAAGATAATTCATTTTTCTTTCACATGTGTAATAGTTTCATTATCATTTTACAATTATTCCCTTGGATAAACCAAAAGAACTTCTTCAAAGTGATAGTTTGATGTGCATGCTTCCTGATTTGATTCATAGTCTATATTTTCAATTGGTTTTCTCATTTTGCATGGTTAAATTCCATTCATTGAGGCCTTAGTAAATTGGTCTGTCATCTGAGATGTATTACCCATTTGAGATATCTATGAATTGTTTTAGGTTTCTTGTACATTGCATAAAACCTTTGAAGAGATAAATTTTCTTGTAAAACTATCTATGAGGTTGAACATAAGATTGGAATGATCTTGACTCTATTGCCCATGATGGAATAAGGCACTGGTCTAATCATTATTTGGATCATAGTTATCCAGTTCATTGTTATAGTTTTGTGATATCTTATCTATCTATTTATTTCAATTTACATACATATTTATTAACATTCTTTCAATTACTCAAAGTATTTCAGTTTACAATTTATGATATATTGCTTACAATTTGATTTATTCAAGCCTACTCACCATACTTTGAGAGACTAAAGTTTGAGTTCCATACACAAGTTATCTGCTATGAAAAGCCTGTTCAGGTGAAGGTTCACCCGCCTTGGTCCTGCAGAGCCAAAAGTGCAAGGGAAGAGGATCATAATCAATCATTCCTGTTAGTTGGCCAAAAACAATTGGTTTTCTAAACATTGGATTGGCA
Organism: Thuja plicata; assembly: GCA_018584345.1. Classification (NCBI taxonomy): domain Eukaryota; kingdom Viridiplantae; phylum Streptophyta; class Pinopsida; order Cupressales; family Cupressaceae; genus Thuja; species Thuja plicata. The sequence continues at coordinate 90,681 of MU227163.1, forward strand.
AGTCCATAGTAAGTCCAATTCAGCATTTTTGGTCACCAACAGTACTCATGTAAAGATTGATGAGAAGTTTATGATTCAAGAAACATACTATGAATGTGCTCCTATGATTGAAGATGAACCCAAACCCATTAGTAAGGACACATTTATTGAAGAAATGTTTGACTGTATTGATGTTTCATGCAAAAATCTTCAACCAAGTGAAGAATAATCATAGATTACAGATGAGAGTGTCACTCCTAAGAACTCAAAATACACATCCAAATACCACTCTAAAGAAGACATAATTGGAGATCAGAGTGCTAAAGTCTTGACAAGATCTAGAGAAAAAGGTTCAACCATTGATGAAGATGTATGCTTACTTTCTCAGATTGAACCCTTAAGTGTTGAAGATACATGCAAAGATTCAGATTGGCAAAATTCTATGCAAGAAGAATTGGGTCAGATAATCAAGAATGATACATGGGAACTGGTCCCTAGACCTCATGACAAAAATGTGATTGGAACAAAGTGGATATTCAGGAACAAGATGAATGAAAGGGGCACAGTGGTAAGAAACAAAGAAAGATTAGTATGTAAAGGATATGTGCAAAGAGAAGGAATAGATTACACTGATACATTTTCCCCTATGAGTAGACTGGAAGCTATCAAATTGTTTTTGGCTTATGCAACATTCAATAACTTTAAGGTATATCAAATGGATGTCAAGTCAGCTTTCCTAAATGGTTACTTGAAGGAAGAAGTCTACATAAAGAAGCCTGAAGGATTCAAACTTTTAGACAAACCAGACATGGTATGCAGACTAAAGAAAGCACTTTATGGACTTAAACAGGCCCCAAGAGCTTGTTATGAGAGACTTGATGGCTACTTAACAAAGATAGGATTCAAAAAAGGAGTAGCTAACTGTAATTTATTCATAAGAGAGACAAATGAAGGATTACTACTCATTGCTATTTTTGTTGATGACATTATCTTTGGAGGTAATGGCAAACTAAGTGCAGAATTCACCAAGGAGATGAAGAGTGAGTTTGAAATGAGCATGATTGGACCTATCAAATATTTCTTGGGATTGAATGTAATACAAATTGACAAAGGCATATTCATAAATTAGGCTAATTATGTGAAAGAGATATGGAAGACTTTAAAAATGGAAGATTGCAAACTAGTAAGCACCCCCATGATAACAGGAAGCAATCTTTCTAAAGATGATGATTCCATAGTTGTTGACAAGACACTATATAAGTCTATGATTGGAAAACTCATATATCTTACTCAATCTAGACAAGACATTTCCAATGCAGTTGGCATTGCTGGAAGATTTGCAGCTAAACCTAAACAAAATCATCTAATGGAAATAAAAATAATATTCAGATACCTAAAAAGGACTATAGACTATGGTTTATGGTATCCTAATTCAGATAACATACAAATTCATGTGCATACAGATACAAATTGGGCAGGTTGTGTTGATGACAGAAAGAGTACATTAGGAGGAGCAGTATTTCTTGGAGACAGGTTAGTCACTTGGACAAGCAAAAAGCATAATTGTATCTCACAGTCGACAGCAGAAGCTGAGTATGTTGCAGCATCATTGAATTTTTCAACAATGGTTTGGATCAAATAGATGATTAAAGACTTTGGTATTCAGATTGATTATCCTATTGTTATTCACTATGATAAAACTATTACTATTAATATGTCAAAGAACCATTTGATGCATGCAAAGACAAAACACATTGAGATCAAATATCACTTTCTAAGAGAAAAAGTTGCAGACAAAGTAGTAAATCTGGATTATGTGAGCACTAAAGAATAGCTAGCAGATATTTTTTACAAAGCCTCTATCAAAAGATACTTTTGAGTATCTCAGGGAGAAGCTAGGAGTAATTTCGTTTCCTGAGTCAGATTAGAATTTGCAGCAAGAACATTAGTCCTTAGTGACTGATGAAAGGTTGACTACTCTACTTCTGGAGTAGTACCTGTGATTAATGGTTTTTGGCACCCTTTGTCATTGATGTCAAATGGGGAGTATATAGTAAGGGGGAGCATATACTCTAGGGGTTTATATAGTCAGAAGAGAAGTAGCAGTGAAGAGGAACCTTTGATGAGGATATTGAGAAGATTGTAAAAAGAAGGAAGACACTTTGAGTTGATGATATCATATGTTACCATCAATGTCAAAGGGGGAGATTGTTGGAGATTTTCCTCTATGCAAATAGTTATTTGTATGTTTGTCATTGGTGAAAACATATAATATACAACAGGTATACTGTATGCAATTATCAGTATAGATGTTTTGGTACTATGCATTTTTATTTCCATGTTGTATACATGTTCTAGTTTCTATGTGCATTCACACAGAGTCAGATATGTAGTTTCAGTTGATTTATGTTAATTAGTTATGGCAGTTACAGTTTCTGGAGTTAATCTGTTAGGAGCTGACATAAATAGAATGTTTCCTAAGTTGTGCCTAGCTTCAGGATATACATGTTTGTATTAATTTTTAGCTATGAGTAAATGTTTATTATCCAAAGGTGCTAACCTTGTTTTAACAGAATCATGATGTTGGAGTTAATTTGGTGAAGCCGACTTTGTAAAGCGTCGCGTCTATTCAGTTTGAGTTGTGTGGTCCTAATTTTGATTGCATGCTTAGTTGAGCCAACAAGGAAGTTGATGAATTGTTTCTAGATACCATCATGACCTTATCCTTGGTGAAGATGCATATAGCAGTTCAAATATGTTCACTAAGTGTAGAAAATGAAGTGAAAAAGAAAAGACAGAGTAGAGAAGAGAAGAAAGTTAGACAATATAAGTTGAAAGATCTATGTGAAGAAACATAAGTAGATTACAATTCATTGGAACTGATCAAGACAATAGGTCTACTTAAATAGTTCATTTACCAGATATAGTGTATATCTGTTCTACTAAAGGTTGCAGCCTTCATCATCTTAGCAGTGAGCTATTGGATAGTGAGTCCTCACCCCTAATAGGGTTGTTTGTAAAAGACTCTTAACATGGTTTGACCTTTAAATAGGTCTCTATACTTCTTGTATTGTAAATATGAACTCCTAATAGGGTTTTAAGATCTTCTAATAGGGATCATTATAATCTAGTGTAGTTATTTGTGGGTGCTAATTCCCACCGGGGTTTTTACCTATTTGGTTTCCCCGTAACCAAAATTGTGGAGTGCTCTATTGTGTTATCTGAATGTGCATTTACTTTATATCAATTCATAATTAAGAAGACAAAAGAATTAAAGTAAGTGATAACTAATTCACCCCCCCTCTCAGTTATCCTTTTGAGACTATTCTAACAAGTAGTACATCCATGCTAAAAAATCTTGGGCATGTGCTTCTGCAAAGACCTAGCATAGAAATATGATCCCCGCTTTTATACTTTCTTTGAAATCCATGTAGGGGATCTCTAGCTTCATTTTCCTATAGTCTTTCTTCAGCATCTTAAGCTAGTGGGTGTTGAGGTTTTGTCGGGCTGCCTATTGAATGTTGTCGAACTCCTTTAGTGACACAGCCTGGGAGATGGCAATAGAATTGGAAAACTAGGGAATTCCCAGTCTGGAAGAAGAAGTAGCAGCATTGAGAGACACTAGGGGCATTGGGTAGCTTGTTGGAAGGGAAGCAACAAGTATAATAGCCCAGATGGTTGTGTTGTAATGCTCCACCAAAGTGAGAATCAGCTCCAGGGACTACATAGAGAAAAGGAAGCACGCGGATTTGATTATTCCAGAGGTAGCCACATTCTTGGCCATGAGGTCTTAGGTAGAACGTTGAGTGAACATTGTCCTAACCAATCTCTACAATTTGACCCACGGTTCAACCTTTGTGTCTGTGATCAATTGCAGTTTGGAATCCACCTTAGATCCCACAATGACACCCTCCCTTAGATATTTTGTGGTGAGTGGGAGCTTTTCCAATGCCTTCTCAGCCCTTCTCTTGGTGGCTTCCCTTGTTTAGGTGGATGGAAGTTGTATACTTGTAGGAGGGGAAGGTATCTCAGACATATTGCTTAAGTTGTTGGTAACCTACAATACCAGAAAACTGTTAATACATATAATCACATATAATAAACCCTTGGGTTCTAGAGATTTCATCACCTTTTCACACCTGTCCTCAAGAAGACGTTAGTTGATATCAAATCCAAAAAATGCAATAAATGAAATAAATTACTTCAGATTTGATCATCATCTGAGTGTCTCGAGGATTCTAGTTCATGTGAAAAAAGGAGATGAAGGCTGAGGGTTCACATGGAACCTAGAGTCTGAAAAACTAACCATTATTGAATGACCCAGCTATTGTTATACTAGGCTAACGCGGGTTGGCACATGGTCATGCAATAAATGGAGTAATGGAATTATGGTGAAATTTGTCTTAAAATGAAAGGAATCCCACTTGGGATGGTTTTGAATTCTTACGCATGGGGAATTGATCCTACCATGAATGCTGAAGTGATGGGGAGAGAGAAAGGTCACCACTTGAATAGGTGAGGTGACGAGGTTGAGTTTAGCGAACACCAGGTGGGCGATCTTGAATTTTTTTAAATGACAGAGAGGGTGCAGTGAGTTCATCATAGGATGGGTAGGAATTGAATGGAATGTACAGAATGGGCATGAATTTTTAGACAAATATACAGAGGCTACGCCCTACGAACACAAACAAATTTTACAAGAAACCTACAAGCCGCTATTCAAAGATTTATAGAGATTTTGCATTTATTTACACTAATCTAAAACTACACAGAAGGTGAACAACCTTCTTGTAGATTCATCCCACCAATGGGAGGCGACAACAAAGACAAAGAAGGAGAAACCCAAAAACAAAGAAACAAAACACGAACCAAAAGAAAGAAAAGAACCAGAAGGGCCTACCTTAAAACCAGAAATATAGAAGGAAGGGCACAGGAGGTACTCTAAAAATGAATAGCTCTGGAAATCTGTGAGCACACTGATAACACTATAGGATAGTTTGAACACATATAAGACCAAACTCCAAATCACTGTTACTCACTCAAAGAAAATTGCACCTAGCTCACTAATAAATCACCTAAATCACTCTTAATTCACTCTGAGGGTAATTTTTTTGTTGTAACGGTAACAATGAAGGGTGAATTCCTATTTACACCCCTTAGGTTAAAATACACCATTCACCTTCTACAAATCCTGAGAAAAGGCAAACCTCTAGACTCTAGGCCTGGGGATCCTGCGTGACCACACCTTCCAACTAAAGAGGAAGCAATGGCACAAAGAATCTCGGGGTCTGGAATTTGGCTAGCACAAAGGAATAAAACACTCCAGGACCAGGTCTCAGAGTGAGGAAAACTAAAAAGGCAATAACAACGGCCCCATGGAGGCAAAGGCTGGAGAAAAGAAAAGAAGACCGAAAAGAAACAAAGGGAGCACCAAAAGCAAAAAAGGGGGGACCCAACATTTTGCTAACAAAATATAGGGAAGGGTATGCAGGGAAAAAAATGGTGAATCACTGGGACGAATGCCTTAGTGCATTTGAGAATTACAGAATCTTTGGCTAGCAAGACCAAGACTCATCGTTACCTAAAGAATTTCACTTACAAGGTGCACGGTGTGTGAGAAAATCTAATTCACTAAGATTCAATCCCTCAATCTTTTGTCAGTTGTGAAGTGTGTGCTTTGGACAAAAATCAAGCCGATGGTTTCCAGGAGAAATAGAGAGATGACACTGAGTGCATCAGACCAAAATCACTATATCTTGGGCAATCCCCAGGTTCTATAATTCTCTATTCTCAAGTTCTCTTTTACTTTTCTTTTGAAGATGGGGAAGGCGGTACTCCTTTCACTGTGAACCTTAAGATTAGATAATTTTTATGGTGATACTTCTTTCACCTTGCCATCCATTTTGATTTACCGAATAGGAGAGATGTTCCAGACTCAAGATTTTCTTTTGATTTTTGGATATGGCTAATAACCAATCCAACCGCTCTACCCTCAAGGATCATATGATTACTTTCTCTCTATGGTTTTTTTTTAATTTATGTCAAAACTTTCGAGATGTGAATCTGATGAAGATTTCCCATAACCTTTTACCATGCGTATAAAATAACTCCAAAGTGCAGACAAATCCCCCCATGCTAACAATTGATTATGGACTAACCAAAATGCATAAGGCACCATTCCAGGGACTAGATGTCATGTGAAGCATAACTATCTAAAAGAAAAGAGCAACATGTTGGGAACCCCAAAAAGCAAGACACGTAAAGCCAAAAAGAAACCAAATACATAAAACAAAATAAAGAAAGGAAAGTGGCCCCAAAGGATAGCCGACTATTTACAAGGACAAAATACTCCCAAGGAGTGCCAAGAAAATTTATAGGCAGGAAAATATACATATGCTACAACTTTAGGAAACTTACCTCCCACTTCTACTCGAAGTAGTGTTTGAGAAACTATCTATTGACAAGCAATGGAATGACTTCTCTAGTCATGGGACTGAGGTGATAAGTGTTGGCCCCATAGATCTCTGAAATTAAATAAGGTTTGAGCCAGAGATTTTAGAATTTATTATGCTTTCCCTTCTTCTCCTAGGCTTTGTCCGAAAAGAGGACCAAGTCTAAAATCTGAAAGGCTTTGTATTGGTCTCTTATGTCGAACCATCATTTGACAACTGCTTGGTGACACACAAAATGTTCCAATGTTGCATCTCTTTTTTCTTGCATTCTCACCAAGTTCAAGAGGCAAACCTCCACAATGTTATCCTAGGTGTCGAATTCCTGCATGAACTGCAAGACAGGGATTTGTAATTTTATTGAGAACACAAGACTCTAGCCATAAACCAAGTGAAATAGAGAGGTTCCCAGGGCTACCTTAATTCTGATGCAGTCTACCCAAAGGGTGAACTTGAGTTTTTGGTGCCAATCCCGAGGTGTTTTCTTGAGCAAATGTTTGATCACTTCAAACAGATTTTTGTTGGTGGATTCGGCAATGTCATTACCCTGGGGATAATAGTTGCTAGAAACTTTCAAGGTGATCTTTCTCTAATATGTCCATTCTAAGAGTTGTGCAAAAAAAAATGCCAGACCATTGTCACATAAGATAGTAAAAGGCATTCCAAATCTTGTAATGATGTTCTCTTCCAAGAACTTGATGACTACATCTGTAGTATTGTTTTTGGATGGGACTGTCTCAGAACATCGGGTACAGTAATTGGTAGTAGTTAAAATATATCAGTATTTGACAAATGAGTTAGGGTTTATCTCCCTAATAAAATAAAATTCCCATTGGGTGAAGGGTCAAACCTTGAAGACCGGTTGTAAAGGCATTGCCGGGTTCTTCTCGCGATGAGTGGCGGTTTGACAGGTATGGCATTTCCTTACATGATCATAGACATCCTTGAAGATAAAAGGCCAATAATACCTGACCCAGAGGATCTAATGGGAGGTGGCATCTAATGAGCCATGCCTAGTTCCATACTACCCATGGAAGTCCTCTATCATCTTGGCAGCTTGGTCTCTTTCTACGCACTGGAGATAAATCCCCTCAAAATTCTTGCAGAAAAGCATCCCATTTTTTATCATGAAGTGGGCACTTTTCAGTCGCAAGGCACAATGTTTGTTAGGAGGGATCCCCTCCAGGCACTAGTTGTTAATTAATAGGTACACCATATCGGTGTACCATGGATCTTGAGGGATGGACTCCATAGTGTAAGTCTGGCATTCTATGTTTAGAGTGGCTTCTGCCATTGCCTTGCATAGTCCTTGGCCTCAGACTATTTTCATTGGTTGCATTTCAAGATCATATTATTGGAAGATGGTCATCCATTTCCCCTAGCATTCTCTCAGTTCACTCTGTAGTAATAGAGACTTGATGGCCTAGTCTAGGATAATGGCATGCACTTTGCTCCAGAGAATGTAGTACCAAAATTTCTTCATGGCCCAGACTAAAGCAAAGGCCTTTTCCAATGATGTGTACCAGAATTTGACCTTCTTAAAAGGGGAACTCAAAAGAAATAGGTCATTCTTCTCCCTCAAACTTATGGGTTAAAACCACAGCGACAGAGTGTGGTGAAGCAAAAGAATAAATGTGGAAAGCGAGGGAAAAGTTTGGACTTGCCAAGACTGGGGCCTCCACTATAGTCTGCTTGATTTGGGAGAACACCCACTTTTCTTTGAAAATCCACTCAATCTTAGTATCTTTCTTCATCATATCATTGAGTGGTCTAACAATCTCAGTAAATCTGGTAATGAACCGCTAGACAAATTTTATCTTCCCGAAGAAAGATATCATTTCCCTTTTACTGTCGGGCATTTGTAGATTTAGCAGTACTTCAACTTTCTCAGGGTCAATGGATATCCCTTTCTCAGAGACAATATGCCTGAGAAATTTCCCTTCAGTAACCCTGATATACACTTCTTGGGGTTAAGAGAGATACTGTATGTGACATCTCTCACAGATCTGAGCGAGGTGGGCAGGGTGATCATGCCTGTCCTGGGAAAAGGTTGCTAAATCATCAATGTAGATGATTATACATTTATTACCTACGCCTTGGAATTCAATGTTCATGGACTTTTGGAATGTGGCCCCGATGTTAATTAGGCTTAAAGGCATTCTCTGATATGCAAACATCCCTGACTAGGTGGAAAATGTCATTTTCATCCTATCTTTGAACTTAATCATGAATTGGTTGTATCCGGAGTACCCATCTAGGAAGGAAATCATTTGTGAACCATTCACAATTTGCAACACCTCATCCAGCGAAGGGAGAGGGTGATAATCCTTATTGGAGGCCTTGTTCAAGTTGCATAAATCTGCACACAGGAGGATCTTGTCATTCTTTTTGCACATGGGGACAAGGTTGGTAACCCATGTAGTATGCTGGATAGGAAAGATGATATGAGCTAATAGTAATTTCTAAACCTCCTAGTGAATCGGGGGTTTGATCAAAAGGTTTACCAGACTCTATTTCTTCCTTTCAAGGGGATGGTATGCATCATGATAGATGTATCACAAGTCTTGAGATCTTCATACCCCCAGATGATAACATCAATATATTCTTGGAGAACTACGAGAATCCTCTCCTCCTCTAGGGAGAAGGAGGTACCAATGTGGACAAATTTTTCTTCATCAGCTTTATCGATGTTAACCTTTCCATATTTTCCTCCTTCAAAGGAGGATGATATCTTATCTCAGCCCCGAGGGTTTGAATCAAAGATTCATTCTAGTGCAACCATCCCCTTAGGAATGGTGTTGGTAGGTAGGTCAATGATCCTATCACCCTCTTCTCCTTGCCTGTTATCATCATGATCAACTTCTTCCATGATCTGATCCTCAAAGACACCAACATTTTCCTTGAAGGCCAAAATGTGTTGGTCATCCTTGAAAACCTGAAAGTGTGTTATATTGTTTGGGATAGACGGGGTGTGGACCATCTCAATAGAGAATCTCCAGAGCTGGGAACCATCCATCAGCTCGAGGGTACTGGCAGACATAGTGAGGGAATCCAGATCATAATTACATTTCTGGGGAATAAGTTCAATGCCAAAAGCATCAAAATCTTCTGTTAAGCTCCATGCCTGATTGCGGTATGCGACTAGCCTTTTTTCATGACATGTGTATTGGCTCTGGACTTATTTTACAATTAGCTCTGAATCACCCATTTCTCAAAGGTGAGTGATCCCTTTCTTAAAGAGAACAGGATTCTGAGGACCACAACCTCATACTCTGTGACATTGTTGGTGCACTCAAACTGCAATCTGTAGGATGCAAGGAAGGATTTTCCTCACAGGTTGATTAATTCCACTCCATCCCAACAACCTTGTTTGGAATGGGACCCATCAAAATTTAGGATCCACAAATCATTGTCAATTTTATAGGGCTGAGGAAGTGAAGTAGCCTTTGGATTGGGTTTGGGTTTGGGATGTTTATCAGGTGATTCCTCTGAATTGGATGGTGTGCAGGTGAGACTTTTCTCCAAAGAATCTTTGGGTTCGGGTTCCCGGATGGGTGGCATGTCAAGTGTGCCAATGGGTGGATTTCTTGGTCAAGGGAACCCATATGTGTGCTTCATTTCTTGGAGGTTGGTGATGAGTTGGGTAGCAGTGACAATACAAGGCTCACACTCTAGTTTAGAGTTTTTTTGGTAATGTACTTGGCACTATGTGTCAGACAAGAGCGTGGTTGGAGTCACCATGCTACCTTGTAAGTCTACCTCACCTTTCAAATTTTCATCCAGATCTTGAATCCTCTGAGTAATTATGGGGTCCTCCCCAGAGGAATTGTTGGGGATGAAGTCAAAGGTCAAGATTTCCAGTGGTCAATATATGCTGAGCAGAGATTTAGAGAAAATGATTTCACTTACCTTCCCAACTTCGGTAAGGGCTTGTTTCATTCTAGGTTCTCTTTCCTCTTGAATATGATTTGATTTACCTTTCTAGGGGAGCCACAAGTGGGAGAAGTCTATTGAGAAATACCCATTGAGGGAATTTGACCAATTTTGACTCAATAACATCCTGTAGGTTTCAGGGATGTCAACCACTTGGATGTCAATGACACTGGATATCCAGGGATCTTGGATGAGCTGACTCAAGATGTTCTTTAGTGCACTAACCATCTTCATAGTAGTTTTGTCCAATTGGACTACTATTCTTTTAGAGGGTGTGGGAGTGAGTCTGAGCTTCTGGTAGATGGACAAGGGCATAACGTTACCTAAAGCATCAGAATCCACAAGGCAGTTGTACAGGTTTTTCCCTTGGATGTTCAAGCCTAGAAGGAAGGGAGGATCTTCTGTATTTCCATGGAAGACTACTGAGTTGGCATCATCAAAAGTGACAGTCTTTGGTAGGTGACTGACAACTTCCAAGTTCACTAAGAGCTTCAGGAGGAATTTCTTTTTCTCAGGAAAATTAAGTAAAGCCTCTATCAAGGTCATGGAGGTAGTGGTTTTTTCCAACACCTTAGTGATATCAAACCATCCCCCCTGGGTAAAGTAGGCTTCCCCCAGCTAGATCCCTAGCATGGTTAGGGCCAACTCCTTTTGGTGGGAGGGAATGATCATTCATGTTAGGGTCCTGGGGGGTGGTGCTTTTGGGAGATTTTGAGGTGTAGGATGAACCTCTACTAGATTGACTCTTAGTGTTATATGGAGTCCCTAGGTTGGTGAAGGTGTTAGCCTCAAAGGCTGGAATGGATTCATCAAAGAAACCCTATATATTGGGTTCTTCTTTATCTTCTTCATCTGTCTTGAAGAAGATGGTCTCATACATAAAATTAGTGTGAGGGGTTTCTACTGGGGAAGAATCTGGGGAAGTTGGATCAATAGGTTATTGTATGTCTGACTGGGAGATCTGGATAATATTCTCTAGCATAGCATAGTTCACCTCAGAATGTGAGCTAATGTCTTGCAATCTAGACTACGTGATCAAGGGGTGGAATTCTGTGAGCTGCATAGAATGATTGGGTCTAGCACCACCCTAAGTGGTAGTTTGACTTGGAGGGGGACCTCCAATATTCATGTTATTATTCCATTATTGTTGGTTGGGTCGAGGCCTATTGTTGCAGTTTCAGCCTCCCAAATTGGTGTTCCATTAACCTAATAAAACATTCCCTCTCTAGGAATTAGGGTTGTGGGGTGTAGAAGGCCCCACCTTCAACTATCTCATGTCCATTGTCAAGGAGGACACTAATCATTAGAGGGATTCAACCTTGGCAGATAGAAAGGTAGTGGTGTCATAGTGTGACAGTTGAGGTGGCGGGTTACCTGCGAAAGTGGTAGCTGCTCCTGGAGTTGAGGATGGAAATCCTCTAACCACAGATGATTGGAAGAAAGGTGCTCTGCAAGATTGTGTCAAAGGTTGCTAAATTTGTTGTGATTGATTCCAAGGAATGTACTCCAAACCCAGGGTAGTATAAATTTGAGATGGGTAAATGTACCAGGCTTGTTGGTCTATCGGTGGTGGGCCTATGCCCATTGTTGGGGCACCCATTGCCGAATTGGGATTGTATCCTCCAGTGTAAGAAGTTCCAGCTAGTAGTATGTTGAATGGTATGCTTTGTCCAATCCTGTCGGGGGCCTTACTCAGGCCGCAAGACAATCACAGGGCTAAGTTGTAAGCTTTCGCCAGGGTATCCCGAATGTTAGTAGTTGTAGTTCTCCAAAGGAGAGTAGCAACAAAGGGGTCCATTGTGTTTAGGTATGTCTAGATAGTCACATTGGTGGATGGGATGAAAGGGCCCATGCACTGTTTCAAAGCTTGTTGGAACCTATGGTTAAAGGTAGCTAGAGGCTTGTTTGGTTCCTTTCTGATCAAAATGAACTAGCTATGGGACCAAGCTGGGTCCACGTGAATGTGGAAGGCCACCAGAAAGGCATCTTCCATATCTTTCCAACTATTGATGGAGTTAGAAGGCAAGTTTAAATACCAGTTCAGCTCATTCTGCCATAGGGACAATGGAAATATCTGGGTTACAATGTCCTTATGTTGTATTCGATGTCTATTCATGGCATCTTTGTAGGCTTGGAGGTGTTCTTCTATAGTTCGGGGACTTAGATGCTTGTATTTGGAGTAGATCTTCTCTAGATGTGGAGGAAGATCATTGGTAGCATTGAGGAACTACCTCATTGGGGACCCAGTATTTTTGAAGTAGGTAGCCATCATGATTGTTTGGTTTTGGCTTTGGTGGATGTGAGTCCCAGAGATTATCTGAGGGATTTGGATATTCTGGTGTGTAGTATCTCCCCAAGGAAAATTCAATGACTTCCTAGCTTGGTGGGTCCTTTTCCTTTAGATAGGAGGTCCAAGTTCTACAAACTCTCCAGGACCGAGGGGTCGATAGGAGGATTATTTAAAAGTGTATGGACAAAAAGGACCCTATCCCATGGAAATTTTGGTTCCTAAAACTACTTCTTGGGGAGCCCTCAAGTGGTGTAAAATTGAAATGTTCTGAGGGAGATGAGATCATGCCCACCTTCTATTTCTTTTTTCTGTTGACGAGACTTTATGATTGGCTCCACTAATAGAGATAAGTTGTCACCAGGTATGGGGTTACCGACCAACTTTGCGTGAAGAGGTTTACTAGAGATTGAATTCTACTGGCCTCCAAGTACCTAGTATTTGGGTCCTGATGGTGTGGGGGAGCTAAGTTGGGTGGGTGACTATTGTTTGAGGGGATAGCTAGTTTTTACTCATCATTAACGGGAATTTCAATGGAAGTGAGGTTTCTTGCAAGCATTTTAAATTTACCAAATAAATTGCAAAATATAGACTAGAGTTGAAGTAAATTTCTAATTATAGTCATGCAACATGTATTCAAACATCAACAATGCTCCAATGCAAGAAAACTACACTAAATACCAAATACACAAGGAATCAGTGATTCATATATACTTAGTAGCAAAGGGAAGTAAGATCATTTAACTAAACTGCAAAACACTGGAGTAAAGGACATAGGAAAACATACAACACAAAAGATATTTTCTAACTTCAGAGATTAGAGATACACATAACACATGGCCACAAGTTGTTCTTCCTTCTTTCATTAAATTCAAATGATTCTAGCATCACTGGCGAGTACATTCATGTCTCCAAGGGAGCATTAAGCTACTAAGAACAGATTGCAAATAAACTCCTCTCTGCAATGAACTTGAAAATCTATTTTTCTATTGCTACTAGAAAACAAAATCATCAATATTTCTGACCCTTGTTAAGGCATCAGACTTATTATTTATAGACAAACTTGACCTAATCTACATGTACACTTGCTGAATAAAATACAATATCCGTGGCCGATACTACCTACACCACTTACAGTCACCTCAGGATATACAAAGTTCTGACAAGACAGAAGAAGAAGAAAGGGGAGAAATCTAGAAGAATCAGCCTAGAGAAGAGGGCCGCAGTACTTATAGAAGAAACTTTCTTATTCCGGTAACTTAGGCCATAATCCTCATTAATGATGATTGTGGCTTCCTATCTTTGAGGCATGTCAGGTAGTAAATGTGGGAGTGGCACCTCGGGGAATAAGAAGATGTCTGTCAGAACTATCCCATCCACTGGACCTATCCTTATCTAGATCACCTACATTCTGATCTTTATTAACTGCTGACAGTGACCGATCAGCTCCAAGGAACCTTGACACAAATTGCTGCAAAAGAATACAAAAATGGGACCTGTAATTTTGGAGTCAGGGAGCTTACACTCAAAGAATAAAAAATCTCCAAAAAATTTCCCTATGGGCAGAAATATACGAAGATTGGAAGAGCTTACTACTCTTTACATTTTTAGAATGTCTCCATAATCTAGAGAATTACCTCTTCATCTATCTCCTTTATACAATCCTGACAGTCATTGGATGCCTCCAACTGATTGGCCAAATCTCTGGCACCATCCTTCAACTCTATAGCCATCTTTGCTGAATCATGGGCCCAGAGCACCATGTAGGTGAGACATGACATATTTTATCCATGAAAATATCTGGGGGTCTAAAACCATGCCTCCATTATCTCATCAAATTTTCTCAACACAAAATCCATTATAGTGCATGTGTCGGTGCTAAAGGTATCGACTCCCGAAACCGTTGTTATGAATGTCATAGATGAATTTAAAGAATTTTGTATCTTTGAGAAGTTACCCTTCAGGACCACTACCAGATGATTTCTCATTTGAATTTTTAGACCAAGTCTGAAGTGTTGGGCCCAGAGGTACCCGAAATCTTCATCCCCCAAAATTATCATCTCTGTGACAACCTCTTCCTCGAAATTCATTATCTCCTCCAACTCGCTCCTCCACTCTTCATATTTATCTATGTCCCCCTCCCACTGGGAAACAACACCATTTACCTGGCCCAAGATATTACTGACCTAGTGGAGGTCCAAGAGTGTGGCTATCAGGAAATGTGTTATGGATCCTACCTACTCAGTCACCCAATCATCTACTTACTCATCATTCTCAGTGCGTCTATATCACCCTAAAAAAGTGGTGTTCTAGAGGTGGAATCCTCCAGAGGAATCAGGGCCAATGGCTACATCAATTCTGCAAGAAGCCCAAGGAGATTTTCATTTGTCTCTTTTTCCTCCTTTAGCCTCTGGGCTTGTTTATCATATTGGGCTTTAATTTCCCTACTCACTTATCTTAATAGGTCCAATTCTCCTTGTTTTTCTCTCCTCCCTAAAGGTACATCTGTGATTATGTATTCCAAATCTCCTACAACTGCCTCTTTTGCATCTAGGGGAGGTATCACTACTACAAGGATGGTGTTCCCTCCTAGACCATTATGAATAGTATGGAGGGTTCGGGCCTTCTTAGGCTTCTGGGCACTTTGGTTTTGAGCCATCATCTCAGCCAGAGAGAGAGGGGCTCTCACTGCTACCCAGACCTTCCTCTTTTTTGATTCTACTAGCCATTGTGGTGGTGTGAGCGGCCTTATTGCTAGGTTCTAGACACTTGGATCCTCTTTAGGGGGCTGTTGTGCTTCCCCAGAATTTATAGTCTCTACAGACTCCTTTCCTTTGTCCTTGGGGTTTCTCAATCCTACCACCTCACTGTTATTTTTGTCCATATCTTTGGGTTTTCCCCCTACATTCTACTGCTACTGAATTTCTTTAGCGTTCTCTACCAAGACATTCTCCTCTTGGGGCCTATTTTTTGGAGGGGGCGAAGGTGACCGACATGGATTTGATCATTGCACTGCAGAGACCACCTCACCAAATGTCATGTTCTAGGGAAATTGATCACCCTAGGTGTTTGGAGGCATTTAGAATGCGACAACTGGAGGTATAGTTGTTCTCGAAGGTCCAATTTCCCTAGCCATAGTTGGTTTCTCAACTTGTATATGCCTTCCTTCTATCTCGATCCCCAGGACTAGTGTTTCTTCCGCACCTTGTGTGCTTTCTTGTTCCTCCTCCTAGGTCTCTATTTCTGGGGGAACCTCTTTTTTCTTTTCTTTCCCCCTCCCTGGGGATAATCTCCACCTCTTGTGTAGAAATCTCTTCTACCACTCTTTCCACATCTTCCTAAAAATTTACAAGATTATCGCTCTGGAAGATGTCATCAAAGCTGTCATGGGAAGGGGATAACTCCAGAAGATCTTCTCATTCGGGGGAGGAAGAGATAAGCTACACAAGAATATTGTCCAATTGTCTAGGACTTATGTCTGCACTTGGTGGGGTATTATCCCTCATCTTCTTCCTTCTCCTTAGTTTTAGTGGGGCTCCAACATCCAGAATAGTTGCACTCTCATCTTTTGTCTCCATTCTCTTTCTCATAAGTGTTGTAAGTAAAGGGGAGCCTGAAGGAAGGGAAGATCCTACAAGAGTGACCGCGAGACTAAGGGAGAGTCTGGTGTTGATTTTCTAGCTCAACTGTCAAGATTACTCGAGTTGAGCATAAAGTTGTTCCATTATTGAGGCTAGAACCAAGGACAAGACCAAAGATGGGGTTCTCTCTTTTTCTTTCCCCTTATCTCTGCTTTTTCCTATTTTCCTAGAGCCGCAAGTGGATCCCCGCAAAACTGGACCATCTCGATGGGTGCTCTTTTTGCATAACTATGCAAAATATTCATGACTCTGCTTCAATACATCCTTGTTGATGTCCTCTATTGTCAAAATTTTCTAGGGTGTCCTAATCCATTGGAGGGAGAGACATCTTGTCAATCCCTTTTGATTTACACTCTGCATCCTCGACGAGCTCGGTATCTGAGAAGTCCTTTGGAAAGGTTCAGAGAACCATGTGTTTCATCATTCCCTTAGTCATCCTCTCATAATGTCGACTCCAAACCTCAAATTCATTTTGGCAATATACCCAAAAATCCTCAATATGAGGCTCATGGGGCACTGATGCCTAGGGAAATGCATGCCTTATTTTGTTTAGTGGATCAAAGTTCTTCTGCGCCAAGTCAAATTATGCTAGCCCCAGACTCTTTAATTCATTTTCAGCTTCTTTGGCCACTACAAGGCTGCAAGAATAGTTACCACAAGTGATCAGGAAGGGGATGGTGGTAACCTTCTTGACCCCATAAAATGTATGGACCTCTAAGATCTACCTGCAATATTCCATCAAAATAATCCTATCCCCGCAATGTTTGGGCTATAGTTAAGGCTCGCCAGAGAATCCAGTCACCTGAATGTAAGAATGTTGTTGAAATTGAATGAAATAATGGCCATAAGAGATCACCAATGCCATTTCCTCCTTTGATAGCTGGTAACTGACATCCCGAGTGGGTATCAAAATGTTGTAGTAAATGAAAGTATCATTTACCCGACAAAAATTGGGGAAGTTGGCTTCCCATTGAATGTTGGGAAAATGATCCCAAGGGGCACTCTAGTTAGGCCCTATCCAAAGGATGCCCTCTATATGTAAACCCTAGATTTTGGGTCTTTTTTGTGCCAGTGCCCACAGAACATATGAAGTCATGTGGAACTTCAATGTAGTGTCGACCTTTTTCAGTTGAAAGTCCACGTGATTGGCAATAATGGTTGCCCAATCAAATTTTTGCCTACGGGTGGTGATGTCATACAGGAAGTAGTACATCCATGCTAAAAAATCCTGGGCATGTGCTTCCTCGAAGACTCGGCATAGAAATATGATACTTGCTTGTATACTTTCTCTAAAATCTGTGTGGGGGATCTCCAGCTTCATTTTCATGTAGTCTTTCTTTAGCGTCTTCAGCCAGTGGGTGTTGAGGTGTTGTAGGGCTGCCTATTGAACATTGTCAAACTCCTTTAGTGACACATCCAAGAGATGACAATAGAATTGGAAAACTAGGTAATTCCTAGTTTAGAAGCAAAAGTAGCAGCATCCAGAGACACTAGGGGTGTTGGGTAGGTCGTTGGAAGGGAAGAAGAAAGTATACTAGCCCAGATGGTTGTGTTGTAATTCTCCCAGAGTGAGAATCAACTTTGGGGACTACATGGAGCAAGGGAAGCAAGCGGCTTTGATTATGCCAGAGGCGGCCACGTTCTTCACCATGCTGTCTCTGACAGAACATTGAGTGAACATTGTCCTAACCAAGCCTTTCAATTTGGCCCACAATCCAACCTCTATGTTAACGATCAATTGTAGTTTGGAATCCACCTTGGATCCCATGATGACACCCTCCCTTAAATATTTTGCAGGGAGTGGGAGATTTTCTAGTGCCTTCTTAGCCCTTGTCTTGGTGGATGCCCTTGTTGAAGTGGATGGAAGTTCTAGACTTGCAGGAGGGGATGGTATCTCAAACATGTTGCTTGAGTTATTTGTAACCTGCAATATCATGAAACTGTTAATACATATAATCACATATAATTAACCCCCAGGTTCTAGAGATTTCATCACCTTTTCACACCTGTCCTCAAGAAGATGTTAGTTGATATCAAATCCTGGAAATGCAATAAAAAAAATAACTTACTTGAGATTTGATCAACACCTAGGTGTCCCGTGGATTCTGGTTCATGCAACAAAGGAGATGAAGGCTAGGGGTTTACACAGAACCTAGAGTCTGGAAAAATTGACCGTTATTGAAATGACCCACCAATGTTTGTACTGGGCTGACATGGGTTGGCACATGGTCATGTAATAAATGGAGTAATGGCATGTATGGTGATAGTTTTCTTAACATGAAAGGATTGAATGCCACTTGGGATGGTTTTGAATGCTCATGCATGGGGAATTGATCCTTCCATGAATGCTGAAGTGATGGGGAGAGAGAAAGTTCACCACCTAAATAGGTGAGGTGACAAGGTCGAGTCTAGAAAACACTAGTTGGGAAAGCTTGAATTTGTTTAAACAACATAGAGGGCATGGTGAGCTTGTCATAGGATGGGTAGGACTCGAACGAAATGTACAGATTGGGTACAAATTTATAGACAACTATACAGAGGCTACGCCCTACGGACACAAACAAACTTTACAAGAAATCTACAAGCCTCTATTCACAGATTTACAAAGATTTTACAGTTATTCACACTACTCTAAAACTACACAGAAGGTGGACAACCTTCTTTTAGAGCCATCCCACCAGTGGGAGGTGATGACAAAGACATAGAAACCGAAATCCAAAAACAAAGAAACAAAAAATTAACCAAAAGAAAGAAAATAATCAGAAGGGCCTACCTTAAAACTAGAAATATGGAAGGAAGGACATGGGAGGTGCTCTACAAATGAATAGCTCTAGAAATAGTGAACACATTGAGAACACTGCAGGATACTTCAAACACACATGAGACCAAACTCCAAATCATTGTTACTCACTCAAAGAAAATTGCACTTAGCTCACTAATAAATCGCTCTTTTTTCACTCCAAGGGTAATTTGTTCATGGAAAGTGTAACAATGAAGGGTGGAGTCCTATTTATACCCCTTAGGTTAAAATTCACCATTCCCCTTCCATAAATCCTAAGAAAAGGAAAACCTTCGGCCTCTAGGCCCAGGGATCCCATGCAACCACACCCTCCAACTAAAGAGGAAGCAATGGCACAAAGAATCCCAAGGTCCAGAATTTTGTTAGCACAAAGGAAACAAAACACTTCGGGGCTAGGTCCTAGAGTGAGGAAAACTAAAAAGGCAACAACAACGGCCCTGTGGAGGAAAAGGCCTACGAATATAAAAGAATACTGAAAAGAAACAAAGGGAGAACCAAAAGAAAAAAAAGGGGGACCCAACATTTTTCTAACAAAATGTAGGGACGAGTATGCAGGGCATAATAGAATGGAGATGGGTTTTTGTACCTCTTGGTCCTTCAATCTTTCAACATCATAGTCCTTGGGAAGTTTGACTCCAAGAGAAGCTAGGTGAAGGAAGTATTTTTGTTTGTCCTCCCCAATGATTTTCACCAAGGTCTTTTGAAACTTCTGACTTTGTTTGAGTTTGTTATATTCCTCTTGGGTTATGTCTTATTCACTATCCAAATCAAACAAAGGATGATCATGGTTTCTCTCTTCTTGAATTTCTATTCCATCTTGGTTATCATCTTGGTCATATTGGTCAAAGGAAACACTCCATTCTCTATGTGGTACATCCATTTTGGGTGAGTCTTTATCAAAGAGGGGATTTTGAGATGTCTCTCCTTGTTGAAATTTTAGTAATCTTGTAGGTCTTTCTGAATCGTCAACAAGGTATTGTTTCTTTCTTGTGTTAACCATGAAAGCAAGGTATCAATCTTGTCAAAAGTGTTCTAATTGTGCCAAAGGAATTTTTGAATTGTCCAAATGTGTTTGTCCAAGTTGTGATGAGTTTGAGTTTTATTGCTTGAAGTGATTGATTCTAGCATCATAGGGTTAGAATGCCCTAATAGTGAGATGGGAACCAAGAATATTTGTTTAGTGAAATGACAACATGACTTGGAATTAATTGTAAAAACCCTAAAGAACATGCAAGGTAGACTTCCAATTATATTGAGAAACAACATCAGGAAGACTAGAAAGAACAACAGATTTTGACTGACAAGCAAAAAGGGTATCCAAAACTACAAATTTTTTAAGTTTAACACATGTGCAAGTACCCTATGTCCTAGATGTGACCTACCAGATGCGATCCTATATTTATAGGATGTGATCATGTTCTTCCTAAATGTGACTATATTTTCCAGATGCAATCTAGGATCTACCAAATGTGAGCTTTCTTCCCAAATGTGACTTTGTTTACCAAATACGACCTAGGATTTTCCAGATGTGACCCTCTAATGGATTTTTCTAAGTTTTCCACTTTGTTTTGAAGGACATGAAATTTTTTTCAACTCTAGGGTCTGTTTGATAAATTATAGAGTGTTTTTATGCAACATAAATGTCTATGAATATCAAAATACTAATTGTTTGGGGTGTTTATCTTGTTATTTCAATTTTGAGACATCAAGCAAGTTGTTTAAGAAAAAAATACACCTATTCCCTAAAATCTATGGCATAGCATGAAAATATTTTATCATAGACTCAGTTACAAACTCAAATGCTAATCAGAATATGACCATCACCAAGCATGCAATGGCTCCAGTTATGATGTCGTATTATCAAAATTCAAATGCAAGCGAGTACAAAAAATGATGAGTATCTTGGGGTAATTACTATTTTCCTTGCATAAAGACTATCACCTTTCAGAGATGAATCAGGTGGTCATAGCTACAAAGTGTTTTAATCTTGACATCCATTCGAAACCATCCCCCTTAAAATTGCAGAAGGAAAAATTAAGGCGTATAGCCCTATGAGTACCAAAATGAGTGTACTCTCACAAGAAAGATTCAAGCGGCTCCGCTCTACACACATCCAAGCATGTCCAAGGAATGATACTCAAAGTTCCAAGGACAAAACCAATTACATCTTCAGAGACTTTGGCCTCAACAAATCATTTTTATTATAGTGAGATGGAAGGGTTGGCATTCACCTGTCGTCACTTGGGTCGTTCCCAGGAGATTTTTTCCTCAACCGGCAGACCTTCTAAAGTTAAAATAAGTAAAGAGGATTGGTGGCTTAGGAGTCTAGATTTTTTATTCTTCATGATGAAGAAGAGAATAATCTCCTATCCATGTCATTTTCTCCTATCAAACACGCCATGTAAGTTCTTTCCCTTCAATTTTTAAACTCAAAACTTAGTCCCCCGTCTCGTGTTTATGATTTTCTAACTTGGGAGAAGAGCATAATCCTCTAGTTGGACTAAGAATCAAATTCAAATTTGATATTTAGGTTCCTCAAAAAGAAGTTAACCAACATATTGAGAAGTTTGAGTTCACTTCCCTAATTTCTATTCAATAATTAACTTGATGTTTGAGGTTTTGATTTTCCATGAAGGAAAAGAGCTTACTTCTCTAATCAAGTTAAGAATTGGAGAGAAATTTTGTTAAGTTCCTAGAATTGCAAATTTTTTTGATCAAATGCTTAAGACAACCTACAAAACCACTTGTTAGTAGTTTCACTTCATCTCCTTAGCTAATGAATCCTTCAATAGCATCCTGCAAGAACTCATTAGGTTTCTTAAACAATTAGATTCATCCAAAAACATGCAAAGTTAGCTGACTAGTCATTAAATTTATTAATTATGCAAGCAAAATAACCAAATGTGATTCTGAACTTTACCAAATGTGACTTTTTTTCCTAAATGTGATCCAGGAATCACTAAATGTGAGCAAAGATCCTAAATGCAACCATTTCTCCTAAATGCAATCTGGGATTAACCAAATGTGAGCCTTTACCAGGTGCGATTCAAAATTTACTAGATGCGATTCAGGATTTCCTGGATGCGAGCTTCTTTCCTAGATGTGATATTTTTCTTCAAAATGTGAGTCTGCCTCAAGAAAAAAAAATCAATAATTAGCTCAAACTTGAATATAAATCTGGGGCTTTGCCCCACAATAGGCACTAGAAATGTGTTTGTGAATTATGTACATGAAATCTACAACAAAACACTTCAATATGTCATTGTATCAATGGTTAGAAAGATGTAAATCAATTGAAAATCATAAGGAAACCATGGAAAATGACATATTGCTTCCTATCTCGAAAGAGTATGATTTAAGCTATAAATTGCCCTCAGATTATGCATTAAATCAATGACACATTTAGTCCTATAATGGAAGATTCATTAAGAAATTGAAGCTACTTATCATGCAATTCATGCCTAGGAATGATGCAAGGATTCATTAAAGCATAAATGGAATTTATCTAATTATCTATTGAAATCATGAAAAGAAAATGACAACATAAGGATGCAATTAGAATTCTAAAATTTGGGACCCTATTGAGCTCAAAATTCACTCCTTTTATGGAAGAATTTGAGAAATGAGTGGTTGAGATCAACTTGTGAGGAGAGGTGAGGATTGAATATTTGGCGATCCATGTGAGTGATCCATGTGAGTTAACTCTCATTGGTTCATGGATTGACTTTCCATGTGCAAGTGATGAGTTGTATTTAGAGAGTTTATTTAATTCCTTTTAATTAATTACTTTAGCCAAGGATTTATTGGGTTGATTTGATTTAAATAGGGCAAGGAAATTAATGTAAGTTAGTGATCAAATCACTTTTATTTTAGGAGATTAATTTGATTTCTGATGAATTATGTCAATAATCAAATAGTTGGATTGACATAATTGAGGGTATGATCACATTTAGGGAAAATAGGGTCTCTAGTTAGAGTAGACCAAATTAGGGTGGTTATAGGTAATAAATGGATGAGGTACTAAGATAGATATTATTACTTACAGCCCAATCAGTTATTCTTGCACCTACAAACGCCAAAGTATTATCATAAATTATAGATTCTGGTGTACCAAACTATGCAACCTAGTCTTCATAAAAATTTAGAATTGTACTATCATTTGAATCCTTTAAAGAAATAGCTTCAATCCATTTTGTAAAATGATTTGTTTCTATAAGAATATATATATGCTCTGAACTTGATGGAGGGTTTATGGGACCAATAAAATCAAGTTCCCACTTCATGAATGTTTGCTCCACTTGGATTGGATGCAAGGGTAAAGCTGCTAATCTATGTTTATCAACAAATATTGCATAATTCAAACAATTCCTTACCTGTATAAATGCACCCTTATACAAACTTGGCCAATAGTAACCAACCTTCATAATTTTTAATGTTGTGGTTCTGGCTGCAAAATGACCACATGTTGGTCCAATGTGAAACTCTTCTAGAACTTTATCAATCTGATCTGATTCTATGCATCTTAACAAAAACTCATTGTAGTCTCTTCTAAACAAAATATCATTCACTATGACATGAGGAATAGCATGAAGTCTAAAATACCTTAATTTCAAGCTTCTCAAGCCATGTGGGCATTCACGATTTTTATGAAGATTATTTTTTATTTCTTCAATCCAACTGAGGGATTTTGATGGTTTAACATTTTGGCCTGCATCATCATGAATTAATACAATATTACCTTGATGTTGTTGGTTGTCCACATTACTTGTAGAAAATTTTTCACACATTATCCTACCTCTTACTAGCTTGGTAACCTTGATTTCAACATCATACTCCATCACACATGTTATCGAACCAACTCTTTTATCATTCAGGTCCTTGTTCACAAGAACTCTTTCACACTTGGATGGACAACCTTTAAGTGGATATTTCTTCTCAAAATAAATGGCTTCAATTTATTAAGACTTCTAATCATAGCCAACATATTTTTTTCAATAAATGTGTATCTTTTCTCATATCCTTCCAAACGTTGGCTGAAAAAAGAAACTGATTGCTCTTTTCCATCATCATTTTTATGAACCAGCATTGCTGAAATAGAGTCAACATATCCAAATGCATAAAAAATAAAATATTTATTGGAATTTAGATTGAATAAAGTGGGCATTGAAGCTAATGCTTTCTTTACCTCTTAAAAACTTTCCTTACCCTCATCAGTCCAATTGAAACTTATGTCCTTTTTCAACTTTTTTGTCATTAGTTTCAGCAAAGCTGCAATATTAGGAATGAACCTGCTAAAAAAATTTATTCTTCCGAGAATTATTTTCAATCCTTTCTTGTGTGTAGGAAAAGGAAATATGAGTATGGAACTTACCCTCTCAGGGTCAATTGTAGTTTCATTCTTAGAGACAATGTGTCCAAGTAATTTGCCTTCATGAACAATAAATATGCACTTTTTTGGATTCAATGAAACTCCATATTCTCTATATCTCTAAAAAGTCTACCTTAAATGCTTGAAATGTTCTTTAGAATTATTAGAAAAAATAGTAATATCATCTAAGTATACAAGTACAAACTTTTTCATAAGGCCATGAAAAGCCATTTACATGGCCTTTTGGAATGTCGCACTAGCATTTGAAAGACCAAATGGCATTTTCATGTATGCCATGGTTCCTCATTTAGTAGTAAATGTTGTTTTATATTGATGTTCTTCACTAACCAGAATTTGGTTATAACCTAAAAATCCCTCTAAAAGTGAAAATTTGTCAAAACCTGACAAATTGCAAAATTTTCTCCATTGAGAGCACCGAATGGTGATCTTTCAGAGATGCTTGATAGAGGTTTCTAAAGTCTATACAATATAATTTATCCATTCTATTTCCTCGCATGCACTAAATTTGAAACCCAAGATGTATGATTTATGGGAAAAATAGTATTACCTTCAATCAACTTGGTCATTCAATTTTCATCAAGTGTTCCAATTTGGGATTCAGTTTCCTTTGCTTCTGCATGACTAGTTTTGCATTAGGTTCCAGCTCCATAGTATGCTGGGATACTTGGGGATCCAAACCTCTCAAATTATACTGATTCCATGCAAAAACATTATTGAATTCCTAGCAAAGTAAAGTAAATGTTTATTGCTCCTCACTAGTACATACCTTACCAAGTTATAGAAATGTGTCCTTCGTGATTTCAATAGATTCATAATGATCCTCTTTGAATGATATGCTGGTTTTTTCTTCT
>MU227163.1:124282-141226 GCA_018584345.1 Thuja plicata
GTCAAAATCTTAATTGCAACGTCTTGATGGGTCACCTGATGTAACCCACACAAAGAAGATGCATCCCTAATATGCTCAATAGTTGAAACATGGTCTTCACTTGTGAAATATAGTAAACTTTTAAGTGTAATCTATGGAATATCGTGATGTTGTTGAATATTTAGTGGACTACCCAAATTGAAGGCCTCAAAAGGTTGATTCCTTTTTATTGGAGGTAGTACTTGTAAAACTTGATGTATGACTGGTTGTTGTACTAAATTTAATGTTGGTAAAACACTTGCAACCACTGGTATTTATACTATATCTATCGGTAACTCTAAACTAGATGTGCTAGGAACCCCGAAACTACTTGGAAATAAAAATTATTCAAGTTTTTGACTAGAAAAGTCCTCCAAAATCTCAAAAATTGGATTCCCAAAAGATTTTATGGTAGGTTCTATATCAAGTTCAATTTTTTTTCTACCTCTACTTGTCAATCTAGCTCCTCTTCTTGTTGTTCTACCTCTTGATCTTGTAGGTGGAAGCTCCTAATATTTAAATCTATCCCTATTTTGATGTGTATGAACATTTATCATAAGCTGCAATATTGTATCAGCTAAAAAATAGAATTTTCAGAGTCGTTGGGTGCTGGAAAATACCTTCAAAAAGGCTGTAAATATGTTGTTCACACCTAAATAGCAGTAAGTATATAGCTCAAAAGAACTAAAAATCAGTTTTAAGTCCCACTGGGTGTGTTAAAAAGTGTTTTCAGGAGAGTTGCACCCAAAATGTTAAGTATGAGACCTAGAAACTCCATGAAACATGGAAAGACCTCCAAGTATGTGGGTGTACCTATAATGAAGATCAATCTTCATATTGTGGGTCATCTTCCCCTGCTAATCACCCAAAACTATCTTTGCCATGAAAAGATATAGAAATATATGTCAAATTTGAAATCTATATCTAAATGGGTGATTCACAAAAATGTGTATTTCAAACCCTTTTACAGCTTAAAGATTCACAATAATTGTGAAAAATTTATCTTTTTTCACAAATTGAATCCACAAACTCAATTAGATAAAGGTTAAGTGACAATTCTCGAAGAGGGAAGGTTATTTCCACAGTCTAAAATATTAAAACCTAGTAACACAATACACAATTGAAGTAATTATAATAACATGCACAAGATTGAATGCCTAAATATAAATGTTTAGAGTGTTTTTCCAAAACCACATTAATGAAATCAAATCCATAAAACCCAACACAAGAACACACCAAATGAGAGAAAGATCAATCTGTATTATTTCAATAACAAAGGAATTTACTGCTATAAAAGTTTTGAAAATTGTGAGCTACAATCAATATGCCTAATTTTTGCAATGTGCAAAAATAAGCAAGGAGAAAGAATTGTTGAAAAAATTCTAAGGAAAAAATATTATAGCAAGGCTAGCCTTGATGACATGTAACTGATTAAATGTTTGAAGATGTTAAGTTGATCAACAAAATGCAGAAGGATAATGCAAGACATTAAATCAGTTAATGAATTATATTGTCATTTATGTCAACTTGATATAATCTATTCGGTTATATACAAAGTGTCAAAGACTTCAAAGAATCAGAGAGATAAAGATTATGCTTTCTATAATGCACAAAAGACAAGTATTCACAATGTGACTTCAAACACCGATGATCAATGGAACCCGACAGATAGAGATCACCGATAGTCAAGTCACAGTGATGCCTAAGCAAGAAAACTGACGAGCATTACCAACGAGAAGAATCACAAGAATACCTGACAGCTAGAAACATAGTGTAAACCAACGGAGAAGCCCAAGGAGAACTGGAGTGTTGACCAACACTATCAGAGAGTTAAATTGAAATTAACTAGAGTTCACAAACAAAAAAAATATCTAGCTAGAAGAGCTAAATATAGACTTAACTGGTTGCTATCATTGTTTTCATTGACAAGATAAGCCAGAGATAAGTGAATGATTTAAAGCTGATTTGTCCAGTTGGCAAGAAGATCTCAGCAAAGATAAAATAGGAGTTTTTCTTTAAATCTAATTGGCTAAGGTTGTTGATCATGCCAAGATAAATAAAATCAAGAACCTAACAATGGTGATATCATGTCTATAAAGAGAAAAATCAATTCATTACAAATTGTGTGGGGAGAGAATGGAAAAGAGGATGCTAAAGAGAAACTGATGAAGAGAAACTTCATACAGTGCTGATCAATCAAGCTTAGGAAAGAGCTAAATTTTTCTATGGACACTGAGCAACAGAGGACAGCATCACCAATCACAATCAAAGTGGAGCAAAGTTATAATAGAGATACATTGATCAGATTATTTTATGAGATTACAATAGATCTAAAAATCTGCAAGTATAAGTTTTATATGTGAATAGATCATATTGTTTCAGTTTAACCATTAATTTAGAAAGTCTCTTAACTGAGCGGGATTTAAAGAGCCTTTCTATATTGAGATACATCCAATGGAGTATTAAAAATTTTGAACATGAAGATAGCATGAGATGCCAAATACCAATTGACAGGCCAAGTGAGTATTTGATCAAAGATGGTAGCATGAGATGCCAGATGTCAAGTGACGGACTAAAATTTTAAATCCTCTAACAAGGTCACACCTAACACTATGTTTTTAACCTTTAACAGGGTTGGATCTTCACCGAGCTCACTTCAGAAGAGTGAAAATTTTGGGTTACCGGTCCCAAGTGGTTTTTCCCTTAACATGGTTTCCATGTTAAAAATCCATGTGTCAATGTGTCTACGAGTCATTACTTTATTGTTTTGCATTTCACATAACTTAATTGGATTGACTGGTATACTCTATATAATTTTTGTCTATCAGTAAATTAACAAACTATTTTTCGGTAAACATATAGTAGAAGGTTTTACAAAGCATTCTGATCAGTAGTAAATTGATATAAGTATTTGAAGGCATTCATCTTATAGGACTGAAAATAACTAGAGGTAAAATGTTGTGGCACTTAAGGGTTGATTATTGGAATATTTTTCAGGCCACTAATTCACCCTCCCCTCTTAGTTATTACTAACAATAGGTATCAGATCTTGTGTGCTTAGAAAGGGAGTTTAATAGCTCAAGAAAAAGATCACAAGATGAACATACAAGATGTTCCCAAGTTGAATAAAAACAACTTTGCATCATGGAAAAGTAGAATAAGACTCCACCTATTAGGTATTGGAAATGATATTGTTCAATACTTAGATATTGAATATGTGCTGCCTACAGGACCCCCTACTCTTGAGAAATTAAGAGTCAAGCATGAGCATAACTGCATGATGATAGAACTTGCATCATCACTCTTCGATGTTGAGTTTGAAGATGTCAAAACCTGCACCTCTGCAAAGAAAATGTGGGATAAGTTGAAAGTAGTACATGGAGGAGATGCCAATGTACTAAGAGAAAAGGCTAAAAGCCTAAGAGGGAGATTTGATGACCTAAGGATGAAAGAAGGAGAAAACATTACTCAGTATAGTTGCAGGATAAAAGAGGTAGTCAATGCTATCTGAGGTGTTGGAGGTACACTTGAAGAGGAGATAGTTGTAAGTAAAATCTTAAGAACCTTATTGCTTGTATATGCTATTAGAGTTTTTTCTATTCAAGAAATGAGAGCATTTGCAAACAATACAGTTACTCTAGATAGTCTGATTGGTAGACTAATATCATTTGAGATGAACAATTTTGATAATAGTGTCTTATCATCTGTGGAATCTGCAATCAAATCTTCTTTAAAGATAAGTAATTCAAGTCATAGACAGGCTATTAGAAATGATAGTGAAAGTGATAATGAAGAACAAGGAATTGATGAGATTGAAACAATAATGCAAAGAAGATTGCAGAGATGCAAAGGTCAATACAAAGGTAAATTACCACTTGTATGTTTCAATTGTAAAGAGGTTGGACACTTTCCTACAAGATGTCCAAACAGAAGAAAATATGATAGAGGAAATGACAGACCATGTGAGAATAAGTTTGATAGAAGTAACAATAGGGATTACCGAAGCAACCAAAAATTTGACAAGAGAGATACCTGAGACTATAAGGACAAAGGGAAGAAAGCTTGTTACCTAGCTGAGAACAGAGCTGATGACACTAACACTGAATCAGAAGAAAGACATCAAGATGGTATTTGTAGCCATGAAGGATGATTCAGATGAAGACGAAGAAAGGTATGTAGAAACTACACTCACATCTAAAGTTAGTGAAAATGATGTCTAGATCATAGATAGTGGCTGCACTCACCATATGACTAGTGACAAACAAAAGTTTGAAACTTTTGAATACTATAATGGTAGTTTAGTAAGAATGGGTAATGATACACCTTGTCCACTTGAAGGTAAAGGAACCATAATGTTGAATAACCTAATTAAATGTGAAAATTCTTACTGGGTCAAAGGACTGAATTACAATTTGTTAAGTGTTTCTTATTTGAACAATTTAGGTCACAGAGTATCATTTGAAAATAAGAAGGCAAATATCTTTAATGAATCAGGAAGATTGATTGGTACCAATGAGCAGACAAAAGGTAACCTTTTCTATCTTGATGACATTAACACCTCTTGTTTGATGGCTAGAAACAAAGACATATGGTTGTGGCACAAAAGATTGTGTCATGTGAACTTTGACAACATGATAAAGATAAGCAACAAAAGGAATGTCAGAGGCTTACCGACGATGACTAAGCCCAAACATATCATGTGCAAGAATTATCAAAAAGGTAAGATGACAAAGTCTAGTTTCAAGAGTAAAACCCATATATCTATTGAAATTCTAGAATTAGTCCATACAGATCTATGTGGACCAATGAGGAAAAAGAGCTACTATAGAGATAGGTGTTTTATTCTCTTTTTTGATGATTTTTCTAGAATGATGACAGTCATGTTTTTAAAAGATAAATCAGAATCATTTAAGATGTTTAAATGGTACAAAGCAATGGTAGAAAAACAAAGTGAAAATAAATTGAAATTCTTAAGGTTAGATAGAGGAGGGGAATTTACTTCACATGAATTCACTTACTATTGAAATGAGCATGGAATTAAAAGATAGGTTTCTGCACCAAGGACACCACAACAAAATGGAATTGTTGAGAGGAGAAACAGATCAATTATTGACTGTGCAAGAACATTGATGATTGAGAAAAGCATAACTCTAAATTTTTGGAGGGAAGCTATCAGTACTATTGTCTACACATTAAACAAAGTATAATTGAAGGACATAAAGAAGACACCATATGAGCTGTGGTATGGTCATACACCCAATGTAAGTTACTTTAGAATCTTTGGTAGTCAATGTTATATTTTGAAGGATGATAGAAATGAAAAAATTGACTGCAAAAGTGAAGAAGGCATCTTCCTAGGGTATTCAACCAAAAGAAAGGCTTATAAATGTCTAAACAAGTCATCTAACAAAATCATTGAAAGTGTAAATGTGAAAATAGATGAATTTGCATAAAAGAATGATAAGGAAAGCAAAAAGGAACCAGAAGACTACAACAGGTTCATTTATACATAACCTGACACTCTACCTAAGCAACAGTGTGTCACTCCCAGGCATCAAAACAATGCACCTGAGCATCAGGCTGCAATTACCGATGATTGGGATAATCCTCAAAATGATGTTTTGAATAATGGAGATGAAAATGAAGGTGAAGAAGATAATCTGAGTGATGAACGCAAAGCTGAACCAAAAATTTCCAAGTATGTTAGAAGAAATCATCCACAAGATCAAATCATAGGAGACAAGAAGGCTAGAACAAGAATAAGAAGTAAGTCACTGAACACAAGATGTTTACTTTGTGATTTTGAGCCTAAATCTATTTACAATGCACTTTAGAATGAAGAATGGGTCAGTGCTATGAATAAAGAAATAGAACAGATAAAGAAGAACAACACATGGACACTAGTACCAAGACCAGATGACAAGAATGTCATTGGTACCAAATGGATATTCATAAACAAGATGAATGAGAATGGATAAGTCAATAGAAACAAAGCAATATTAGTATGCAAGGGATATGCACAAGAAGAAGGTATTGATTATGGTGAAACCTTTGCACCCATTGCAAGACTAGGAGGAGTTAGAATCTTACTTGCTTATGTTGCATTTAATGGTTTCAAAGTATACCAGATGGATGTCAAATCTGCATTCCTAAATGGAATACTTGAAGAGGAGGTATACATTGAACAACTAGAAGGGTTTGTTAATCCATACAAGAGAAACATGTTATGTAGACTACATAAAGCCTTGTATGGATTGAAACAAGCACTGAGAGCCTGGTATGAAAGACTTCACTCATATCTCATTAGCATAAATTTTTTTAGAACAAGTGAAAATAGAAATCTATACTTAAAAGAAGATACTGATGGTAATATTTTGATTGCTGGAATTTTTTTTGATGATATAATTTTTGGTGGAAATGAATTGTTATGCAAAACCTTTGCTAATGAAATGAGTAAGGAATTTGAAATGTCTATGTTTGGGGAGATCAAATTCTTTCTTGGTCTACAAATTCTTCAACAAGATGCAGGCATCTACATCACTCAGTCAAAATACATCAAGGAAGTGCTGAAGATATTTAAGATGGAAGATTCCAAACCAGTTGGAACACCGATGGCTACTAGATGCAAACTGACAAAGGAAGACAAGACAAATGAGGTAAACCAAACCTTATACAGATCAATGATTGGCAAACTGATGTATGTTTTTCACACCAGACCAGATATAGCACATGCAGTGGGGATAGTTGCAAGAATATTTGCTAATCCCAAAGAATCACATATGACTATTGTCAAGAGGATTCTAAGATATCTAAAGAACACCAAGGAATATAGCTTATGGTACAAAAGGGAAGGAAAATTTGAGCTACAAGTCTATACATATGTTGATTGGGCTGGAAACATTAATGACCAAAAGAGCACAATTGGAGGAGCATTCTTCATGGGTGACATAATTGTCACATGGATAAGAAAGAAGCAATGATGCATTTCACAGTCTACTGTAGAAGCAGAGTATGTGGCTGCTATTGCAAATTGCTCAAACATTGCATGGATCAAACAATTATTGGAAGGTATGAATATGAAGATTATAGAACCAGTAATTATCTATTGTGATAATACCAATGCAATAAACATTTCTAAGAATCCAATCATGCATGCTAAGACTAAGCATAATGCTATCAAGTATCACTATCTAAGAGAACAGGTACAAGCAAAGAAAGTGACACTTGAATATGTTCAATCAAAGGAGAAATTATCTGACATATTCACCAAGCCATTATCGAAGGATACTTTTGAGTACCTGAGACAGATACTAGGGTTCCAACTCTTGTCTATCAGTCAGTAAGCTGACCAAGAGGTTGCATCAGCCTATACCAAACTGGTAGATCATTCATGTTGATGCAAACACTGAGACAGATAGCAATAGATATATTTGTACAAAGCAAGGTACAAATATACACCAAAGATTAGAGACATTGTAATACTAATGGATAGGGAAATCCAAGGAATATATTATGCAAAAGGGATGGAACATGATATAGATGATAAATCAAGAAGTATCTTTGTTTGGCATTGTTGTCAAGGGGAGAGATGTTCTCGTTATCACACAAGGAGATGATCATAAAAGAAAAAGAAAAAGGAGAGATGGTTCTATAAAGGGAGAAATGATATAGATGATCCAAATGAGAGATGATCTCATTATTATATCATTATCCATTAAAAGAAGTTCCTGAGAGTCAGAAGGAAGAGTTAATCAATATTCTAAGGGAGAGAAATTGATTACGTATAAAATATCCATCTAAGGGAGAGAAGTAACAAAGGGAGAGAGTTCATACAAAGAGAAAGAATGTTTTTAAAGGAAAAAGAGATTATCAAGAAGAGGAGGAGTCAAGGCAGAGCACATAACAGAACAGAGATATAAGATGATACATCTATCTAGTGAAGGGATTAAAGATTGAAGACAACCACTCTGCATGAAACAAATCTAAGCTATTTGAGCTTACCGAAAGCTAGAAATTTGTAATAGCTACATTAGGAAAGCTTGATGAAACTATATATTTCATATTGTATTAGTGATAGTATAGTATCATAATGTAGTATGTTGCCATCAATGCCAAAGGGCGAGATTGATGACATGTAATTGATTGAATGTTTGAAGATGTTAAGTTGTTCACCAAGATGCAAAAGGATAATGCAAGACATTAAATTAGTTAATGGATTATATTAGTGGAACCTGACAGATAGAGATCACTGACAGCCAAGTCATAGTGATGCCCAAGAAAGAAATCTAACAAGCAGAATCGCAAGCATACCCGACAGCTAGAAATAGTGTAAATTGATGGAGAAGCTTGAGGAGAACTGGAGTGCTAATCGATGCTATCAAAGAGTTAAACTAAAATTAACTAGAGTTTACAAACGAAAAAATATCTAGCTGGCAGAGCTAAATATAGACTTAACTAGTTGTTATCATTTTTTTCATCGAAAAGATAAGTAGAGATAAGTGAATGATTTAAATTTGATTTGTCCAGTTGGCAACAAGATCTCAGCAAAGATAAAACAAGATTTTTTCTTTAAATCTAATTGGCTAAGATTGTGGATCACGCCAAGATCAAGAAAATCAAGAACCTAACAATGGTGATATCATGTCTATAAAGAGACAACTCAATTCATTATGAATTGTGTGGGGAGAGAATGGAAAAGAGGATGCTAAAGAGAAACTGATGAAGAGAAACTTCATATAGTGCTGATCAATCAAGCTAAGGAAAGAGCTAAAGCTTTTTTTGGACATCGAGCAATAGAGCACATCATCACCGAGCAGAATCAAAGTGGAGAAAAGGTATAACAGAGATACATTGATTAGATTATTTTATGACATTACAATAGATCTAAAAAATATGCAAGTATAAGTTGTATATGTGAACATATCATATTGTTTCATTTTAACCATTAATTCATAAATTCTCTTAACTGAGTGAGATTTAAAGATCCTTTCTATATTGAGATACATCCAATGGAGTATCAAAAAGTTTGATCATGAAGATAGCATGAGATGCCAGATACCAATTGATAGGCCAAGTGAGTGTTTGATAAAAGATGGTAGCATGAGATGCTAGATATCAAGTGACAGACTAAAATTTTAAATCCTCTAAAAAGGTCACACCTAACAGTGTGTTTGTAACCTTTAACAGGGTTGGCTCTTCACTGAGCTCACTTCAGAAGAGTGAAAATATTGGGTTACCGGTCCCAAGTGGTTTTTCCCTTAATAGGGTTTCCACGTTAAAAATCCATGGGTCAATGTGTCTATGAGTCATTACTTTAGTGTTTTTCATTTCACATAACTTAATTGGATTGACTGGTATACTCTAGATAATTTACTGTCTATCAATAAATTAACAGAATGCTTTTCGATAAACATACAGGAGAAGTTTTTACAAAGCATTCTGATCAGTAGTAAATTGATATAAGTATTTGGAGGCATTCATCTTATAGGACTGAAGATAACTAGAGGTAAAATATTGAGGTGCTAAGTTTTAAGGGTTGATTATTGGACTTTTTTTGAGAACACTGATTCACCGTCCCCGTCAGTTATTACTAACAAGCCTAAAATAAACAAAAATGAACTCCAACTACAACTGCCACTCCAAAACTCCCAAATGAGCTCAATCCCATATGCACCCAAAAAACATGCATAAAAGAGGGTAAATCTCTTGAAATCTAAATGATAATGGCCTGAAAACCCTCAAACTGCACGTACATATGAAGTGGAGTGTCTAACTAAAACCAAACTGCTGCAAATGGATCAAAAATAGCCCATAATTGATCCATCACTACTAGAAATTGAAAACTCCCCTTTCCATGATAAATAAACTCATGGTGAACTCCAGTCGACTCACTTGCATATATAAAATAATTATGAATTAATTGTTTATAACTTCAACAATTAATTATTATTATTTACAAATATCTAGTAGTCATGCAAGTCTTATTCATAATTTTGAATTATATTATTATTGTTTGATTTAGTATATTTAATATTTAATAAATAATAAATAACATTATTTAATAAATAATAAATATACTAATAAAATGTGATAATAATAATATAATTTTATTACTAATTAACTTATATATAATATACATAGTATGTGGAAACTACACATTATATATAATTTAATTTGTAATAAAATTGGCTAGAAGCCCCAAAATCATTAATCAACCTGTGGGCATCTCTTTTCTATGTAATTCCTTCCCACTAAAATCAGCTAAGTGTTGCATTACACTAGGTCACAAACAGGAAAAGGGTTCAGACCCTAAAATTACACCACATTTCACTTTTGTAATTTTTTTTTGTTTTGGAAAACTCTTTCTGCTTGGCGGCCACCCTAGAGGACTAGGGTTTGATGGTGGAATTTATTTTTGAAATTTTATGGAAAATCTTCTGCCAATTTGACTTCTTCACAAACCATGGATGTCACTAACCTGTTATAAGTACAATATTTCTCTATCATTTTACCTTTTCTCTGCTCATTCTTTATGGTCAATGTGTTGCTTCTATGGGTATCTCAGATTCTATGTAATGGGAGATTTCATTTGTATTTTTCTGAGAGTTAAGGCACTATGATATATTTTACAAATATTTTCCCTTTTTGTGTTTATACTTTGAAATGAAAATAAATCCTCATTGTGGAATGAACCATTGGCCTTGGAGGGTTTAAATTTATCTTTTCTTAATGCTCTAGTTGTCTTACTCTGTGTATTTATTTTTATATATTTTTAGAAATTTGTGACATTGCAACGACTATTTGTAACTTTGTTGTCTCTTTACCAATTGTTTTTGGGCTTGATCGATGTGACTACAATATAAGTGGTTTTGTATATTTTCCTGTATAAATCTAAATTTTTATATACTTACCTCTACAAGGGTTTCTTCTTTTCTAGTATAAATTTGGACATGACTCGTGCTACTTAATTTTCTGGGATGCCTTGTTTCTATCTTCATTTGTATACTATGGTCGTGGCCTCTGGTGCTCGAGGAGTTTTCTATTTATTTGAAATATTTTCTTGATGACCCAGGGTTGTTAGCTATGATGGAACTTTTAAAAATCTCTCTATGGGCTGTGGGCTAAAATTGCTTGAATGTGGTTCCATTTCTTTTCTACAAAATAATAATGAAGTCACAACAAAGGAAACCCTCATTTCTACAAAATAAAAATGTTCTATTCTTGCATTTAGTTATGGAACTTAACAGCTTGAAATGATAAGGGATTTAATGTATTTGATGCTTAAGTATGATTTTCACTGGGCTATATGAGGTTTGTTCCTTTCTTTCTAGCCTTAACTTAGACTCTAGATATTTCTATTACACTCTTCCATGCATAGCTGAAACCCCACATCTAGGTTCTTATTTTTAGCTCCTCTTACACCAAAATAGACACAAGTCTACATTTTTTGTTATGCAACTGAACTCTATCTCTAGACCTCTGCTTGTGTATCTCTAGGAATTGTAAAAATGTGATGAACTTAAACCCCTATCTTTTTCTGTAACTCTCGTGCTTGAAACTGGGATATAATATTCTGTTGCAAATGTGAGAAACCATGGCTTCTTTATTACAATCATCGCTAATATGAATATACATTGTCTTTCAATAACTTTTCCCATTAACATTTTAGATCTTTCTTGATTATGTATCATAAATAACCCCTTTTTATTGTTGTTTATGGATGTGGAAACTTGTAATCTTTCTTGGCATGATGAAGGTACATGACATTACTATTTCTCTTAACCTTTTACATTTTGTGCTTGAATCATTACATCAGTATCTGACGTGACATGTTTTCCTTTTATGTGATTGCATACATATTCATTCCCTTATGATGTCTCTTTCATAAGAAACTACTCTTTATTATGCAATGATATATTTTGACATAATTAATGTTGATCATAACTTCTTAAGTGCTTTCTTTGTAGCTGCATCAGATATTATTTGTATTGATGAACATATTACTCCACATTTGAATATCATTGTGATTTCACATACTATCTTAATCATTTTTCTCATTCTAGGGCTTGCCTTTGATGCTTGGAAATGGAACTTTATATTGTATTGTAACTAATCCACATCTGTACCTGAAATTCTTTTAGATTCATTAGCCATTTTTAGCAATACCTGTCTCCTCATTTGGATTGAGGTAGAGATACAATGTGTCTCAGATTTCTCTATATCCATATTTGATGGCTTTTGATTCATTTCTAGATGCATATATCTTTGTATAGAACTTTTCATTTATTTATACCCATGTTGTAATTTTAATGATGATTAATGTAATATCATACCTTGAGATGATTTGTCTGTAGCAGCATCTGTAATCTGAATTAGTGTTCCTATTTGAGATCCCATGATAATATTTTTCTTAGTGGTGCTTCTTGTACCTTTTAAATTAGCATAACAATAGTTATGAAATCATTTTCCTCTCAAGTCATTGAATCAGTTCTTTTCTCTTTGTATATGTTGTTCATGGTGTTGATGATTGTTCATGTACTTGACATATATTATTGTACTATTTTCAAGCATCTAGTTCATTTCATATATTTCTGGTTATGACAAATCATTGTCAATCTCAGCCTTGCATACATAGAGAAAATATTATTTTATATTAGCATTCATTTAAAACTAAGACTGCTATTTTGCATCACTATGTTTCAGTTATATTGATCTTGCAAAGTCATTCTTGAAATCATTCATGTAATGTTATGCTATGTTTAAAATTGTGTACTATAATTTTGTAGCTCTGTAACTATAGTTATGCATTAGAAATCATAGGCCAGAAGGTTTCATGGTAATGATATTGTGTATGATGAAAACCTACCTATGTGGAACAAGCTCATACATCCAAACATTAGGAAAATAAATCATTTCATTCTAATCTAACATGTTCATAAACTTGAAACTACAAAAGGTTCCAACATAACCTTCGATGAGCCAAAAAAGTGCACCTAAGACTTGTTGATTTAATTCCTTCTTTTCACAAATCTCTGAATCCCTACTGCACAATGTGATTCTTTCTACAACTTGTTCTGCTCCAAGTCTCCTAGTTTGTATTGTTCCTAGAGACACTTGTTCCTTGAAAAGTCCCAAAAATGGACTACTATCTTACATCAACCTCAGACCTCCAGTAAGGGTTACAAACTTCCTATAGACCCTTAATGATTCACTTACAGCTAGACTCTACCATTCTTGCAAACATGAAATCTCAAAATTCACCCTTATTCATTTTTAGGCCTGCAACAATGTTCCTTTCCTCCAATGTGGCAATGGACATGGAACAAGGATAAAAAATATGGTACTTAAGTTCCTCTAATATAACCTTTTCAGACCCCAAACAATCAGACCTTACAAATTTTGTAAACACAAAAACTCAGAGTTTTTACTCCTTCTCTGTTGGGCTGCAACATTGGACTTT
This sequence comes from Thuja plicata, assembly GCA_018584345.1. Classification (NCBI taxonomy): domain Eukaryota; kingdom Viridiplantae; phylum Streptophyta; class Pinopsida; order Cupressales; family Cupressaceae; genus Thuja; species Thuja plicata. Next base: position 137,760 of record MU227163.1, read on the forward strand.
TCCTTCAATACAAGAAATGAACAAGGAAAAAAGACTATTTTTTATGGTTTTTAGGACCTTCCAACACCACCTTCACAAACCCTAAAGTGACAACCAACCATCCTAATCATGTACCTTCAAATTGGCCCAACAACACACTAGCCTAAGTGATCAAGTTAGACTAGGGTCTAATAGAATGGTCCAAATATGGGTACCTAGGATAGATGCAGTCACTTTATATTCTTCAACATTCTTAAAACTCTTCGAATCAATAAAAAAATTGGTCCCAATTCACTCTTTTATTGTTGTTGCACACATTCCTCCCTCTCGATGGCTAAATACATACTAAATATTTAGCCTAGGGAATCAATTTTGAAGCAGCAAATCTACTCCCCCGAGTCTGAGCCTTTGGTATCTTATAGTACATTTCCTTAACTTACATTTCACCTAGTGGCATCAAATTCCAATGGTGAAAATGTAAGTTAGGGCCACATCTTCATCATAGACCCTAATTATTGTGCTTTTTATACCTGCAATCATAGTTTTCCTTCTAACTCACAAAAAATGGAAACCAAATCAACCCAAATAAAATTTAGAAGAAATTGATTCATCAACAAATGTTATGGGATCACTTGATCAGATGATGCGACCCATACCCAACCGTACAACTCAAGAATTGCTTAGAAAATAGTGGTTTTTCATTAAACTTGCTTCAGAATGTATCCTCTATCAATCTCTCGATTGGACATGCTTCAAACAATATAAAAACAACTCCCTAACTAACCCTACTGATTCAAGTCTAGTTGTGGCCATTAGGATCATAGTTTCAACAGTTGAGCAACTTTTAAAAATGTTGCACTGACAACATTGTTCAAAAATGACAACTTTTTGACAAAACTAACAACATCAACATTGCTTCATCCCAACAAGTGGGAAATGACTCTAAATGCCTATAAATGAAAAAATAAGGGTACAAATGACCCTTGAAACACTTCTGCAACCAAAAATACAAAATTTCATAAAAACACTAGAGACAATCCAGTGAAATAAGGACTTATGGTTTATAAATGTACCAATAAGATCCTTGTCCACACAAGATGGACCATGACAACTATTTGGATGGCTAGACATATCCCATTATTACATTTTAAAAAATAAACCAATAAAAATCAAGTCCTAGGTGCCCTGCACCACACTGTCCTAGTGGTCACTAGTCCTTGATGGTCATAATACTCTTGAAACACTGAGACTACCTTATGATAATGTGAAATAGTCACTAAGGATAGTCAAATGCCTTTGACATAGTAAAAGATACTTTGAAGAAGTGTGCATATCAATCCATGAAATCTTTATTAGGACTACTGCAAAACCTTGAATCTCTTTTTATTAGATTATATGATGGTATTATGATGATCATCTGAGAATGGTGTACATGAGCTAGATGTACTATTTTTGTCATAATCTAAGTCTTGGCTCATTAGCATTCCATCACTATCTCTTGTGGTGTAGAAATGTGCCACAACATACTACTTTTCTTTATCATTGAATCACTTCTTAGGATTTTTTTTCCTCATGCTTTGATTGGAACTATGGAGGCTACCTATGTTGCTCCCTTTTGATGTTCCAAGGTGTCTTCATTGATGTAATAATCTTCTAATATTCTAACAGTGTCTTTGTAGTCACACCAATCATGGTTTATCCATTGTCTTGCACCCTATAATAGTCACATACTGGTGACTAAGAAAACATCATTTCTCACTACTTGAAACATCCTTTCCATAGTCCTTTAAATCTATTTTCACTTCATCAAAAATTTGTCACCTATGAAACCAACTATCTTTTCTATCTAAGATAATGATATGTTGAACTTCAACACAAGCTCACTATTATTGATCTGGTATCTAATGTTGAACAATAGTGATAATGATGCCTATAACAATGAGGAGACAAGGCCATTTTTAAGGCATGCAAAGAATTTTCATGAAGATAAATAAGAAGATTTGAATTTTGGTGCAGTCAAACAATGAAATCCAAGAGCAACAATTAGTGTGAAGAATATTCACACCATGTAATGTAGTCATAGGATTAAAGGCAAGTCTTATAAGGACAACGTGTAATGGATCATAAATTTTGGGTAAAATCACTGAAGGGTGCAACAACTTAATATATGTGAATTTAATCCCATGTTGTTAAGAGAAATTATGTGGTGTTTCATCACAACTACTCATTTCTAAGAAATTATTTGTTTTTGTTTTTTATCAGCATCACTTCGGCATTCACTTCAAAACAGGCTGAGTAAAGGGCTAGGAATACCACCAATGAACCTTCGTACAAGCACATGTATGTTCCTATTTATAATATACATTTTTGTATGGAAGTGGAGGGTATTATTGAGGGTGTAACTATCTTTTTATTTCAGTTTCAACATTGTTCAGCTGTGCAATGTGAGATTGATCAAGATTTGTTTGTGTTAGACTGAGCATGAACATGTAATATTTTTGATATTTGGCTTATTTCCATTGATTTTGAAAGAAGTTAATATTTTTTCTAATGGGACAAATCTGATTTCTCCAGGCAGAATGTAGCCTTCTATTGTAATTTTAATTTGTTATTGTTACATGTCTGGATGTGGATCCCAATGACACCAATAAGAAGACTATAAAGTATAAATGTCTCTCAGTGTCATACCCATCATTATTATAAATGTCAAAAATCACAACTATTTAACATCGTAGAAATGATAGAATGCTCATGTTGGTGCTCAAATCAATAGATTGGATTTCCTATGGACTTGCCAATCCAATTCTTGGAAACCCAAGTGATTTGGCCAACTAACAAGTCACAACCAAAGCAAGGTTGGAACTTCTGGAATTCTAGCTCTGCAAAACCAAGGCTAGTAGGCCTATACCTTGACTTATCCTTCAAGTTACAAGGCTTTTTATAGCAGATAAGAAACACTTCAACCTTCTTTCTCAAGTATGGTAAGGAACTTGAAAGAAATCTAACTAAAAGCAATATATCATGAACTGTAAACTAAAATACTTTAAGTAATTGAAAGAATGTTTAGTAAATGTGTATGTAATTTGAAATGAATAGATAGATAAGATATCTTAAAACTATTAACAATGAACTGAATAACCATAATCCAAATAATGATTAGACCAATGCCTTAGTGTACCACGGGAAATAGAGTCAAGATCATTCCAATCTTATGTTCAATCTCAGAAATAGTTTTACAAGAAAACTTATCACTTCAAGGGTGTTATGGAATGTACATGCAACCTAAAACAAATTTAGAGATATTTCAAAAGGGTAATACTTCTCAGCTGACAGACCAATTGACTAAGGCCTCAATCAACAAAATTTAACCATGCAAAATGAGAAAACCAATTGAAAATATAGACTATGAATCAAATAAGGAAGCATGCACATCAAACTATCACTTTGAAGAAATTCTATTGGTTTATCCGAGGGACTAATTGTAAAAT
>MU227163.1:188487-201892 GCA_018584345.1 Thuja plicata
TTTGTAAATATTTAAAGCCGACCTTTTTGTAATAAAAGTGAAAAATAATTAAATGCTAAAGGTAGTCGGCCTTAATGGCTAGATTTCTGGAACCTTCTCAGGCGGTGGAAATTGCCTATATAAAGAACGCCTGTAGTGTTGTCTTAGGCAGTTCAGGGCAGTTCTGGGTGGATCTAAGTAATAATTCGAGGCTTTGTCCTACAAAATATTGTAAGGGGAATTCCCATGCGGCTTTGCATATTGTAATTTTGTAATTTTTTAATTCCACTTTTGTGGAGATAATAAGAAGCCCATTTTATGTTCTTGCAAATTGTGGTTTCTCTATTTCTGTTATGTGTTTGTGGCATTAAGGGGAGTACCCTTCATCATAACACCTAAGGGTAGGGTACTACTGGCCTATAATGGAAAAATATGCATTTCAATATGCTAAAAAATGTCAAAAATGCCATACTCATGGAAATCTCATACATGCTCCAACTAGGGAGTTAATACCATTTATAAAACATTGGCCATTCCACCAATGGGCCTTTGATCTTGTTGAAAAAATCTATTCCAACTCCTCAAGTGGACATCAATACATCATCACGACCACTGAGTATTTCATAAAGTGGGTCGAATGAGTGCCACTAATCAAAGCGACTAGAAAGCAAGTCACTATGTTCATCTTGAGCTACATCATCTTTAGGTATGGGATAACCTCATCTATTGTAACAGAGAATGGGGGATAGTTCAAAAATCAATATATTGACAAGCTTTGTGTATAGTTCCACATCACTCAACATTGTTCTTCCATCTATTACCCTCAAGGTAACGACCAAGCTGAGGCATCCAAAAAAATATTCTCAAAATCTTACATAGATCTGTGAGTAAATCTGGTAGAGATTGGCATTTGCAGCTAAATCTGACATTATAAGCATATAGAACTAGCACTAGAACACCAATGGGAGACACACCATTTTCTCTTGTCTATGGCACAAAATTAGTTTTTCCCATTGAAGTTGAAATCCTTTCCTTGGGGGTATCGTTACAAGGTCTTCTCACAGATGAGCAATACTGCATAAATAGGGTCCAAGAATTAGAAATGTTGGATGGACATAGACAATAGACATTTGATCATCTCAAACTATATTAGAAAATTATGTCAAAGGGATATAAAAAAGAAAGTGAAACCTAGACACTTTCAAGTTGGAGATCTAGTACTCAGAGAAGATCCTAAGAATAAAAAAACTAGAGAAGAAAAGGGAATGTTTTAACCCAACTGGATGGGACCCCTTTTTATTATAGAAACTTTTGGATCAAGATCTTATCAGTTGGATACACCTAAAGGAGATGTTCTCCCTGATCCTATAAATATTGTCCACTCAAAAATATTCTACATTTGACATTCAGCTGCAAGGCTTGTACAACAGAAATTGATCCTGAAAAAAGTCAAAAACAACAAAAATTGATCGTGAAAAATGTCAAAAACACCATAAATTGATCCTAAAAAAGTAAAAAACAATAGAAATGTTGGTCCCACTAAGGGGGGGGGGGTGAATTAAACCAAATCAAACTTAAAAACTTAAAGCTCAACTCACTAATTCTCTCAGTATCACTGAATACAGTAATAATCGATTCACCAAATAACTTAACAACTTAAATAACCATACATCTCATAATATGCAAATCAATCATTCAAACTAAATAAACACAAATTTAACTCAGTTGACACTAGATTTAACAAGGAAACCCAATTTGGGAAAAACCTCTATGTGAATTGTGACCCACAATAAAAATGTACCTTTCTTAAGTACGCCTGGTTAAGAACTTATCATGTTAAAGATTACAAACACATTTGCTAAATGTGACCCTATTAAGGGATTTCCCTCAAATCGATTAAGATCTTCACCCTGTTAGGAGTGGCCTTGCTATACAAATTTAAACTCTTTTGGAATGTCACCTATGTCTAGGATTTACAATTAGGACTTTTAAATCCACTCGGTTAAGAGATTTTCTATGTAACAAATGCTAATAAGAAATAGTAAAACTTTGATCTATAAATATAGAAACTACCTTTTTCTTTTTTGGTTCCTCTATGCTCACAAGAATACTAGCATCACATACTCCATTTGTCTCTGTTTTAGACTGTATATTCTTCTCTTTCTTCTTTTTTTTTTTCTCGGTAACTCTATTCTTCAACTTCTTCTTCTTCTTAATTCAATTCACTAGCATTATAATCTTTGTTAATTTCTAATCATTTATATAGACATACTTTTTCCTCTTAATCTCCTTGCTTAGGTTTTCCATTATTTGCGCTCTGTTGTTCGATCATCTTCTTCATAAATCTTAACTCGGTAAACCATTTCAATTTTACCTCATGACTTGGACTTTTCTCAGAACTCACATAATCAGGTTTAACCACTTGACCTTTTCCTTAGATCTTCCCATTGAATTCTCTCACTCTTAGATCTTCTAAAAAAATTCCTTTAATTCTTATCTCTAGCCAGATCATCATATCCTTGCATTAAATTTGATCTTATCATTATTTACAATCAATATACTGTACTCAGTAATTTTATTTACAAATTGGTAACTAACTTTGTTAACTTCTCGGTGCTCGGTGCTCAGTTCCTAAAAACTGATCAACATGACTCTATACCAACTGACTCGGTCTATCTTGATAGAGTAACTCTTTTCAGTCATAACTTAACTCTTTGCAATTTTTGACTTAATCAATAAAGCGTAGCGACTTGATAACATCAAATATATAGTAGAAAACAACAATATCAACATTACTTAATCATTGTTTTGATTTGTATTTGTCACCCATTTAACTTCTCCTTTGTATGATATGATAAATCAATAAAAACCAGTAAATAAATTGCTTAACATCAATGCCAAAATAATAATTGATCTAACCATTTCTACAAACATGTATATTCATTATCACTCAGTCTTCATCATCTTCTTCAGTTAATCAACAATCTCCCTCTTTTGCATTGATGGAAACAATATAGTAGTACAATAACAATTGATGATGCAAATTTTCAATACTATCAATCTTTGTCATTACTCCCTATAAGTTGATATTTTGTTTCTGATCTTCAAATTGTTCACTGTTCTCCCTCTTGGATAAATCTTCTGATATTGTAGCATACATTTTGATTCTCCTTCATGAGTAAATAGTAACAATTCATTCTCTCCCTCTTTCATCAATATCTCCCTTACGAATAAATTTCATCAATTTAGTACTCCCCCTCTTTGAAAATAATTCCAAAAAGTCATACTCCTAAAAAACTTGTTTTAGCAGTGGATTATACCTTACATGTACAAATACTCATTACATACAAAAATTTCTTCACAACTTCAGGAATCACCTAAAGTGTGTCAGACTAACATCAATTCAAGAATATATATTATGATAAATTATAGAATTGATGCAGCATGCATCATGCTACTTAGTGAATATTGGATAGGGGAATAACCCCTAATTTACCTTGGAGATACTCAAAATCATCCTTCGGTAGTGGCTTTGTAAAGATATCAACCAATTGTTCCTTTGAACTCACATATTCCAATACCACATTCTTCTCTTGTACTTGTTCTCTCAAGTAGTGATACTTGATAGAAACGTGCTTTGTCTTTGAATGCATAACTGGGTTCATTGATATATTGATAGCACTTGTGTTATCACAAAAAATAGTTATAGGATCTGAAATAATCTCTTGCATACCTTCAAGTAGTTGTTTGATCCAAACAATATTCACATAATTCATGGCAACAACAACATGTTTTAGCTCGAGAGTAGACTATAAAATGTAACTCTTCTTTTTGGTTAGCCATGTGACCAATCTTTCACCTAGAAAGAATGCACCTCCACTAGTACTTTTTGTGTCATCAACATTTCTATCCCAATCTGCATCAATGTATACTTGTATATCAAAATAACCTCCTTTCTTGTACAAAAACCAAAATCTCTAGTTTCTTTCTGATTCCTTCAGATTAGAAGAAAATATTGTAACAATCCCAAAAGTATGTGCTATATCAGGTCCGTTGTGAACAACATACTACAATTTAACAATCATGGATCGATAAAGAGTATTATACATATCTTGTGTCTCATCTTCTTTAGATAACTTACATCATGTAACCATCAGTGTTCCAACAGGCTTGAAATCTTCCATACCAAAAGTTTTGAAGATCTCTTTGATATACTTAGCTTATGTAATATAGATCCCTTCTGCAGCTTGTTGTATTTCTAGTCCTCGAAAGAACTTAATCTCTCCAATCATAGAAATTTCAAACTCTTTTCTCATTTCATCAGAAAATGCCTTACATAATGTGTTATTGCCTCCAAAAATAATATCATCAACAAAAATTTCAGCAATCAAAACCTTGTTGTCACCATCACACTTCAAATAAACATTGTTGTTATCACTTGTTCTTTGAAATCCTATTTTTATTAGATAAGAGTGTAACCTATACCATGCTCGAGGTGCTTGCTTCAGACCATAGAGAGCTTTATGTAACTTACATATCTTGTTTTTATTTGTGCTCTTAATGAATCCTTTAGGTTGTTCAATGTAAACTTCTTCTTCCAGTATCCCATTCAGAAATGTAGACTTGACATCCATTTTATAAACTTTGAATATTTTGTAAGCCACCTAAGCTAGAAGTATTCTAACTCCTTCCAATATAGAAATAGGTTCAAAAGTCTCACCATAATCTATGCCTTCTTGTGCATAACCTTTGCAAACCAATCTAGCTTTATTTATGATAACTTCACCATTCTCATTCAACTTATTTTTGAAAATCCATTTTACACCAATAACATTTTTACCCTTTGGCCTAGGTACTAAAGTCCATGTACTATTATTTTCTATCTGATCAAACTCTTCTTTCATTTCTTTCATCCAATCTTCATCATCTAGTGCATATTTAACTTTTTTTAGTTCAAATGAAGATATCAAACATGTATTTTCTCTTACCTTGCTTCTAGTCATTACTCCAGCATCTTTATTTCAAATAATCTTACTTGGGGAGTGGTGCCTCCTCACATATTTCACTAATAATAGAATCGGTAGGTCTTGATACTTCATCCACATCATTTGGTTGTATACCAATATGTTCAGCTTCCTCCTTGGTAGGTGCTCTTGGTAAGGTGTCAGGAACATCAGGTTGTACGTATACAAACTTATCATAGTCTTCAGGTTCCTTTTTGCTTTATTCATCATTATTTTTTGCAAACTCATCAATTCTCACATTTGCACTTTCCACCATTTTGTTAGTAGCTTTATTCAAACACTTATAGGCTTTACTCCTTGTAGAAAATCCTAAAAACATTCCTTCATCCCCTTTAGAATAAACTTTCCTTCTCTAGAATCTTTCAATATATAACATATTCTTCCAAAAACCTTGAAATAACTAACATTAGGTTTGTGATCATAACATATTTCATAAGGTGTTCTGTTAATTCCTTTTTTCATTTGTGCTCGGTTCAGTGTGTAAACAACTATGCTAACTACTTCTCTCCAGAAGTTTTGTGAAATACCTTTCTCAATCATCAGTGTCCTAGCACAATCAACAATAGACATGTTTCTTGTCTCAACAATACCACTTTGTTGTGGTGTCCTTGGTTCTGACATCTGTCTCTTACTTCCATTTTCATTACAAAACAATGTAAACTCATCAGATGTAAACTCACCTCCTCTATCAGATCTCAGACATTTCAGTTGTCTTCCGGTTTCTTTCTAAACTTGGGCCTTATACCACTTATACATTTGAAATGAATCATATTTTTATTTTAAAAGCATTACATACATCATTCTAGAATAATCATCCACAAATAGAATGAAATATTTGTCTCCATAGTAACTTTGAGTTCTCATGGGTCCACATAAATCAGTATGAACTAAATCCAAAATTCCTTGTGTAACATAAGTTGTGATTGAAAAAATATATTTATTCATCTTACCCATTTGACATTCTCTTCACATAGCATTTTCAGGTTTCTCTAATCTCGGTAATCCTCTACTCTATTCTTTTTACTCACTTTGATCAAGTTGTCAAAATTAACATGACAAAGCCTTTTGTGCCATAGACGAAGATCCTCAACATTAGCATATAGGAAAATCTTCATATAAGTATCAAGATAAAATAAACTACCTTTAGATTTTTCTCTAGTAGCAATCATATTTTCCTTCTTATCAAAATCTTTCACTCTTCCATGTTGAAATTTTAGTCGGTGACCTGTGTTATTTAACTGTGCAACACTCAACAAATTACACTTTAATCCTTCAACCCAATAAACATCATCACATCTTGTGTTATTCAATAGTATTATAGATCCTTTTCCTTTCATAGGGTATGGAGCATCATTACAAAATCTAACATATCCCCCATCATACTTTTACAAGGAAATAAACTTAAGTGTGTCACCAGTCATGTGACATGAACAAGTTGTAATTTATTTTTCTATTCTTTTTTTTTGATAGGTAACAATATTTGTATTGGTTTTAAAAAGGATTACATAATATAGAAAGTAAGAGAGCTTAGTGTCTCTCAATTACAAGCAAAGTAAAATTAAGGCTGAAGCATTACAGTGAAAAGGGCATCAACACCCGACATCAAAAATAGCCCCAATCAAATAGGTCTATGGAGACTAAAACTGTCAAAAAAAGCCCCACGCTTGCCTGGAGAAAAAACCTTCAGCCCCATCATTTCTTGAACTATGTCATGGCCTCCTCTTTAGTGAAATTGGGATTTCTCTATCATCATTTTTTGGGGGACGTGGCCTACCAGTCCCACTCCTCTCACCCCGATTGAGCAAATACACGTTAACCCCAGCTACAGTTCTAACCACAAAACCAGTCACCTCCCGCCCTTCCCATTGGATTTGGTATCGTAGGGGTCACCATGAGGGTGCACACTTTTCATTGTAGTGGTCTTCATTTTTCCCTTATGTTCTTTCTCCGCTTCCTCTATAAACTCTTGTAGAAGGCAAACCAATTGTCGCCAAGCCCTAGCTACTTTCGGCAAATGCACTTTGCCTGGGTTCACAGAGGACCAAACCACCAGTGGTTGTAGCGAATTATCTCCACCTCCAATAAGCCTCCAAGGATTTGTGCCCATATTCAACCCTATCCCAAGGATGGACCGCTCAATGATATCCTCCAGTCCAACAAGCCATTACTTGTCAATGCTTGTTTTCACCACCCTGCTAACTTCATCCTTCGAGTCTCCCACCATCAGAGCCAAAGCCACAAATAATGAGGCTATATCTAGATTTTTCCTCCTGCACCAGTGGGTGTCCATGTACTCTGGCCCCAATAAATTCATTACCTCGCTCAGGAAGGCTTGGTCCTCAAAGAGGAAGATGTTCTTCAGGCGTCACGCCGAGACTACACATACGTACACCTAGGTTTGGTTGTAGGACTCCAGTGCAAAGTTTTCTTCCATGATGGCTATTGTATTGATGTAGATTGAACCTAAAGAGAACAAGGTGGATTGGGTACTTTAAATGATAGGGGATTTGGGAGCCCATGAAATTCTGAATACACACCACCCCACCCTTCCTAAGTGCGGCATAATTACAACAAATGGTGTGTTGTCCTCCCATAAATAATTATGATTAGGCCGAGTTATCATGTGAAGCTCTAGGTAAATATGTGTGGGGTGCCCACTTAAAGGAATACTCCAGCTTTAGGCCAAGTTGAGAATACCAAAGTCTTCAAAAATATCATTCTTGCTTCCATGGGGGGTGTTAGCGCCCAAGTTGGCCAACATATCGTCCACCATATTAGCCTCCCAATCGACGTGGGAGATCTTGAAGTCTTCGAACTTGGGCAGGAGGCACCGAATCTTGTTGAGGTGTTTGTCCAGATGCCATGAGGCAAAATTGCCTTTTTTGATGCCATTTATGATGATTTTTGAATCTCCTTCCATGTGCACCTTTCTCAAACCCAACTTGATTCCCAGCAGTAAGGATTCTTTTGCAGCCTCACATTCTGCAACATTATTGGTCCCATCTCTTAACCTCTTTTCTATGAGGGTGACAATGTTGCCATCTTTATCCCTCGCAACACCTCCACACCCAGAGATGTCAGGGTTCCCTCTTGCAGCCCCATCAAAGTTAATTTTTATCCATCCTTTCTCAGGTGGTTGCCAAGTACACCGAACCTTACGTAAAATAGGATTAACCCTAGCACACCCATTAACGAGAAATTTATTTTTCTATTATTACTAAAATTTTAACATTCATTTTTATGATGCAAGACCCTTAGAAGAACATACACACATGCACTATTTATTCTTGAATTTTGTTTTCACAAACAATATATGTTCACTTTTATTCAACCAATTTTGTTTTAAATACAAGTTCAATGCACAGTTGTATTCATCTAATTTTGTTTTAAATAAACTATGTACGTTGTTCCTATGTTCATTAATTGATGATATGATAGTTATTGATGTCCCAGGGTATTGTTCCTATGTTCATTAAATATATTTTTTCATGTCAATTAATTATATAATTAATGTCCTACTCTAATATAGTTCACATAAACTCATGTAGATTTAAATCACTATTTAAAAAAACCATGAAATAGGATAAAAGATCCATGAATAACATAAATTTAACATTTAACAAATCCTATAAAAATACATCATAAATGTATGATAACAAGAACATTCTATAATTCCATCATATCAACTCATGATATATAATCACATAACAAGTCCTAGTCTAATAACACAAGTTTAATTAACATGATAACAAGTCCTGAAAACATAACAAGTGTCATCATACAAAGTCCATCATATAATAACATAAAAATTTATAACATGTGTATGTAAGTATATAAGCATGTGACAAAAACTCATGATATGATATGTGACATAACTAATCTAAGAGCTCTCACGCAGCTAATCTGTAGTCCTCTTTACTCCATGCGAAGATGACTGAGATGCATCATCCTATTGGGTCTACTCTTGAGATACACCATCCTATGTGTCTGCAATATCAGTGCCCTTGTCCTCCTCCACATTATTAAAAGATAACATGAGAATACTATGTGTGTTTAATTCAAATGACGTAAATAATTCACTTACAAAGTAGTAAAATAATGAACATTTAAAATTTTACCATGTGATGTGCTCAGTAATGCCCTCAATGGGAAGAGGAAGTGCACTCTCATGAAAAAAAAGTGGATGCAGTCAGGTCCTATACAAACAAAAATTACAAAACTTTGATAATCCCTATAAAATACAAGTACACAATATACATTGCAAAATTAATTTTTTAATCGGGTATATGCACCAAGATGGGGACCAAAAAGGTGCCAAATACCTTTTTGGTCCCCCATACACACATACGTCGTGTGGGCTATAGGGTGCATGTTCTATAGCCCGTGCACCCTATGGATTAGGAAATTTAAACCATAGGGCATGCACCCTATAGGGCATGCGCCCTATAGGGCATGCGCCATATTAGGTTTTATCTAAATTTTGGGCAGACACTTTTGTGGCTCATTTTCTTTGCCCAAACTCATGGCTTGCCAAGAATTCTCTCCATAACAGTGCGTACGTGATTCATTGTGGGTTTTGCTCCATCAAATTGAAGAAAAAAATGGCTCCACAATGTCATCAAGGTCAAACCAGAAGAAGAGGTATGTGATTCTACAACCATGTATCTTATTTGTATTGAAATTTAGGTTTAATTTTTAGTTTTCAATTAAATTTGATTGTCAAAGTTTCTTGTCTTAAATTTTCTATTTAATTAGACTTTTAAAATAGATTTTCTTTTAATTGCCAGGAATGAATGATCTCCCCACAGAAAATCCTCAACCAAACCCTCCATCTTCTCCTCATGAACAAATGGATGTTGAAAATAATGAAGAAAATGAACCCCAACCGCCTTCACCAATTGAGAAACCTCCTCTTGGAACACATGAAAATTTGATAAACCAAATAGAAAGAGGGAAAACAGAAATATAATGTTTAATTAGGAGGTTAAAAGATTCTATTGGTACAAATCCTAGAAGGGAAACACTTTCAAAATTATTAGAATTAATCTTGACCTCCGTAGGTTCAGTTACTAGGCAACTAAATTTATGGCATGACAAAAGAGAAGAACAAAAACAATATTATGCAAATAAATTATCATACAAGGGCATAAAAAAGAAAGAAATCACAAAAGACGACATTTGCAAACTCTTTAAAAAGCCAAGGAAGCTGTAACTCTTAAAACTACAACAACGAGGTTCTCAATTCATTGGTGCTTGAATAAAGATATAAAAATAAACTTTTGGGACAAATGGTGGATGGTCTTTGATTTCCCTCCCTGTAACAATCATGAGGTTCCTATCTATTTCCTGAGGAAACTCTATTGTGAATTTGTCCTGAAGGAGGTGCCAAATTATTTTGACTTTCTAGAGTTTAAGGGTAGAGGTGGGGGGTCATCATTTGATAGACCTATGGCACATCATGACCCTAATGAACCTAGGTTTCCTAGTGGCAAGCCACAGGTGGATCATGTTAGTATTCCTTCCAATGTGAAGGAACATGTGGAGGTGGGCACACTAGGCATGATTAGTGCTCTAACACAGACTCTCATTCAGTGTGTCACTCCTCTAGTCGAGGGTGACCATGGTCAGTCTGTGAGGCATCATTTTTATCATTCTTGTGGATCCCTATGCACATTTGGTACTACCAAGAGAGAGGAAGAGGATGATGGACTGATGACTAATGATTTTCTCAATGCAACATTTGGCATTAATACACAGGTAAATATTTGCAAGTTCATTGAATTTATTTGATCATATCTCATTTTTAAATGAATGAATTTAATTAAATTAGTATCTATTATTTATGATGAAAATTCAGGGAAAGAGTGTGGGTTGTAGTGGTAATGATCCCCCAGACCCCTTAGACACTACTTAGTCAACTCCACAAGTATGTATTGAATAAAAAAAATTTTAAAGTATACATTTGATTATTCTATAATTATATGGATGTTTGTCTCATAACTTATTGTGCATGTACATTAGTTCACTATTGGACCATCGACATTGGCATTAGAAAACAAAGGGCCTCATTCACATTTCGTTGAGGTATGTTTATTTGCATGTTAATTTGATTTACTTGATTATATTTAATTAATAAATGAATGAATAACTAAATTAGTAAAAAATTATGATCAAAATCTAGAGTCAAAGTTGTCATGGCAATGATCCCATTCCTTCACCTGGCTTTGTGATGACATCATTTAGTCCACAGGTATATATGTAATAATGCATTATAATTAACAAGTCAGTGGTTTGTTCTTATATTAATGGTTGTCTTATAAATTACCATACATGTGCACTAGTTTAATGCTGGAGCTACGACATCGACATCGGACACTGAAGGATGCGGTGGCACCTTCACAGAGGTATCATTTATTAATTAGTGGAGTTATAAAATATTATAGGTATTCTTGATAACTACATAATACTCTTGTTGTTTCATTTTTAGTTAATGACAACAGAGACTCCTCCTTTTATTCGTGATAGTTTGAATCGTGGTGTAGCTGCAACTATAGCTAGTTCTGATGCACTGAACAAGGTATGAAAGAGATTACTTAATTAGAATTATTATTTTAATAGTTTGTATTGAAAATTTTAATGATATTCATGTATGTATTTTACATAAAATTGTTGATCATTGTTGTAGGGACTCATTACTCCAGATCGTTAGTGTGCCCCTTCGGTGGATGTACATAAAGACTATTTGGTAGCGGTAAGTAAATATTCTATTTTATCTCATCCTATAATTAAATTCTTATTTATATTAGTTATTGATGTTTATACTTGTTATTTTATCATCTCGAGCTCCAGAAGAGTCTAGACAGGAGGACTAGTGAGCACACTCGGAAGAGTACTGCATCTCCATCGACACGACAATCGAAGACAACTCATGATTTGTTTTCTTCCCCTTTCAGGAAATGACTAGATTAGGGATAATCATTATACACCAATATGGTATTACAAGACATATTTTTTGTATATTGTATAAGTGACGTGTTCTATATCTATTTGGCTTTCACGATGCGAATTTCACTTTATTGGACATATTTGATCTATGACATTATTGGACATATATATTTTTCTTCATGCTCTATGAATATATCATGTGTATTGATGTAGACTACTTTATGTTTATGTGGATGTCTTATTATTTGTAAATTGCTTATGCCTTATATTTATGCTTGCATGTGTTGTTAGGAATTACAGTCCACAAGACAACTAAGAGGGGGGGTGAATCAGTTGTGATATAGATTATTAAAATTTAAATTTTATAAATCAAATCTGCAAATGTAGATGATAACACAACAATAGACAACACCATAACACAATATTTGTTGTCGAGGAAACCCTGTTAAAGGTAAAACCCCGGTGGGAATTAACACCCACAAATAATGTACTGAGAGTATAGTATGATGACATTAAGTTTTTCCATTAGTATACTTAGAGTTAAAAACATTATAAAGGTCATCAGTATAAGCATAACTGACGGACAACAAGCATACTCGATGAGATGACAATGTCTATCACAAAAATGGTAAGTATAGAATTGCTCGACGAACATTGACAAGAGTCAAACTGACGAAAAGCATTACCGATGATACAGTTTTGAGAACATCACCGATAGAGAAGAAAAGGCATACACAATGAATAGTTAAATTAAGGGACACCGGCAGAGCATAAGACTGACAGAGAAAAGAATGAAACAAAATTGATAGACTGACAGAGCAGCCCGACCATCAGAACTGACAGTCAGTTATAGAACCCACAAAAAGTGGATCTGACCTTACACGTCAGATAAAACATTGTAATTCTATTTATAGATTTTTTATTTGTTTTAAATCTTTACTTCAGGGTCAAGAAAGCATATTGTAAATGTTTTAAAGCATCCTAATGGATCTAAAACATAACTAACTAAAGATCAAGGTCAAGTTGTAAACCTTGGATCTAGAGTTAATTTGAAAAGTGTGAATCAAGAATAGAGCTAGAAACTAGTATAAATAAATGTTCAATCATTTGTAATAGAGAGACTTGTAATCAGTTGAAAAATGATTGTAGCCATGGAGAGCATCTAAGCAGTAGAAGAGAATTCATGCAAAGTTCAGAAATAGATCAATCAGTTGTCAAGAACATAGAAAGGCTACCGATGAGTAGAGACAAGGTATTATTCAATCACTCAAGGTGATTACATTTACATTGTAAGATTTACAAGATTTGTTATCAAAAATTATAGATTTACTTCACTATCAGATCAACATTTATATTGTAGTTGCATTCTAACAAGTGCATCACAACTAAAATCCTTTTGTAGAAGGTGGACTTAACAGTTCTTTGATAAATCTCTTAACAGAGTGCACACTTAATAG
>MU227163.1:202077-217077 GCA_018584345.1 Thuja plicata
AGATAGATAGGAATATACAAATCTGATGACACAAAGGTTAATGGGCCAACCACATAAAAAAATTTAGAGGTACTGATTCACCCCTCCCCTCTCAGTACATCATTCCAATAATTCCAACAATTGGTATAAGAGCTAAGTCTCTTTATTGAAAATCTTAAAGACTTAAGAGAAAAGATCAACACAATGGAGAAGTACAGACTAGACAAGACTATCGAGAATGAGAAATTACAAATTTAGATTTACTATGAGTAGTATAAAGAGGCGAGAGTAAGCATGAGAAAGTTTCTTGATGAAAGAAAGATCATGGAAACTAGGATTAATGAAAAGGATTATCAAGAAGAGGAGGTCCTAGATTACTTCAACAAAGCTGAATCATCAACAAGCAAAGCATCAGAAAAATTAGTTGAAGAGATCACAAGTCTACAAGAAGTCAATCTACATCTGACAGAGAAAATCAAAATGCTGCAAATTGGTCAAGAGACTCAGATGGTAAAAATGATTTATGTCATGAATGATTCAAGAAAAGTTGAATTAGAGAGAACATTGGCTATTGATGATAGGAGGAAAATCACTGAGAAACTACAAGAAAAAGAATCAGAGATTCAAAGACTTACTGATCATCACCATGAGATTACCAACCAGATTATTCTTATGAGTCAAGAGGCAAACAAATTAAACACTAAACTCATTGAAAGAATATAGATCATTGGTGAGCTAAGGGAAGAAAATGAAAAATTAAAGCATGAAGTCAAAATTCAGAATCAACACAATGAATTGATCAAGAAAGCTGAATATAGAAATAAAAGAATGGATGATTTCCTTGACGGTCAAAGAAGTCTCAATACCTACATAGGAATAGGGTACACCGACAATGGATAATCATCTAATCAATCAAATCAAAGGAATGTTTATACAAATCCAAGGACCAAGAAGCTATCATGCAATCACTATGGTAAACCAGGCCACACCTCAAACGTTTGCAGAAACAAAATGAAAGGTATTCCTCAATCACAATCTACTTTCATTGGTAATTGTTATAAATGTCACAAGCAAGGACACAAGGCATATCAATGTAGATCCAAGATTACTAATCCAAAGAAGGAAACCTACATGGACAAATACTATCCTACCTGCAAAATGAATGGACATACATATCAAGAGTGCTAGAAAAAGAATAAGAAAGAATGGACACCAAAAGAACCTGATAATGACTATAAAATGACAAGAGTAGGTAACTCATATGTTTGGGACTATAACACATGGGTAAATTGCACAACATGTGGAAGGTATGGTCATATTTGTGCCAATTGTATGATAAAATGGACTAGAAAACCAAAAGGATGGTTCAATCTAGGTATGGCATGTTTACATTGTCATAAGGTTGGACATGTGATAAAAGATTACAAAGACCGACTGACAGAAACAAGTACTTATCCCAATGGAAACACCATTGATGACATCAAGAGGATGAGAAACAAGATGTGGGTAAAATCCACAAACACTAAAGGTGTTGGAACAAGCAATACAAATGATGATGCCCCATCCAATGGATCTAGTGGCATCACTATTTCCAACTAAGTTACACAAGTAAGTATGGAACTACATTATGACAAGTTATATTATGCATCAGTTCCATTTACATATTGATCATATAGACAAAATTAGCATTATTGAAGATGCACTATATTGTTACTTGTAATATTATTGAAAAAAAACCATCAGTTAATGGGTACAAATTAGCATCGGTGAAAACACACAGAAAAGCTAACACTACTTACCAAAATGTATCGGTCATTACACAAAAGTCATGTCACTAAGTGTAAACTGACAGACATTGGTAATCCTTGCGCTGACAGAAGTTGTCATCGCCATTTTACCGACAATCATCGATGAAGTCACCAAAGCTACTAGCAACCCTGACACTTTGTGCCTACACCGAAGATGTTACTTATGCCTCAACTGAAGAAATCAATCTTTGTATACCGACGAGTTATTGGGTATTAATGATAACTTAGGGAATAAAAGTTATAAAAGTGTGATGGAAGAACTCATTTTGCACCCACAATTTTTGAGCAACCAAGGAAAGCTAAGTAGAGAAATTGGAGAGCAAATTGAAGTGCGAACCTCAGCAAGATTCCAACTGAACTCAAAGGATTCATGAGCAATCAAAGAGATTCAG
This sequence comes from Thuja plicata, assembly GCA_018584345.1. Classification (NCBI taxonomy): domain Eukaryota; kingdom Viridiplantae; phylum Streptophyta; class Pinopsida; order Cupressales; family Cupressaceae; genus Thuja; species Thuja plicata. The sequence goes on from MU227163.1 coordinate 204,257, forward strand.
TAAGTACCTGCATTCACCAACCACACTATTTAAATTATTGAAAGCCCTAAATTTCTAAAAACGATGGCATCTACTTCTAGAGTTGAAAATTTGAAAGAGGATAAGAAGAAAATGATCAATCTTACCAGTAGAGGCACTTGTGTTGAACCTAAATACAAGCTACACCCAGAAATCGCATCACAAACTGATGATCCTGGAGCATTCTCTAGAATCCCACCTAGGGTTTAGCTGGTAGAGGATGTAAGGTCCTATATACATTGCAAGATCTCAGAATTAGGAGATCTGGACCTAGACAATACCTATAGGGCACTTTGTGATGAAGTTGGAAACCTAAAAGAAGAGCACAACCATCTGGAAGTGAAAGGTCTCATGAATGCATTACATTTTCCCAGAGTTTTTAAGATAGAATGGATACAGATTGTTCTCGACAGAATGCATAACCAGACATTATGGCTTAATAAGTCAAAAAAAATAACAAAGGATGTTATTCATGCAGTTACTAGATATCCCACAACTGACAAACCACAAGCTCACAAGCACCCATCCCTGAAGGAAGTAGAAAAGCTAACTGGTGCAAAATCAGACAAAAGAGCTCTCAAGGTTAGCACTATCACCAATAAGGATTTCAAGTTTGGTGCATGTGTAGTAGGATACAAGATCTTCCAGGCAAGTAGAATGAATAGCCTAGCAAGCACTTCTATGAGCACAACCTACAAGATCATCAAACTAGGAAAGAAGATGGATCTTGCATAGATTTTGTTGAATCAACTTGAGGAGAACATGAACACCATAAAATCTTCAAGGAAAAACACTTGTAAGTTTGGTTCCCTCATTATGTGCATATTAGTTTACTTTGAAGAATACTTTCCTTCCATAGGAAAAGTAGTATGGGATACAAGAAAACCCATAACCATACATATATGTGAGTATATAGAGTCATTAGGTACAGATTTTGATGACCTAATGATTGAATATTTCAAAGGTATTAAGGAAAAGATGCAAGCTAGAACAAGGATACCTGAAAGTTTGATAGAAGAATAAAAAGAGGATATATGTTTTATGGTAGATATTGATTTTACCTATATCAAATGAGAAGTACCTAGGAAGTCCTGGCTATCACATTTATAATATGAGATCAAAATAGGACAAGCCACAAAATGAATCAAGGCACTATTGAATGAACCATTTGACAAAAAGAAAGCAAGATTTGGCACTTATGAAGAGGCCAAACCAAAGATCAAGACAGATCTTACTGTCAAGAAAATAATAAACAAGAAGAACAAAATGGTTAAAAAGTTAACCAAGAAATTTGTAGAACCTGAAGAAGGTGAAGAGGAAACAGAAGGAAAGGAGGAAAAAACTGAAGGCCGGTCAATATCAGTGAAGAAATAGAAAAGAATGATTTAGAGGGTACACAATCAAATTCACCACCTCCACCTCCACTTAAGAAAGAAAGAACAATAGCCACTTCAAGAACGAGAAGCAAAACTGCAAAGGAACCAACTCCTTCACCACTTAAGAAAGGTAAACTGAGAACCTACAAGAGAAAATTGGTCTCACCAATAGAGATTCAAACAAAAAGGAGGAAATGGGTTAGGAAAAAAGAGGATCTAGAATACTCAACTATGGATGAAGCTGACATAGATGTGCAAAAAGGGAAAGAACCCTTGATTCCAAAGACAATTGATGAAATATGTAAGAACATCTCAGAATCACCATCTATTTCTGATCCTAACATTAGGAAATGGTTAAAATTTGATCCAAAGGATCAAAACAAGATAGAAGAAGCTATAATAGTTAAAATGTGCAAACACCATTATGTTCCACTACAATTATTTGAATATGATGTTCCCAAGGAACTATCAGCGAGATTATCTGCTAGATGGACATTTGCAGTGCATCAGGAAAAAAACATAATAGAAAGAGTACTTGTTACTCTTATGCCTTTAGATTCAAAGAAGGAATAAATAAATGAGATGATGAAGAAGTATGAAAAGAAATTATCACCAAAAATGAGAGCATACGAATTTCTCAAAGGGAAGATAATTGATCTTGATCAAGACAACATTAAAAAGTGGTGCAAGATACTTAACCGGCCCCTTAAGGAAGCTAGCCCAGAGAAGGAACACATCACCATTAAGGATGAAAAAGATGACTCATCTATGGAATTTGATAAAGAAGAGAGTGATCTAGCAGGCCCCAAACATACTGCAGTTATAGATGAAGTATGTCCCAACACTACTCTTGACAAAACTCAAAGTGAAGACAGTCAAAATCCACCAAGTCCAATTCATATTGACTTGAGTAATGAAGCAGAGTTTACCAAAGAAGAATTGACAATAAAAGGTAACATAACTGAAGATATCAATGATGAAACATGGTTGGATAACATTATCAATGACACTATAGGAAAAGACCCTGTAGAAGAAGTGCAAAAAGATGAAGATATCAATGTTGCACTGGGCAATATCGACAAATAGGATATAACTAGTGGCATTGCAGAGGTCAACACACCGACCAACATGAAAATTTTGATACAAGCTATTGATATTGAATCAAGTTAGGAAAAATCATCTAAGAAAGATGATGATATACCCAAGGACATGGGTAATGATGAAAATAAAGATGCATTGGACACTCAAAAAGATGTAGATACAGAGATGAAGGATGCAACCATCACTCAACAAGAGATGTCTACTAAAAAAGACAAAGGAGCAGATAATAAAACAAATGAAACATTGAGAAAGGATGAAGAGAAAGAAAAGAGTGAAGAAGTTAAGCAGTATGAAAACATGAAAGAAAAGGAAGATAAATCTATTGATACACCCAAGGCCAATGAAGAGACATCTTCACAAAACCAACTGGTGGACTCAAAACAAAAGCAATAAGATGCTTCATCTTCTCGACCCTCACCTACAAAATCCATCCAATCTCAAGGTTTACAAATGGTAGTACACTAATCTGCCTCCCATCCAAAGAGAAAGAAGAAAAAAGTCATGAAGAAAGATATCTTGGTGGTAACACTTAATGAGGTAATAGAAATACCCAAGTGGGATGTAGCTACTTTAGATATTGAAGCACTTCAAAAGTTTGGAGTGATGTGTCAGAGAAAAGAAATACAAGCAAATATGAAAAAGGTACACAGGGAAGCCCAAGCACTTGATAAGGCAAGGGACATTCTACATCAACTTGTTCCAGATATAAAAATAGAAAATGACATATTAGTGATGGAACAAATAGCAGTTCTTATCGATGCCATCACAAATCAAAATATAGATGAAAAGAAGGCAATGGAAGAACAAGCAGAGATGAAGTATGAACACAAAATAGTTGAGAAGATCAGCCAAGAAGTGGAAGAGAACAAGGTAAATCTCTCTAAATTAGCATTAAGTTAGTTAGAACCTATGATTGTTGAAGCTATTACCTTAGTTCAGAAATTGTGCACACTGGAAAATTTCACAAAAGAAAATAGTGAAAAGTTGTCCCAACTAGATTCAGATCTGACAGCTAGTGCACTAATTTTAACCTTTGATGCAAATACAATAAAATTACATCATGACAAGATCACAGAGGTAAACATATTGAGACAAGAGATATGGGATGCAAAAGCACAGTTTAGAAATGAGGTTATAAAGATGCAAGCTCACATTTTACCAAACCTCACCACTCTGCAACAATACATAACAGGTGCAAGAAATCTAATCTCAACCCCAGAAATGTCTGTGGTAGACAACATATATAACATGCATGTGAGAATATCACTTGAGCACATGACTCTTGAGAATTTAAAGGAGAAATGGGAGAAGATGATGGAGGAAATAAAAACCTCACACTCTCACATTTTTGACAAGTTGTAAGTACCTTTTCCCTCATTATCAGAAAATGAGGAATGTATACATATGTACAAATATACTTTAGTAGAAAAAGGAGGACTGTATACATATGTAGAATATACTATATGAGGATATGCATAATGTATGTACAACAAGCATAGATATGTACATAAACTTACACTTACCGGCATATGGATAGGGGGAGTCATTTCATGAATAAGGAAGAAGTATACACAGGGGTACATACTAATACATCAAGTATGTTGCACATATCATTTTTTGATACTAATGTCAAAGGGGGAGATTGATGACATTAAGTTTTTCCATTAGTATACTTAGAGTGAAAAACATGATAAAGGTCATCGGTATAAGCACAACTGACAGACAAAAATCATACCCGACGAGATGACAATATCTATCATAAAAATGCTAAGTATAGAATTGCCCGATGAACATTGACAAGAGTCAAACTGACGACAAGCACTACTGACGATACAGTTTTTGAGAACATCACCGATAGAGCATAAAATGCATACCTGACGAATAGTTCAATTAAGGGACACCGATGAGGCAGAAGACTGACAGAGCAAAGAATGAAAGAAAACTAACAGACTGATAGAGTAGCCCAACCATCAGAACCGAGATTCAGTTACAGAACCCGCAAAAAGTGGATCTAACCTTACACGTCAGATAAAACATTGTAATTCTATTTATAGAATTTTATTTGTTTTAAATCTTTACTAGAGGGTCAAGCAAGCATATTTTAAATGTTTTAAAGCATCCTAACAGATCTAAAACATAACTAACTAAAGATCAAGGTCATGTTATAAACCTTGGATCTAGAGTTAATTTGAAAAGCGTGAATCAAGAATAGAGCTAGAAACTAGTATAAATAGATGTTCAATCATTTGTAATAGAGAGACTTTTAATCAGTTGAAAAATGATTTTAGCCATGGAGAGCATCTAAGAAGCAGAAGAGAATTAATGCAAAGTTCAGAAACAGATCGATCAGTTGTCAAGAACACATAAAGGCTACCGACGAGCAGAGACAAGGTATTATTCAATCACTCAAGGTGATTACATTTACATTGTAAGCTTTACAGGATATGTTATCAGCAATTAGAGATTGCATTCACTATCAGATTAACATTTATATTGTAGTTGCATTCTAACAAGTGAATCACAACTAAAATCCTTTCGTAGAAGGTGGACTTACCAGTTCTTTGATAAATCTCTTAATAGAGTGCACACTTAACAGTGTTGCTAAAGCTTCAAACAAAGTAGATCCTAACAAGTCTCCACTCTAATACTCCTAATAGGGTATATCATCAGAAGTGATCAATTGCAAGCCTTTACCAGCTCCCTTCTTATCTGCAGATAGTGAAGTTTTGTCGATAGACATCCCCACCATATTTTTTACTTCCTAACAAGAGTTTTCTGCGATATCATATCATGTGTTATGCATTATTTATTTTCATGAATATTTCTTGAATGTTTACACATATAAAGAACTTATATTATGATTTCACATACATAAAGAAAGATGAACAAATAGATAGGAATATACAAATCTGATGACACAAAGGTTAATGCGTCAACCACATAAAAAAATTTTAGAGGTACTGATTTACCCCTCCCCTCTCAGTACATTATTCCAATAATTCCAACATAGTATCCCTATTAAAATATATTAGCCTTGTTAGGAGATTATTACAGCATTACAGTACATAGTCCTTGTTAAGAGATAGACCCTGTTAGCAGTCAAGGAAAATAGTAGGCTCACTGCCAAGGAACACTTCCCAAAGAAGGTTAAAGCCACCCTCAAGGATTTACAATCCGCACAAGTGTATAAAGAAAATACACATTCAGTGAACTGTTTTCCAGCAATTGTCTTTGCTTGATTAGTTCCAATGAAGTATCAACTCTGCTTACATCCAGCAATCAACAAGCTTTAGAGCTTCCACAAATATATACCATTCTCTTCTCTATCAAACTTCTCCACAAGAATTTATCTTTCATATATACCCTTATACAATAACTTATTAGGTCGGCCAGTAAAGCTTTCCTAGTACATAATTAATAAAGTCATCCAATTAAGGATTTCCATCATACAGATAATTACATAGCCTCTTGCTAAGATACACACATTATCTAAGACAAGTATACAACATTTATACTTTATCACATATACTTCCAGATCTGCAATTCACACTCATAATTAATTTTACATGCTACATGTCTGAAGTCAGCCAGGAAATAGGTCTTCTCCAGAATACATGCCACAGCTGATGTCATCAGTCTCCAATTAACAATTGAACTCAACCCATTACTCTAACATATATCGGCTATCCAACAGGAAACTCACAAGTTTTGAAATATCTCCGCTAGAAAGATATACTCAAAATACAGAGACGTGCTCTGTCCAGAATCACAGTTGCAGTTCAGAAAACCAGTCTTCACCAAATGAACTATAACATCCACAGAATGTAAGATAAAGTCAAGCAACCTTAGGAATAAGGTCAAAACACATTATTCTACATAAATCCAACTTCGATTGTTCTGAATCATCTGTACAATGTCCATACACTCATTCCAGTTAAGTAGCCAGTCTGTCTTCTCCATAAAAATATATGTTGACATCAGTGACAAAACATGAATATCAACAGCATGATCAGTAACCATAATTGATATCATCCAACAATATCCCCCTTTGGAATTGATGACAACATATGGGAAAATCCATATGCATCAACCCAAAAGTACTCTCTCTCAATACAATCTTCTCAATATCCTCAACACAGATCTCCCAAAAATAGTAGGGATTTTCACATAGATTCCTTTCCCCTTTGGAAGAAATGGAAAAGGGTGCTATAATTCACCTGTATTCTTCTGTAAGATGTATCTTTTTTTTTTAATTCAAATCTTCATGTTCAATCAGCTAGGTGCAAAATCACCCAAATGTACTCCATAGTATTCTTCTACATCATTCCCCCTAAGGAGTAAATCCATACAACAAGTCCAAAGAATGATATAGCTCTGAGATCCACTGGACTGATGCACATCTACATCATTTAGTTTTCACTGGGAGGGGCCATCACCCCAAGCATGCCTCTAAGATATTCAAAATCATATTTTGGCAAAGGTTTGGTAAATATATCTTCTATCTGTTCCTTTGTGCTAATATACTCCAGTTTAATCTCTCTATCTGCTACCTTCTCCCTTAAGAAATGATACATGATGGAAATATGTTTAGTGTTTGAATGCATTACAAGATTCTTTGACATATTCACTGTGCTGGTGTTATCACAATGGATAACCACTGGTTCTTTGAAAATTATTCTGATGTCCTTCATCATTTGTATCATCCAAAAAACTTGTGTATAGTTTATTGCAGCAACAACATACTCTGACTCAGTAGTAGATTGAACAATCCGGTTCTGATTCTTTCTCAACCAAGAAACTAGCCTTTTTCCAAGGAAAAATGCACCACCACTTGTACTCTTCCTGTCATCTAGATTACTTGCCCAATCAACATCAGTAAAAGCCTGCAATGTAAAATCATCAAATTTTTCATACCATAATCCATATTCTATTGTTCCTTTCAAATATTAGAAAATTCTTTTCACAGTAGAAAAGTGTGTCTCTTTAGGATCCACCTGATATCTGGCCACAATTCCAACTACATTGGTAATATTTGGTCTGGTGTGTGTCAAATATTGTAGACCTCCAATTATTGATCTGTACTTAGTTTTCCCAACACTTTGAGTCTCATCACTTTTAGTTAGCTTGTTCCCTGTCACCATGGGTGTACCAACAAGTTTGCAATCTTCCATTCCAAATTTCTTCAACATTTCCTTAAGGTACTTGGTCTGAGATATAAATATGCCATTCTTATTCTGATTAATTTGCAAACCAAGAAAAAAATTCATCTCACCAATAATTGACATTTCAAACTCATTCTCCATTTCTTTAGCAAACTTCTTACTCATTTTATCATTGCCTCCAAAAATGATATCATCAAGCAAAACTTCTATAATTAAGATTCCATATTCATCAGTTCTCAAATACAAATTACTATTTGCATTACCTTTTCTGAAACCAAGATGAAGTAGATTTTTATCCAATCTTGCATACCATGCCCTCGGTGCTTGTTTCAGTCCATACAGTGCCTTCTTCAGTCTAAAAACCATGTTTTCATCATCTGTCAGAGGAAAACTATCAGGTTGCTCAATGTATACTTCTTTTTCTACATCACCATTCAAGAATGTTGACTTCACATCCATCTGATACACTTTGAATTCTTTATGTGCAACATAAGCAAGGAATAGTCTCACAACTTCCAATCTAGCAACAGGTGCAAATGTTTCTTTATAGTTTATGCCTTCTTGTTGTGAGTAGCCTTTACATACCAATCTATCCTTGTTTCTTGCCATTGCCCCTTCCTCATCCATTTTGTTTTTGAAAACCCACTTAGTGCCAATCACATTTTTGTTCTTAGGTCTTGGAACTAGTTCCCAAGTGTTGTTTTTCTTTATCTGTTCTAGTTCTTCTTCCATGGATTTAGTCCAAGATTCATCTTTACATGATTCATCATTAGTCTTAGGTTGAACTTGAGAAATAAAACATATTTCATCTCTAACTTTAGATCTAGTCATCATGCCTTTGCTTGCATCACCAATAATTTGATCTTCAAGATGGTTTTTCTTGACATACCTTGGTGTCTTCAGTGTCTCAGTAGCTTCGATCTGTTCTTCTTCTTCAATCTCATTCTTCACCATCAAGGGTTCTTCAGGTTCAACAACAACTTCTCTTGTCTCTGATATCTGACCACAATCATATATTATTTCCTGAATTTGAAAATTTTCATCTATCCTTACATTGGCGCTTTCAATCAAATTTCCTCAATCTTAGATTGAAACATTTATATTCTTTACTCTTAGTGGAATAACCAAGAAAGATTCCTTCATCACTTCTAGCATCAAACTTTCCTATCTCATCATCTCTCTTGATGTAACATTTACTACCAAATATTCTAAAATATTTAACAGTAGGTGTATGATCAAACCATAATTCATAAGGAGTTTTATTTGTACCTTCTCTGATCTAAATTATGTTTAATGTGTACATAGCAGTGCCAACTACTTCTCTCCAATGGACATGTGACACATTTCCTTCCAGCAACATAGTCCTTGCAACATCTAATATGGTTCTATTTCTTCACTGAACTATCCCATTCTATTGTGGAGTTCTAGAAGCAGAAGTCTGTCTATGTATTCCATTTTCTTCACAGTGTGTATTAAATATTTATGATGTGAACTTTCCTCCTCCGTCTAATCTCAAACACTTATTTTTAAACCAGATTCATTCTCAAATTTTTCTTTGAATAACTTGAATTTGTCAAATGCTTCATATTTTTCTCTCAAATATGTAACCCACATCATTCTAGAAAATCCATCAACAAAAAGTATAAAATACCTTTCACCATAGTATGATCTTGTTCTTGTAGGATGACACAGATCTGTATGCACGATATCCAACTTTCCTTTTGTTGAATAGGCTTTGCTCTTGAAGGTGCTTCTAGTCTATTTCCCCATAACACATTCTCTACACATAGTGTTATATGGTTTTACAATTCTAGGTAGATCTATAACTTCTTTTGTCATACTTGCCTTCACAATATTATCAAAATTAACATGACAAAATCTTTTGTGCCATAGCCAACTGTCATCAACCTTTGCAATAAAACAAGAAGCTTCAGATGTGTTCAATTCAAATATATTACCTCTAGATTTAGTAGCAGATGCTATCAAGTCTCCTGTCTTACTCTTGATAGAACATTTTCCATTGATGAAGTTCAGTTGATAACCCTTGTCCACTAACTATCCAACAATCAACAAATTATGCTTGAGTCCATCAACAAGTAATACATTGTTAGTGTTAGTCTTTCTATCCAAGGAAATAGATCCAATTCCAATAATAATTTTAGGAGTATTGTCACCAAATCTAACAACACCACCATCATGTTTTTTCAAACTCACAAACTTATTTCTATCTCCAATCATATGATGTGAACAACCATTATCTATGACCCATTCAGATTTATTTTCAACTCGAGATACTAAGGCTTTTTCTTCATGCATAGGCTCACAATCTTTAATAGAAATAGATCCAATTTCATCATAGTCACCATCTTCATCATCATATATACCTTCACTAGCATAATAACATTCCTTGTCCTTTGAGAATTTAGATTTGAAAAACTTAGGTTTGTTCTTTGGAATTCTTGTAGGACATCTAGATGCAAAATGACCAATCTTGTTACATGAAAAATATTTCAAAGGTAATTTCCACTCAAAATTACCCTTACCTCTCTTTTCTCTTCTAGCAATTAGTGCAACAATTTCATCTAGCTTCTTTTCTTCTTCCTGTATTTGTTCCCATTCATCAACATAGGCTCCAAGTTCTTCTCTTAGGTCATTACTGCTCAAGCTTGCATTTCCAGGTAAGATTCTTTTTCTTTTGTGCACAGTTGCTTTGAATGCTGACTCAACCCTAGGTAAAGTGTCTCCCAATTCTGCAGCTTCAAATGTAGTTAACTTGCTAATCAACATTTCTCTGGTGAAGTTTGGTGTCAAAGGTATTATCTCCTCTATAGCCTAAACCTTGGTTCTATATGCAGGTGTCAATGATCTAAGTATCTTTGCAATCACTTCTTCCTCACTATAAGTTCCTCCAGAGTTCCTAATTCCAGTAACTAACTCAATAATTCTCTGTGCATATGCTTGATGTTCTCATCTTCTTTCATCTTCAGTGATTCCATCTTTGTCTTCCAGTTCTATAACTTTCCTTGCTTTGTAAACTTGTCTCCAACATATAGTGCTTCTAGTCTTGACTAGATTTCATGTGCCGAGTCCAAATCCTTCACTTCAGTAAATTCTCCTTCTGATAATGCGCTGATCAAGGATTCCCTTGCAACCATATTGCATGAGAATATTTTCTTTTGATCATCACTAGATTTCTCTAATTCATCCTCAGTCTCTATCTTTTCCTTCTTCTTTTTTATCATCCAGTAATCAATTCCCAGACATAGAAAATGTGTTCTCATCTTGTTCTGCCACCTATCAAAGTTTTCAGGGTCAAACTTTGGACTATCCTTCCTATAGTAAGTCATCTTCAATATCACCTCAAGATGTTAAACTTTCTCTCTGAGGACCAATAGTTCTGATACCAATTGTTAGGAATAATAGTCCACAAGACAACTGAGAGGGGGGTGATTTAGTTGTGATATAGATTATTAAAATTTAAACTTTATAAATCAAATCTGCAAATGTAGATGATAACATAGTAATATCCAATACCATAACACAATATTTATTGTCGAGGAAACCCTGTTAAAGGTAAAACCCCGGTGGGAATTAAAACCCACAAATAATGTACTGAGAGTATAGTATCCCTATTAAAAGATATTAGCCCTGTTAGGAGCTTATTATATCATTATAGTACACAGTCACTATTAAGAGACATACCCTATTAGGATTCAAGGAAAATAGTAGGCTCACTGCCAAGGCACACTACCCAAAGAAGGTTAAATCCACCCTCAAGGATTTACAATCCACACAAGTGTATAAAGAAAATACACATTGAGTGAACTATCTGCCAGCAACTATCTTTGCTTGATTAGTTCCAATGAAGTATCAACTCTGCTTGCATCCATCAATCAACAAGCTTCATAGCTACCACACATATATACCTTTCTCTTCCCTATCACACTTCTCCACAAGAATTTATCTTTCATATATACCCTTATACAATAACTTATTAGGTCAGCCAGTTAAGCCTTCGTAATACATAATTAATTAGGTCGACCAATTAAGGCTTTCCATCATACAAATAATTACATAGCCTCTTGCTAAGACACACACGGTATCTAAGACAAGTATACAACATTTATAATTCATCATGTATACTTCCAAATTTTCAATTCACACTCATAATTAATTTCACACGCTACATGTCTGAAGTCAGCCAGGAAATAGACCTTCTCTAGAATACATGCCACAACTAACGTCACCAGTCTCCAATTAACAATCAAACTCAACCCATTACTTTAACATATGTCGGCTGTCCAATAGTAAGCTCGCAAGTTCTAAAATATCTTTTCCAGAAAGATATACTCGAAACACAAAGACCTGCTCTATCCAGAATCACAGTTACAGTCCAGAAAACCAGTCTTCACCAAATGAACTGTAACATCCACAGAATGTAACATAAAGTCAAGCAACCTTAGGAATAAGGTCAACACACATTATTCTTCATAAATCCAACTTTGATCATTGTGAATCATCCGTACAGTGTCTGTACACTCGTTCCAGTTAAGTATCCAGTCTATCTTCTCCATAAAAATATATGTTGACATCAGTGACAAAACATGAATATCAACAACATGATCAGTAACCAAAAATGATATCATCCAACATGTGTATCTATGTATATTGTTACTGAATGATTCATACTTAATGAGAATATGCATGTTTCATTTCATAAACCTAGACTCGTAATTTTCATTCCAACACCTTAATGAAGTGATAATAGTTCATATAAGATCAAAAATATCAATCCTACCCAATTTTAGACCTATTGGAGTATTTTGACCACCTGGACCTATTTAGGGCACTACAAGAACGTTAAGGGATGTACCAATACATTGTGGTCCAGAATGTTTGAATGAGTTATGAAGCATAACAAGGTTATACCTGGCATTTACACGTCAAATTGAAGGTGTTAGCGAAGCTGGTTCGATGCCAAGACGAGCGGTTTTCAAGATATGCAATGTTTCAGCAAGTGAGGGATGTGAAGGATCTAACAATAGAAAGACTTGATGAAATGATTAACTCAATTAGAGGTTTTGATCTCATAATAGGTGGAAGCCCCTATAATAATCTGTCAGGCAACAATAGGTGCACTAGGCATGGACTAGATGGAAATCAA
>MU227163.1:235098-255014 GCA_018584345.1 Thuja plicata
AGAGAGAGGCCAAAACATTCATATCTTCCCGTGAGAACCACCCACTAAGGCTCGCAGGGATTTTTCTTATTATTCCACTAAAACTATTATTATAAAAAAAAATTATTCACAAGTTGGCATGGCATAACCCTAGATTACATTAATTGAAAGAGTAACCATACATGATCTAGTAGTTTACAAGTTTGTGATGAATTATAAGAGCCTAAAAAAAAAAGCTACGTTAATTCATAATTGAGACAGAGCCTTAAATTCATCCACAAAAAAGAATAAAACACACAGTAAAAGAAAACTGGGAATAGTCAATATGTCTACTCTATCGATTATGTGCAAAATTAAAAGGTCAGGGTCTGAAAAATGAAACTCAAACTATTTTCTAAGTGTTCTTCTATACAATGAACAAAATACTCATAGAATTCAAATTCTAGATTTAACTGCACTCCTTTTATACAATGTGCATGCACATCTTTTATAGAAAGAGATCCCCAAGTCAAATCTCAAAATGCCATTGAGGAGGGGCCTACATTTGTGCCATGTGGAAGAATCATCATGGTAGTTGCTACAACTATCTCAGCATGTCGATCTTTGCATCATTATTCTTACTTCAAGTGCATGGCATGGATGTCACTTGTGCTATTTTCAATCTCTTTCCATTAATGAGGTAATAAATTCTCAATTCCACTCGTTGTGGTTCCTCATTTTTTGTGCATGGAGGCGATAAGGATTTTTTAGTGGCGATTCTTTGCCAATTGGTGAATATGTCCCATTGGGCGTGTAGCAATTGGCAAAAAAATGCAGAGTATACTGACTGGGTTGTTCGCCCAGATTTTATAAAAGAAACGTATAGTGGTCAGGTTGTGCACCACTATTTGCATATAATTTCACTACGATATTGGGGTTGTTTGCCCATTTATCTATTGTATATTTACTATTATTTGCCATAGATTAAGGAAGTGGTATTTATCAAGGATCACCATTCACCAAAGGCCCATTATCCCAAGTTAAATTTTTATTTGCACTAGGACCCAATTCTCCATGCATCGTAATTAACCATGTCCCAAATTCCCGCCCTATTCGCCTAGTCAATTACTTGAAATTACATCAAAGGCATGCTGAGGAATATTATTTGTTTTAGAAATTTAAGACGAATCCTGGTGAAGTTCAAGGTTCTATTAATGCTATTTTTGCAAAAGCAATTGAAGTAGAAGAACGCAGAAAAGCTATTCAATTAAGTAATGTTTTCCATATTTTGAGCAAAGGGCGTCCAATGACAGACTATCCAGAAATGAGTGGTTTGTTACACTTTCTGAAAGTTCCTAACTATCCTATCACTCATTGGTCAATAAATAGTGGATGGGAATGGGAATGTTGTATTGCCCAGGTTGAAATAGAGGATGTACAAAGAAAAATAAAAGAGTCAACCTTTATTTCATTGTCCTTAGATGAAGTTACGGTAATAGATAATACGTCGTGGGTATGCATGCATGTTTATACTGTACATAATAATGTCTGCCAACCACATCTACTAACTGTTGCAAAATTGAGGGACAATGCAACATCAAAAACTTTATTTCAATTAGTAAAGAGCCATTTAATTGAATATGGAGCTATGGATGAATTGGCAATAGCGAATAAGTTGATCTATGTTGGAGCGGATGGAGCTTCAGTAATGCAAGGTCAAAGGAATGGTCTTTGCACAAAGATGCAGGCTTCTTGTTCACCATATGTTGTTGGCATTCACAATATGGCCCACATGATGAATCTTTCTTTTAGAGTTGTGAAGAAGTTTCCTTTAGTAAACAAGGTTGAAGATTTAGTAAGAGAGTTGTACTCATATTTTTGTCGAAGTCCCAAACATTTTAGGGAATTTCAGTACTTTGCTGATGGAATTACCAATGGAAAAAAGCTTCTAAAAGATGTTGATACCGGATGGATCTCTTTAGATGGGTCAGCACATCGATTTTTTTTTGAATATCAATCTTTGATTGGACTTATGTACAAAAATCGCGACAATGCAGAAAATCAGATATGTGGCACCCTGCTTCAAAGGTTAAGTAATATAGAGACACTTTTGACTGTAGCATCTCTTCTTCCCATGCAAGAAGAAATGATGTTCATTATGAAAAAAGCCAAGCAAAGAGCCATGTATATTGCAGAATATGCTACTTTGCGTAAAATTCCATGCCAAGTCCTCGATAATGTTTATCGAAATGACCCAAATTTATCCAATGAAAAATTTCATCACTGGAGAAAACTAACAGATTTAGAAAATCCTGATAATTATTTAAAGATCGTTGAAAATGGAGATTTATGTGTTTGTGTAAGGGGATTTCAGATACCAATGTACTACAGTGCCTCAAAGAAGCGAGCTACAAGAGTTACAAGGGAAGAGTTTACCAAGATCGTCGAGTCTATAGCAACTAATGCAAGGGACATAGTATATAAAGTTTCCTCTGAAATAAGATCTCGATTCCCATATAAACAACTGCTTGAGGCCATGGCAATTGTGTTTCCTCAATATTGGCACTTAAACTCTAAGGAATATTATCATAATAGGTTGTTGACTTTGATAAAGGAATTTTGCAAATACGTAGAATTCAATGGAGTGACTATCAATGGAATTTTAGATGAAGGTCTTCTTAGACAACAATCAGGCACTTTTGCAAGGACTATGAAGCATAAATATCAATTAATGCATAACCCACATGCAGAGGGCTTATAAACAAGGCTTTGGACAGAACTAAAACAAAGCACAATGTTGTGTGATGAAATTGTAGATTTCTTCAAGCTTGTTGATCTATGTCAAACCATGATATTGGGTTCGGTGGAGGATGCGAGAGTTTCCAGTGCTTTTGGCTTCCTAAAATCAAAGCTAATAAACAAAATAGACAAGAATTTGGAAACATGCTTGAGGGTCTACACATCTAGATGTTAGAATGAATTTAGAATAACTGATAGGGGAGGGGTGAATCATTTATCCTCAGGTCTAGATGTAGCAAATAAAACTTTCTGTATTTCAGATCTACTCGGCAGCAGTAGCATATATCAACAACTTAATCATGCAGTTTACTATATAATGTAATGAGCTTATAGAAACATAACAGTAAAACAAACCATAAGCATTCACACAAGTTGATAGAAGTATTTAACATGGAAACCCAATATGGGAAAAACCACCAGTATCATGCTACCAAGTTTCACTCTTTTGAAGTGAGCTCTGTGAGGAGCCAACCTTGTTAAAGGTTACAAAAACACACTGTTAGGTGTGACCTGGTTAAAGGATTTAATCACCTTGTCAGGAGTGTCCTTGTTAGAGGACTTAGAACATTCCACCTTAATGTCACCTTGCTTAGAGGATTTATACAAATGACTGTTAGGTCAACCTTGTTAAAGGATTTTAACTGATACAATGGTTAGAAAGTAATCAGTAGTTGTGATCTGATACATACAACTTACTTTGCAAATTCAGATCCAATTACAGTTCTGATGCTAACTTACTAAGTAGCCTGCATTGTCATTTCAATCTTCTGATCTGCTTGGAAATCTGTCAAGCAATCACACATGCAACTTTCTGCTTCTGTGTTCAGCCTTCTCTGCTAGGTCATGCCAATCAGTAAATCAACTATGTAATCCTCTTGCATACATGTACACCAATCAGATTATCCACCACCACATCCACACTTTAAATAATAACCCCTTGAGGTTATCATATACCTCTCTGTCTAGGTCAGATAAATCTTTGCCGCTTAATCAAGATCGTAGATCTTAGGTTAGGTTAGATCCAATAGATCATTCCATCATTACATTACATTTACTTCTCTAAAGTAGTCTCTAATTAAATCTTGAATCCATGCATTAATTACAGTTACCCATACATTAAATGATGTGGATCAATCTTTAATTAACTTTACATATCCCAATAAAATTAACTAAGTCGGCTAGAGATCTCGAATCACATCATTAATCCAAATACTGTAAGTCGGCCAACATCATTGTTTCCACTCAGAAATTTCATTGGTGCTCGCCACTAAACAAACTTTCTTGTCACAAACAACTTCGCTTGGGATCAAACCAAACTTGCTCGGCACAAGCCATACTTGCTCAACACAAAACAGCCAGAAAAACTATCTTTCAAAGATAAACAACTAATTACTTTGCCAAAGTGCCAACCGATCAAGTACCCTTTTATTTGCCTTAACTTAACCATTCACTTGGTCTTCTTGTTAAATCTTCTTCATCAATCAATAGATATGGTACTCAAACAGATAACAATAGTCTCACCAGTTAAGGTTTGACATCAATGACAAAATAACAATTGCTTGCATTGTCACTTTCCAACAATCTCCCTCTTTGCCATTGATGGCAACACAAAATATTAAAACAATGATTTAACAAGCATAGTTACCATACAATCCAAAAAGTCACATGTGTTCCTTGATATGAACAAATCTTCATTAATGTCTTTAGCTTCATTTTGATTCTCATCTGTAAAATATTTTTCCCTCTGTGTCTGTAATCACACTATAATCATCTATGCCTGATCATCTATAGACTCCCTCTAAGTAGATAATCACTTCATTGTTTTCAATAGTAACTTCTTCCTCTATATAGGCAATCTCCCCCTTAAGTAATCTCTCCCTCTTTGACAACAATGCCAAAGACTTCGATTTTATCATGTAGATCTCCAGTATCATGCTGACCTGTCATCTTGATTATGACTGATCTTCTTTTCTGTCTTTGTCCAACTTCACAACTTTAGTTAGCATCCTAAAGTGTGACTTACTGTGCATCAACGTGTCAAGTATTCTGAATGTAATATTTGATGCAACAATACCATACAGAAATTAATTAGCCTCAGTTAGGGGAATCACCCCCATTTTACCTCGCAGATACTCATGAGCATCCTTGGGTAGTGCCTTTGTGAATATGTCTTCTAATTGTTCTTTAGTGTTCACATAATCTAGTCTTACTTCTTTATTTTGAACTAGCTCCCTCAAGTAATGATACTTGATAGCTATGTGCTTTGTCTTTGAGTGCATAACAGGGTTTTTAGAAATATTAATGGCACTCATGTTATCACAATATATGACAGCTGGTTCAGTGATTTCTTCCTTCATACCTTTCAGTAGTATCTTCAACCACACAATGTTAGAACAGTTGACTACTACTGCCACATACTCGGCTTCAGCTGTAGATTGTGAGGTGCAGTTATGTTTCTTACTTGTCCATGAGATCAATCTTTTACCTAAAAGAAATGCTTCACCAGTAGTGTTTTTCCTGTCATCAACTTTTCCAACCCAATCAGAGTCAGTGTAAACTCTGAGTTCAAACTTTTCATTCTGCTTGTAGTATAGACCATAGTCATCAGTTCCTTTCAAATATCTTAGAATATTTTTTACTGCCATCATGTGAGTTTCCTTGGGGTTAGCAGAAAACCTTGCAACAATTCCAACAGCTAAGGCAATGTCAAGTCTACTCTGTACAACATATTGTAGTTTTCCAATCATTGATCTGTAGAGTGTTTGGTTCACTTCTTTTGTGTCATCATCATTTGTCAGCTTCTGTCTAGTAGCTATGGTTGTACTCACTAGTTTGGACTCTTCCATTCCAAAAGTTTTTAGTATCTCCTTGATATATTTAGATTGAGTGATATAGATACCATTCTTCATTTGATAAATTTGTAAGCCGACAAAGAATTTAATATCACAAAACATAGACATCTCAAATTCAGTTTGCATCTCTATTGCAAATGTTTGGCATAACATATCTTGTCCACTAAATATGATGTCATCTAAACAAATTTCAGCTAATAATGTACCTTTGCTTTTCTCTATCTTCAAGTACAAGTTGTTGTTGTCATTGGTTCTTGCAAATCCAATCTTGATCAGATAATTGTGCAATCTCTCATACCATGCTCTTGGTGCTTTCCTCAGTCCATATAGTGCTTTGTGCAATCTGCAAACCATATTCCTTTTGTTTGGGTCAAAAAAACCATCATCTTGATCAATATACACTTCTTCTTCCAAGATACCATTTAGAAATGCAGACTTCACATCCATCTGATAAACTTTGAATCCTTTATAGGCTGCATATGCAAGTAATGTTCTGACTCCTTCCAATCTTGCAACTGGGGTGAATGTTTCACCATAGTCAATTCCTTCCTCCTGTGCATAACCCTTGCATACCAGTCTAGCTTTGTTTCTTATCACATCTCCATGTCCATTCAACTTATTCTTGAATACCCACTTTGTACCAATTACATTTTTATCCTTCGACCTAGGTACAACTGTCCAAGTCTTGTTCTTCTCAATTTGTTCAATTTCCTCATTCATTGCCTCTATCCAATCTTCATTTTCTAAAGCATCTTTCACTATTTTGGGCTCAAATTCACATAACAAACATGTTCCATTTCTCAACTTACTTCGTTTCATAACTGCAGAATCCTTTTATCCAATGATTTGATTAGAATTATGGTGTTTCCTCACATATTTTTCTAGGGTAGGCTCAGGCCTTGCTTCAGGTTCATTGTTTGTGTTCAGTTTTGGTTGATTCTGAGACTCAGCATCTCCATCAGATAGCTTGGCCTACACTTCCTGTTGCTCGACAACTCCACTTTGTAACTCAGCATGTGTAAACTATTACTGGGCAGTAGGCTCAGGTAGTGTATTAGAATCTGCCTCATCTAGATATACAAATGATTTGTAGCTTTCAGGCTCTTGTGTACTTTCAGCTTCATTCCTTTCTACAAACTCATCGATTCTAACATTTGCACTTTCCATAACTTTGTTAGTTTTACTATTCAAACATTTGTATGCTTTTCTTTTTGTTGAATAACCAAGGAATATACCTTCTTCACCTTCAGCATCAAGTTTTCCATTTCTGTTGTCCTTCAGTATAAAACATTTGCTTCCAAATACTTTAAAGTACTTTACACTAGGTGCATAACCGTACCAAAGTTCATAAGGTGTAGCATTTGTACCTTTCTTGACTTGTACTCTATTAAGGGTATAGACTACAGTACTTACAACTTCTTTCCAATATTTCTATGCAACATTCTTCTCCATCATTAGTGTTCTTGCACAGTCCATGATAGATCTGTTCCCGTGTTCAACAATACCATTTTGTGGAGGTGTCCTGGGTGCGAACATCTATCTCTTTATGCCTCGGTCATTGAAAAACCTATTGAACTCATTAGAAATAAACTCTCCACCTCTATCAGATCTTAAGCATTTCAAACTTTTGCCTGTTTCCTTTTCAACTTTAGCTAAGTACAATTTAAATAACTGGAATGCATCAGATTTTTCCTTGAGAAACATTACAGTCATCATCCTTGAACAATCATCAACAAATATAATAAAATATCTAGCACCACAGTAGCTTCTTTCTCCAACGGGACCACAAAGATCAATATGGACTAATTCCATAATTTCCTCTGAAATATGTGTTTTACTCTTGAAACTAGACTTAGTCATCTTTCCTAGTTGACATTGTTTGCACGTAGCATTCTTAGGTTTCTTTAACTTAGGTAGCCCTCTAACCTTTTTCAATTTACTTATGATTACCAAGTTATCAAAGTTCACATGACACAATCTCTTATGCCATAACCAAACATTATTTTACTATGCAAACAAACATGTTTCTTTAGATAAATCCAAATAGAACAAGTTACCTTTAGTCTGATCACCACTTCCAACTAGTTCTCTAGTAGAGTCATAGATCTTTTCTTTTCTGTGATGGAACTCAACTCTGTAACCAGAAGTGTTCATCTATGCAACACTCATCAAATTTTAATTAAGATCATCAACCCAATACACATTATCACATATGATTTTGTTAGTCAAGTTAATCAATCCTTTACCTTTGATGAGACATGGTGCATCATTACCAAATTTTAAATATCCTCCTTTGTATTGGTTTAGGGTTTCAAACTTATCCTTGTCACCAGTCATATGATGAGAACAACCACTGTCAATGATCCAATGATCGCCTTTACTCTTATAAAAAATTAATGCAGTTTTCTCATCATCATCAAAATCTTCTTTCATTGCAACATAAACAACTTCTATATCATTGTCATCAAAATTGTCAGTATCATTGTCAGAAGTTTCTTCAGCAATATAACAAGATTTCTTACCTTTGTCCTTGTAATCCTTATATTTCCTGAAGTCTTGGTCATCCTTTCTATCTTTGTATTCCTTGTATTTGTTGTCCTTTCTTTCATTTTTTTTATTTTTATCAGGACATCTAGCAGCTATATGACTAACTTTATTGCATGAAAAACAAATGATAGGAAGCTTACCTCTGTATTTTCCTTTTCCTCTGGGCAACCTTTTTGCCATAAGTGCTTCAAGTTCTTCAAGATCATCATCAGTAGTGTCACTATCACTGTTCACATGTTTCTTTCCTTTCTTAGATTTATTGAGGACCAGATGGGATCTAAAAGTAGAATCAATACCTTGTGGATTGTAGTTATCATAATTTGACATTTCAAATGTAGTGAGTCTGCCTATCATATTTTCCAAATTTAGATTATTGTTAGGAGTACATCTCAATACTTGAATTGCAGAAACTCTAATAGCATATATAGGAAGTATATTTCTCAGTACCTTTCTCATAATAGTGTTCTCATCTATTGTTCCATTAGCTCCTCTAATGGCATTTACAAATTATTTTACTCTACCATAATACCTGATTAACATTTTCACCTTCTTGCATTTTTATTTCATCAAACTTACCCTTAGACTTTCTAATTTAGCTCTCAGCACATTTGTGTCTCCACCATAGATAGTTTCTAGTTTATCCCACATCTGCTTTGCACTTGTGCAACTCTTTATATCATCAAACTTTGAATAGCTCAATGAGGATGCAATCTCCAACATTGCTTGATTGTGCTCTTGCTTTTCTCTTAGTTGTGCAGCTGTGAGAGGAGTAGTAGGTGATACATAATCATTTTTAATAAGTCACTTAGCATCATCTCCAATACCGGCCAGATGCAGTTTCATCAAACTCTACCATGTAGGGAAGTTATCTTTGTTCAACTTCGGAACCTCCTTTTTATACATCTTGATCTTTTCACTCCAAGTACCTTCAAACTATTTTCAGGAGATCAAAGCTCTGATACCAATTGTTAGAATGAATTTAAAATAACTGAGAGGGGAGGGGTGAATCATTTATCCTTAGGTCTAGATGTAGCAAATAAAAATTTCTGTATTTTAGATTTACTCTACAGCAGTAGCATATGTCAACAACTTAATCATGCAGTTTACTGTATAATGTAATTAGCTTGTAGAAACATAACAGTAAAAAAAACCATAAGCATTCACACAAGTTGACACAAGTATTTAACGTGGAAACCCAATATGGGAAAAACCACCAGTAACATGCTACCAAGTTTCACTCTCCTGAAGTGAGCTCTGTGAGGAGCCAACCCTGTTAAAGGTTACAAAAACACACTGTTTGGTGTGACATGGTTAAAGGATTTAATCACCCTATCAAGAGTGGCCTTGTTAGAGGACTTAGAACATTCCACCTGAATGTCACCTTGCTTAGAGGATTTATACAAATGACTGTTAGATCAACCTTGTTAAAGGATTTTAACTGATACAATGGCTAGAAAGTAATCAACAGTTGTGATCTGATACATACAACTTACTTTGCAAATTCATATCCAATTACAGTTCTGATGCTAACTTACTAAGTAGCCTGCATTGTCATTTCAATCTTCTGATCTGCTTGGAAATCTGTCAAGCAATCACACATGCAACTTTCTGCTTTTGTGTTCATCCTTCTCTGCTAGGTCATGCCAATCAGTAAATCAACTATGCAATCCTCTTACATACATGTACACCAATTAGTACATCCACCACCACATCCACACTTTAAAGAATAACCCCTTGAGGTTATCATATACCTCTCTGTCTAGGTCAGATAAATCTTTGCCGCTTAATCAAGATCGTAGATCTTAGGTTAGGTCAGATCCAATAGATCATTCCATCATTACATTACATTTACTTCTCTAAAGTAGTCTCTAATTAAATCTTGAATCCATGCATTAATTACTGCTACCCATATATTAAATGGCATGGATCAATCTTTAATTAACTTTACATATCCCAATAAAATTAACTAAGTCAGCCAGAGATTTTAAATCTCATCATTAATACAAATATTGTAAGTCGGCCAACATCACTATTTCCACTCGGCAATTTCACTGGTGCTCGGCACTGAACAAACTTTCTCGTCACAAACAACTTCGCTCAACATCAAAACAAACTTGCTCAGCACAAGCCAGACTTGCTCGACACAAAACAGCTAGAAAAACTATCTTTGAAAGATAAACAACTAATTACTTTGCCAAAATCCCAACTGATCAAGTACCCTTTTATTTGCCTTAACTCAACCATTCACTTGGTCTTCTTATTAAATCTTCTTCATCAATCAATAGATATGGTACTCAAACAGATAACAATAGTCCCACCAGTTAAGGTTTGACATTAATGACAAAATAAAAATTGCTTGCATTGTCACTTTTTAACACTAGATATGATGTCAACACTTTTCCTTATGAAAAAGCAATGGAAATCTAGAAGAAAAGATGCAAAAGAAGAGGGTTGGGCAACACCATTAACCAATCTCCAACTCTAAGTGGGAAAAATATAGGTGGCGATGGGAGTGGGATTCACACTCATAGAAGCGGAGGTCAGAGTGAAGAAGACACAAATGAAAATGAAGAGAACAATGAAGGAACTGGAATACCAGAATTAGATGATGACGATGACGCAGACATGAATTGGCAAATTTAGAAAATTTCTGCCAAATTAGCAGTAGCAATCAATAGGTATTTTTTGAACCTATTAACTACTATATCCTATCATTCAATGTTCATTTTAGAAAAGCACGAATTTAATATGTTTGATCATTAAAATTTGAGAACAAAGAGTATCATTAGTAATTACTGTAGTTTGTATTGTATCATCAATGATTATTCATATTTGAATTTGAAATTTCTGAATGAAATTTTGTATTCCAAATTTCCAATAGCATATAACAGAGTAAATCAACTAAGAATAACTGAATAAAATAGAGTAACTCAACATACATTAAATTGGAAAACATGAAAATTAGATAGAGCACAAATTGTTTTGTATTCATTTGCAATATATTATAATTTATAGTAGTTCAAAAATTAGAGCAATCTTTGTAGGCCGGTCAAAACATCCTCTGATGACAAAACAATTTGGTTCATAGTATAGTCACACTCCTGCAACTTCGTTAGCAATTCATATTTGGAAGTGTGACTTGACAATACTATTGCTTCTAAAACTCCATTCAAAGTTCTCACTAGTTTGATGAAATCCATGAATGTATCAGGAGATAATTTTGTAGGAAGAAAGCATAAATCAGTATTTATTTTGTCCTGACACCTTATTTTGTAAATTTCTCTTCCAATGAACTTATTTGTGTCAAATCCCTTAGGCAAACCAAGACTTTCCAAATATGATTTCCTTTGCTCCATATTTAAGATCTTCTTCTTAGCTTTATCATCCATTTCCTGTGCTTCTCCTAGCTTCTCACATTTTCGAATGATACTTGATACCTTTACTAAGGCATCAAGGCGGGTGCTAATTCCCTTGTTCGATAGATAACTATCACTCTTACTGTAGATTTGTTGCATAATATCTTTTGATTTATTTTCTTTCTTGAAAACATCCATGTTTTGTTCAATGTTCTTATGGATCTTCACATAACATACTCCCATACTTTGAAGCATTTCAAACCACTCAAACAAGCTATCAGACATCTCCAATATTTGGCCATTTTTTCACAATTATTTTCCTCTTCCACTGCTTTGTGTTCCCAATGATTGGCTTTATCCACCTGAGAGTCCAATTGCTTTTGCATTTCCCGGTTGGAGGCAATATTACTCTCCATGATTTTAAATAACTTTTGTGAAGTGACTCTTTCTTCCACTATTTTTTTACTAATCTCTGCCAATTTCCCCCTCAGTTGCTTCAGCTCTACCTGCTCCTGTTCCTTCACTACTACCTCTGCATGTTCTTGCTCTGTATTTGCTGATGTAGAGGCTGATTTTTTAATCTTTTTCTATAATTCTTTCAAATTGTTCTCTGAAGCTTTCCTCTTTTATTTTTCATTAGCAATGGCTGCCTATAACTTTTCTATATTTTTCTTGAGCTTACTTTTCTCTCTTTCCAGCTTTAGCAATGCATTGTAGACCACTTGGTTTGTAGACTTTGACACATTGATTTTTTCCACATTTTTAACTTTGGAAAAATCCATTTGGAGAGTGCTAACTTGAAATTTAGATGGATCTATCTAACTCTCTGGTGGATTTCCATCTTTTTTGAGTGGAATAACAACCATGAACTCCATCATGTCTCGATTTGGGTCATATGTTGTAAAAACCCTATTGGATGCAGGTTGTTCCTCTACAGCTGCAGTAAGGGCACCATTCTACAATGTCTTATTTATTTCCTTACTCTTGGTTGTTGTTTCTGCAAATTTATTATAGAAATATTTGAAATGAAAATTAGGTTTTGCAGAAGGATTTGAATGTTTGAAAGGTGAAGCAGAGCTTGCAATGCCTGTTGATCTAACTAATCTTGTTTGAGGATTTAAAATTTTAGAGGGTTTTGCTGAAGCTGAAAGTGAAAATAGTTTTTTAGGATCGAGTATCATTGATCTGGAAACCTTTTGCTTCTTGACACTATCTTCTTCTATGGGATTCTGTGTAGATTCTACTGGCCTCTTTATAGAGGGAACTTGTTGTATAATTTTCCCATTCCCACTGGCACTAGTGCCACTACCAGACCCAGTAGCAGTAGATTCTCCAATCCCACCCGTGGTAATGGATATTCTTGTGGGCACAGTGGTTCCTAATGAATCTAATGTGTTCTCTCCAAACCCAAGGCCTGCACCAGGTCCATGATTAGTTTTTTCTGTGATAATTGGAATCCAGATGTCATCTCCTGTGGGACCCAAACCGCCACCTTTATAACCCATTTTTTCAGCAATGTTTGCCCCTTTTCTATATACCTGTTTACGGTAGTCACTGACTCTACTGTGACCTAGAGTAAATACAATTGGTGGATTATCATCCTCACTGTTTGGAGAACTATTGTTGTATGCCATGGTAGGATGCTCCAAATTCCATAATTTGTTAAACTCTATATCCTCATTTATATCATCCAGATCTACACTGTTCTTTGGTTCACCAAGATCCTTTCTCATACTCCAAAAATCATTCATTTGTGTTTGAGTCCATTTTCTATCCTTACACTCTTCTGCTATTTTCTTTGGTATTTTTATGTTTGATGGATGAGCACCTTTTTGGTAGAAATTGTAGGACATTCTAGGTTGTACAATTCCCTAGTTTATTGATGTCATAATTTTTGTTGACAACTATTCAATTGAAATTTTTTCCTCAGCGAAAAATTTCTCCATCTCTTTTGTAACGTCATCCCAACTATCCTTGTTTTTCAACTTCTCTAGAAATGGTTTACTTTTATGTTGAAATAAGTTTGCAGAGTTCTTATTAGCAACAAGCATTGTTTGAATGACGTTGAGTGGATCATACTTCCAGTACCACTCTAAATCAAATTGAAAAATTTCTAAAATTTTTTTGCCACTTTGAATGCCTTTCTCTCAAATGTTAACCCTTCAATTGAGAAAGGTAAGGAAGAGAATATGCTCTTCTTCAACTAGATAGCAAAGAGTCTATATGTGCTCTCAAGTTGTAGTACATATTCTACTGCAAACACCCTGTCTGTCACATGCACTGGAAGTTTGTGGAGTTGTAGTTCTGATCTGTAAAACCTTAACACAGTGTATTCTTGCATTAAGTACCATCCAACCAATTGAATTATGCTTCCAATTTGAATGCAATCCCTACATTAAGTAGACAATCTAGGCATTAGAGTGCTTGTTATTTTTTTGTACAATGGTGCCAAAAAGAAATCTACAAAATTATTGTAATTCCTTCTATTATCATGCATCCTTATCTGAGGTGTCCAGTTATATATTGAAGTACCTGTCGGTCCTGTCCCCATCTCAATTTCAAGCTTCTTGTCATTTCTCATTAATATTGTAGCATTCTTGGCTAGTAGAAGATAACACAAGTAGGTTGTGAAATTAAATGTCTTAGAATTTCCTATTTTAATCAATGCTAATTGTTCTTGCATTGATTGAACCATGTGTCCAACAAAATTATATCTTTCTGGTACATTAACACAATGGATATCCCAAATCAATTGAAGAATGCTGACACCCACTTCCCTATTATTTTCCATTCCCAGGTAAAATGCTAGTGAGGATATAGTATCATGAACCCATGGAAAAAAAATGTTAAAATCATAAGGACGCTTATGGTTCTCACCCAATGAAGCCTTTACCTCTGCAACTATTAGACCCTTTATAAATGAATCTTTTGCGTTTGGCACGACTTCCTCATATTTGTCTGCCAACAATCTGAGGTCAATATGGACATTACAGTTTTGTCTTTCAAACCCTAGGTCTAGCAAGCTGAGAAATTCTTCCTGGGTTATTGATAAAATTTCTTCCTGATTATTTTTATTCACAATTTCTTTTCTTTCTTCATCATAATTTTTTGCACAAATCAAGACAATTTCTTGGCAAGGAAAGACTTTGGGTAACAACATGCAACCCAAACCTACATCCCACGAAGAAAATTTATTCATTTTTGCACCTATCACTGGATTAAATTTTATAATGTCAGACCTCTTTGGCTCAATTGCCTTACTGCACAATGTATGTTTAATTGATATAACTCTCCTTTGACCATCGATATCAGGATCATAAACATCGTGATGCTCATCAGTGAAACTGGGGATTTCTACTAGTTTTATGCAGTCTATTAAAGTTTTCCCATTTGCTTTCCCTTGGCCTTGAGTTTTTTCTTTCCCCATTGTTATTTAGAGAAAAAAAATAGAATCACAGATATTTACTAACAAAATCATAGATAATAATTAACTAATTAAGAAAACCCCAATTTAAGAAAACCCTAACTGTACATGCAAGAATTAAAATTTCAAAATCAAGTTAAACATAATTTTTGACATTACAAAATCAGGATGCATCAGGCTAGATTTCTTACTCAAAATTATATTTTTAAATCTGGATAGATAGAAGTTAGAATGGCTAAGGCTCTCACAAATTATAGTCTCAAAATATTCGGCGACGGTTTAACAAATTAACAGTTCTTTTTAGCTATGCTACTACGAGCCTACGAGTCGATAGGTTATAAAAAAGGAAATGGTAAAAACCTTTTGTTAAAACTTAAATGTAACGTATTAAATCAATATTACACGTCTCACGTGTCACTTTTTTGGAAAGATTTAAATGAATATTAAATTGAAAATACGTATAAATTTAATGTTAATTACATGTGTCACATTTTCAGAGCAAGTTTTCAGAAAAGATCTTTCAAACCCATAGTACTTCTGAAATACAACTTCAACCGTTCATCTCTCGTAATCCAACGATTGTTACGATTATAAAATATTACTAATTTAATACACACTAATGAATATAATCATTAACTATATTGAAATTTACTTTGAATTTATGCATTCGAGAATACTTTATCCATAAAATTTTAACTAGTAACCAGTCACCATTAAATGATAAAGTTTGGAAACATTAAATTATTACATGAAACAAAAGTGAAACACAAATATTTTATATTATATTACACAAAATTTTAATACAACTTTACAATTCAACGACGCCCATAGGCCATATCTATTAATGAGTCTTATAATAAGAACAAAATAGAAAATCACTTCAAATTTCTTAAAACATTTTCATATATATTTTTTAAACATACGTTATTACAATTTACATCATTGCAAAAACCCTGGTAAGATGCTACCACCAGAGGGAGACACAGTAGAGACTAGGTAGACTCAGGAGTCAGGGACAGGGACATGGACAAAGACATAGTTAGGGACTATCCAACTGAGGCTCCCTTCCTTCTATGTGGAACTTTGAGGAGAGGATAATCTCAGAGAATTCTTCTAGCCATCGATAGTCCTCAGTATCCTCCAGGTTGTGCCACTTCCAGAGGAAATCCCTCCCAATCTGTGCCCACTTCCGATGACGCGTGAGCTTCTCAACCTCAAGGTTTAGTAGAAATGGTTACCTTGGCACATTTTCTCCTAGTTGTAGAATCCTTGGCAAAACATTTTCCCAAGGAATTCCAAACCCAATTTTTGCATATACGACAACATTCACATCATCGCTGAGGTACTCTTCTCTGAAAACTTTTCTTAGAAGCATGAGAATTTCCACCTTTTCCCCACCCAGGTCCAACAGAGATGCCATAAACTGAGATGAAATGTCGGTGTTAACTCTATACCTATTTTCATTCTCCATAAATTCACATCCCAGCACCATCCTTATAGCCTCCTTGGTGAAGGCTCCCAACTCCATAGCAACAGACGTCGGGATTGGGTCTGTGACCAGGCCCAAAAAGGCCTTATGATCCTCTAAGGTAGTGCATCTTAAATGAATTGGAGTGTCCATTGGAAATCAAATTGATTAGTATTCTAATTTTTGACAAAAAACAAAGAGAACCTAGCAGTCGTAGACTATTTTCCCAAATCTACTTTCACAATCATAATTTAACAAGCGTATATCATCTATTTATAAGCCTTGATTGAAATTTTTTCTCTGCCCTAAAGATCTAATTAATTCGTAAGTAAAATGGTAATTGTCCTTCAACAATTTCTAAATCTTTCATATTTAATGCAACAGTGGGTGAAATTAGAAACAACACTTATGATAAGACATTTTCTATCTTTGGAATAACGAAGCCTAAAGGCCGAATGTTACGTAGGTGGACATAATGATAACAATTCTTAATTATATAAAAAAAATGAAATGTGTGCCCACTCCGCACAAACAATATGCAAAGTACGTTAGCTACGAAATGGTGGTAGGAAATGAAGCTTTACCATTGATGTAAGATCATCAAACAGTCAAAAAATAATGTCCTTAAATGACATGATGTTTTCATTTAAGTCTTAACTTTAAGGCATTATTCTATCAAGGTAAATTGGTAATGAATAGATAGTGATGTCACAGTTCACACATATCTATCATTGAAAATTGAAAGGCTCCATCTAAGCAGCAATTAATTGACATTACTTTAATTGATGTCATATCTAATCATCGCCATTAATTAAAATTTCTATCTAATATTACTGGAAACGGCTATGGAGCATAAAAAATATGTGTGATATGACAATTTGATAGGATTTATTAATTAAATTTAAAACTATACGACATTTGTTTATAATTTTTAAATTAATTAATAAAACTTGTCACAACTCACAGACTCACACGTCCGTTGGATTACAACATATCAACGACCAAAGATGAATTTCAGGCCTATTGATGGTCTTCATAATCTTTACGAAAAACTCTCTGCAGAATCATGACACGTGGTATGATTGATCGCAGACTTATTGGTATGATCAATTATACCATGTGTCATGATTCTGTTGAGAGTTTTCCGTAAACATTATGAAGACCAACAATAGGCCCGAAATTCACCTTTGGTCATTGATATTTTGTAATCCAACATACATGTGATTCTATGATGTCATAGTGGTGGGACCCAATGCAACTTCAACGGGTAAAAGTACAACGCTGTGTCACACTTTTATAAAGGAAGAGGACCACAACATGCAAACTGTTCAACTTTAACAACATAAAAGGTGGCATTTGTATTTAGAATTTGAGGATGATGTCAACTAAAGAAATGTGTAAAAATGGATTAAGTTTATGTCTATAATTTAAAAAAAAAAATTTGAACAAGAATTTACATAGTTTTTTAAATTTTGAAGTCCATTTTTCCATTGCTGAAAACTGCTGAATATCTAGGGTCTAGTTCCCTCTAAACAAGTATATGCAAATAACCTATTTTTCCTCTGATTTCAAAATATGTTATAGATAAAATGTATAGCTAGTGCAGACAATAAGAAAGATTGGTTTTCAATGTATATTTTCTCCATTATAACTGCTCAAAGTTGAACTTATCTGAAATCGACAGTTTTCATCTCCCTCCAAATTTCCCCTATCAAATCTACACCATTCAAAAAAAAATTACATATTCTTTAAGAAGACGCTCTCCTCTAGTGTTAAATATAAATTTTAATTTTTTTTGATATGATTTACTATTTGTTTTATTTATTTGAAGCAACATCTTCTCGAACATTAAAATACCTACTTGTTGTATTTTGAAACTATGATATATTAGATCTAATCAAAATATTATAAAATTTATATGAAAATAATCTTGACTCTGAGCTCTACAAAAGGGTATTATTTATATTTTTTAAAAATATCATTAAAAAGAGCAGGGGTTATTGAAACATCAATTTTCTGAAATAATTGTATTTCTTTGGTAATTGGTATAAAACATGCATTTAATAGACATTTCCAATTGGTAAAGTTTAACCACTTATCTAGCTTAGCTAGAATGAATCTAGCTAGACCATATGTTTGACAAAAAATCATTTTTATTTAGAAATACTCAAATTTAGCTGTGCTGACAAGTGGTCCTGAAACGTGACACAACTTTGTGCTTTTACCCCAACATCAATCAGAACCATTGGATTAAGAGAGATGAACGGTGGAAGGTGCATTTCAGAGGAAATATGGTGACATAACTCCTAAACTGAAAAATCTCTCCGGAAACATCACACGTGTCATTCTTTGAGAATGAAAACTTAGGAGAATGAAACTTTAATAGCTATTTCCAATTATTAAATTGCCATACCAACTATACAACTATTGTCTTAAATCACCAAGTTTATATGTATTTTTGAAATACATTCGCCATGACAAATAATTAATTACAATATTTGGAAAATTATTTTGCCATAATTTTCATTAAAATTTTCCAGCTTCGCCAATTAAATTAATAATTTTCCTATTAAAATCATTTGTTATCGCCATATTTTTATAAAAATGGTATACGTTATTAAAAAATTCACCACCAAATATCCATAATTTGAACCACAGTTCACCATCAATATTAAAAAATTTCCCTCCAAAAATAATGTGATTCACCACAATTTTATACTTTTCGGGGGGGGGGGGGTTTCTTAAAGTTATCCCTGTCTGTGACTAAGTCAAGACTGTTGGATTGAAGGCTTTGGTTCTCACAAGCTAAATATCTTATGTCTACTTTTTCTTAGATTCTTATTAAAGCTCCTGGCAGCTTTGTACTGACCTTTGTTCGATATAGTTCGGAGTTAGTATTATCAATTTTTGGAGAACAACCAAGTTGAGAATTGGTATCATTAAGATCTTTTCTCATTGACCTTTGTTCAATCAAGTTCAAAGTCAATTCTATCAATTTAGTTCAATCAAGTGGGAGACTGATCTCATCAAATATTTTGTTCGATCAAGTGTGAAATTCTTAAACTTTTTGAAGTCAATATCAAAAACTTTCTTTGAATCAATGAGAAACTTGCACATCTATTCAAAGAGGGGCAAATGTAACCACCCTAATTTGGTCTGCTCTGACCATAGACCCTATTTTCCCTAAGTGTGATCATACCCCTAATTATGTCAAGACAATTCTTCAATTTATTGGCATAATTCACTAAATCAAATTTAATCTCCTAAGTGGTTTTTGTAGACCTCTAAAATCGTCCTTATATTAATTTAATTAATATTCCCTTAACATTATAGTTAATTTTAATTAATTATATTTGTTATATTCTCCTATCTTTTTCATTAAATTTATTTAATTAAATATGATTCACTTTCCTTAGTATTTGAATTTAATTTAAATACTACCCCTTTTTAATGTATTAAATCTTATTTAATACATTATCCCTCATTAATTCCCTTTAAATAAATTTTTAATT
>MU227163.1:287127-315469 GCA_018584345.1 Thuja plicata
TTACTGACATAAAAGTAAATTCATACACCTTTAACCAGAAAGTGTAGAAGGACCACTCAAATACTCTTGGGTATTGAGGTAATTTACAGAATCAACTAATAATTGAAATAACCACAAAGTAAACTGAAATCTACTAACTACTTCTGAAATAGACAACCTATGAAATAATTCAAGAAAGACAAGCTATAAAGAAACTGGAAGCAACTGAATATAAATAACATATGCGCAGATTTAAATGTACCAACTCTCAAAGTAATCAATACATTCTAGATTTTGATTCAAAGATCTAAACCATACCATGCATCTGTATATTCATATATTAATTGGATCAAAGTCTGATTAAAAATTAGTTGCTAGCTATTTTAGAAATTACAGAAAATTCTATGCTAGCTATCTATTTCCAAAAAGAAACTATCTCTATCTATCTCAATTTTCTAACCCTTTTTCAGTTCAAAGCCCCCCTATTAATAGTTTCACTTTTGAGAGAGCCTCCATAAAAACCCAGCCTCTCAGACACCAAAAACAACCATTTAAAACCAATTACATAACTAAAAATAGAGTTTCAAAACACGTGTCATTTAAAACATAAAGCAAGGGAAATGCTATCCGAAAACTACTAATTCCCTTCGGGGCCTTCTGACGTGGCAGTTTGTACGAGCTTCCAGGATCAGAAAACGTTCATTAATTCTTGGGCTGGCTGGGAATGCAGATTCTTCAGGCCTGTCAACTTTGCCTGAGTTGCATTCTTTTCCCACCTTAACTCCCTGATTCTCTCTGTCTTCTTCGGTAACTGACCTCTGTTCAGTAGCAACATAGACTCCATGTTTGCAATTCTGGTGAAATCCTAAATTGTAGGCGCTTCATTTTCCTTGAGAGCATTCATGGTGTCTGTGAAGACTTCGACCATGACATCTGCATCCCTGTTACCTTCGTCAATTTGCAAAATACTCAAGGGATTTACTATCTTGATGTCTTTAAGGGCATCCACATGCATATTCAAAACATCCTTTTTTATTGCTTTGGCTTGAGAGATCGTAGCTTTAAACATTGTATTTTTCCATCCAAATTTCTGCTTCAGGATGAACAGCATACAGGGATCTACCAGCTTCATCAGATTCTCAGCTAAGAACTGAGTCACACCATAGTTTTCTATTTCTTGAACCTATGTGACGATCACTGTGCATTTTTCTTCCTCCATTTCCCAGCTTGGAACCAGGGTTTGAACCTCAGCAAGTAATGTTTCTCCATCTAAGCAAGTAGATATAAACTCACGGATGAAAGCACTCCCTTCAGTGATAACATTGTTTATCCAAGACTTCACGACCCCCATCAGAACCTTCCCCTGTTGTATTTGTTTCACCAGCTTTTGGCTTTCAACTGAATTCGGGTCAAAATCTTGTGAAGACTGGGCCAGTGGCAGAACTCCATCATCAGTGAGTGAGGAAAGAAACTTAGCCATGATGGAAACCATTTGTTTCAACTTACGTTTCTCCCTTCCATCCTTTTGCGACTGCCCAAGCATATGATCAGCTGAGAATTTAAATATGTGATCCCTAGAATCCCTGCTCAGAACACCAAGTTCCATCTTAGTAATTTCAAAGTCTTCAGCCTCTGGTTCCTAAATTCCCTCTTTAGGCTTGAAAGCGGCTATTTCTGCAGTCACCTTTCTAGTAGATGGATCGATAGATAGCCTAGCATCACTCTTCACTCTTTTTTCTTTGGGGGTCCGAGTAGCATATTTAGTAATAATCTCCTTCACAGGGAGTAAAATGGGTTTGTAACTCTTCCTCTTATTCGCCGATTCAGTTAGCCAAGGAGGGACTGAACCGGTGACTATCCGATTGTCGGGAGTTTTTATAGGAGTATTCTCAGCCTGGGGCACCTCTGTATTCATTATAGAAGTCTCTTTCTCTTTTTCTTGTTGATCTAGAGAGAATGAAATATCATCTTCATTAACCTCAACATCCAGGTAGTCGAGTCCTAAAGCTGCCATCTAAGAACGCTTCTCTGATCTTGCTCTCGGTCTTGACTTGGTGCAGTTGGGTGCCTACTAGAAACCACCTTTTTCTTGGGAGACATAATTTTACCTATATTTGGAGCCATAGGAGATACATTAGATGGGGCATGTTTCACATTTATTAAGGCTAGTCTTGCACTATGCTTTTCAAGAGGGGGGTTCTTAGCTCCTTCCTTCTTCCTTTCTGTTAACCAGCTTTCTGTAACCCCAAAAATGGTTCGGGCCCTCAGCTTTATATCATCTTCTTCTTTCTTGTTCCAATTTATGTCTGGGGGAACTCTCGCGTCAACATTGTTAGCCCTTGAACCTATGGTTTCAAAATTATCCTCCTCCACATCCTTAATATCAAAATTCCACTGCAACATTTTGATCTCTGAAATTACAAGTCTGGAATGATCTCATCCCCAGATTGCCTCCTCATCACCGAAATCTTCCCATAGGTCCTCCAGGTGCGAGCTGGGTGAAGGATAATTGCTTAGGCTCAGAACTTGCCTGGCGAAGCACTTAGTGTCAAAACCCCTTCTTAACTTATAAAATTGCAAGTGAAAGTTCAACAAGTTGTTTCCTATCACCGAAGCATCCATCATATTGTTACAGGCTAAATTACCAAATTTAACTGGGAACATAGAAGGCCATTTTTCTTCTAGCAGAGCATTTTTAATAACCACAAACAATTGCCTACAAACTTCTGCCAAAACAAAACAATCAAAAGAAACCTTGGGAGCCTGAGAGGTTCATCATCAAAGCCTCCAACCCAAATGTAGGTGAAACATGGGAACTAAATATATAGGCTTCCGTAGGTTTGAATCAGTTTTCGTGCCTAAAATGAAACTCTTTGGTTTGGGACTCCTGCCAATTGTTGATATAATTTACCCAGGAAAACATCATGAACCTTCCTTTAATTTTCCAAAATTTTATCTTTCCTTAATAATGGATAGTACTCATAAATAAAAATATCTTCATTCTAAGGAACGTGTTGGATGGCAGACAAATCCTATGTGCACACTAGGTAGTATATTAAATAGGAGGACATAAAGAATTCCTTCTTAATGGCTTGAGCCTATTTAAGTTGGTCCCTCAGGGAACTAGCAATGATCTTCACCTAATAAATATGTTGACCCCCTTCTAAGACTATTTTTATAAAGTGAAACATCCACTCCTCATAGAGAAGAACTTGTTCTGAACCTTTAATCTAGTGAAGCGACACTATCACATCATGAATGAGGGGTTTCATGTGATTATTAGTGAGCACTTTAGGCAACCCAGAGCCACCTCCATAATTGCTTTGAGTCCACTTCCTAGCCACATGACTTCATTTTTTATCTTCGTTCTCTCTGTACTGAGCTAGAGATTGGGTGGGTGTAAAAGTGACAAGAGATTCTTCTGGGATTTTCAAAATAGCCATAATAGTCTCCCTATTAAATGGTATGAGGGTTTGGCCTTTTGTGTTCAAAACACACTTGGATTTAATATCATATCTATTAATACATTGCTAAACTAATACTGGGCATACAAATGATGGCGGGAAGGCTGCGGCTTCTATTAATCCACTCGATAGGAACTCTAGAGTATGGTCTTCCGCTGCATAGTTTGTGTAAACAAGTGCCATTTTTTGTACTGATATCCCCAACAGGTCGGTGTCTTAGACAATAGGGGCTCTGCACTACATATTTCTAACATTCCCAAAGAAATGTAAACTAGACCTCATCCCTTCTTCAGGAATTAAAACACAAATGCCCCTCCCTCTTGAATCAATATATTAAATAGAAATAGGAAATGAGAAAAAGCTTCTGGAGCTACCTATTTCACGCAGACTCAGAACAAAATCTTCTCCACAGCTGAGACTCCACAGAAAAAATAATAGGAAAGAAAGACTTATAGAGCTGTTTATATTTTTGAATTAATGCCCGGAAAGATCGACTTTAATGAGCATAAGTCAGGGACATTAATTTCAATGATGCAAGCCGTAATGACTCAGCAATAGGACGTCCTTGAAATCTTCCATCTTTAATATCATTATTAACTATCCCCCAAATGATATCTTTTTTCTCGTGCTAATGATCTCATTAAACGCCACCCAAAACTTTATTCAAAGTTTGCTTCGTGGCTACTATCAAATCAAAAACTGCCCCTCTTAAAGACTTAACCATCATTACGCTACCAACTTATGTCATGGATCCGATCAACTATCCTTTCACTAATGACTCTGCCCGCAATCTATCTTTGAACCTCTTTGAACTACTTTGTACCGGGGTTCAAAGAGGTTCGAAGTGGTTCACCTCCAAAAGGTGATATAAGTCAGGGCCCGCCTATAGAAAATAGTCATTAAAAGAGAAAACATTCATTGAACTACTTTGAACTACTTTGAACTAGAGTTCAAAGAGGTTTGAAGTGGTTCTGATGAAGTATGAGCCTTGGAAAGGATCTGTCTAAGGAAGGAAAAATTTGAACTTGACAAATTTGAAGGGTATAGGCGACTTTGAAGGATATAGGTGCTTAAAGGGTTACCGCAAGGGAATAATCATAAGGGAACACGCTAAAGAGCTTCAAATTAATGAACTAACAAGGGTCTTTGACACTTCAATACTGGTGACTCTAATTGACCCTAACATTGGCTCTAGCTAGGGACTGCATATTGCTCAATGTGCAGAAAACTCTAGATAACTAGTTTCGCAGAGAAAGCCAACAAAGGGAAAGAAAAACAGACAACTACGACACACCAAAAAGGAAAGCAGGGGAAAAGCCACCTAATATGTACATGGATACTGACTAAGGTTCATCATTAGAGCTTGCATAACTTAAGGTCCTGCCCATTGTAGGTAAAAGGTAGATTCACACCATCTGGGTAAGACAACCGAAAATCATTTGAACCAAGGGCTTTAGAAATAATGAATGGGCCCTTCCATAAGGACTCAAATTTCCCATGAGAACCTTTAGGATCTTGTCTCTTATCCCATAGAAGCACTTCATCTCCCTCCATAAAGTTACGAGGCCGTGCTCGCATATCAAAAATCTACTAAACTTTCAACTGGTGTTTTGTAATATGATCCATCAGATCTTCTCTTTCCTCTTCCAGCATAGCCAAATGCATGACATGTTTCTCCAGGGGATCTTTAAAATACTCATCTTCAATTATATCTTGGAGCTTAGCCGAGGAGAGTTCCAAAGGTAGTGATACATGCGCCCCTATTCCATATACTAGTTCGAATGGAGCCATCCCAATTGCTCATTTCAAAGTAGTTTGATCTGCCCATAAGGCTTCATATAGTTTCTTATGCCATTCGCGGGGGCTATTGTCCATCAATTTTTTCATTATCGCCACCAGGTTCTTATTACTGGATTCTTCTTGACCATTCCCTTGTGGAAAATAGTCAGAAGAATGAGCTAAAGATATGCCATGCTCGTAGCAGAAGGCTAAAATCTCCTTGGAGGAAAAATATGTAGCATTGTCTGCTACTATCTTAACCGGTACCCCGAACCTGACAAAAATATAATTTAAGAGGAACTCCCACACCACCTAAGAGTTTTCTTTCTTAGTGGGAACTGCTTCCGCCCACTTTGTAAAATAATAAGTGGCCATGAGAATGTAGACATGCCCAGCACTAGATGGTGCATTCAAAGGACCGACCAAATCTATTCCCCATTGCTTGAAAGGTTCGTCAACAATTACAGGCTTAAGAGGCAGGGCGGTGAGATGAGGTCTCCTAGTGAAAAGTT
Source organism: Thuja plicata (assembly GCA_018584345.1). Taxonomy (NCBI): domain Eukaryota; kingdom Viridiplantae; phylum Streptophyta; class Pinopsida; order Cupressales; family Cupressaceae; genus Thuja; species Thuja plicata. Next base: position 292,862 of record MU227163.1, read on the forward strand.
GACATTTTTCACAATTGCGAACATATTGGTATGCATATTTGAACATGCCAGGCCAGTAAAAGCGATTCTGAAGAATTTTAAATGCTATTACTGTTGAAGAGTAGTGACCCCCGCAGGCCTCATCATGAAACATCTTCAACAATTCTTTTTGCTGCTCAACGTCCACACATCCGAGAAAAGTTTCATCTATGCTCCTCTTGTATAGTATCCCTAAGATATCACATATCGACAAGCCTTCAATTTTAGGTTGCACCTCTCTTTTGGGTTTAGGTGATCAGGACATTCACCATAAGTAAGGAAATAGGTAATGTCAGAGAACTAGGGGTCGGTTAAACTGACTAGCAACGCCATGGGTACTTCATCAATTTTTTTATAAGGCTCACCATTCTCTGCAATCAATTTACATAAACTCTTCCCCCTTACCAAATTGGTTGGTTTAATTACCAGGTTATACTCTTGGATCTTTGCTATCCAAACTGCTCTATTCTTCATACCAATCTCCCTTTGAGTCAAAATACTTTTCACTGTTGTATCAGGTGCAAAAACTGTACAATGAGAATGAAGTATATAATATTTGGATTGTTTCACTGCTTTTACCATAGCAAGGGCATGTTTTTCCATCTTGGAATACTGAAGCTCATGTCTTTTCAATGGCGTGCTCATATAGGCTATGGGTGCTTCCTATCCTTTCTCATATTTTTGTGTTAGTATACCTGATAGAGTATGTTCGAAGGTGTAACAATAAATGATAAAGCCCTTTTTGAAATTGGGACTCTTTAATACAGGAACCTGTGATACTGCATTTTTAATATCTTTGAAAGATTGACACCCATTCTTGCTCCACTTGAAAGGAACTTTCTCACTCCTCATATCAATCATATTCTTAGTAATTTCTGAAAATTCAGGAACAAATGCTCGCAAAAAGTTTACCTGACCAAAGAAGGACTTCAATCCACTCCTGTTTGATGGCAGGTTGAGCTATTGAATCACCTTTACCCACTCGGGGTCAATCTAGATCACATCTTTTGAAATGATATGACCAAGTAATTTACCTTCTTCCACAAAGAATGTTGATTTCTTGGGGTTCAAAGAAATGTCGTGACTTCTGCATCTCGGGAGCACTGTCTCAAGATTCTTTAAGTGCTGACTTCTCTTCTCTGAAAAGACAGTAAGGTCATCCAAGTATACCACTATAATTTTGTTTCGGAGATCCTCTAAGGATGAATTCATTTCTCTCTGGAAGGTTGCACCTGCGTTGATTAGCCCAAAGGGAATACAACTATATGCATAAGTTCCCCACGGGGTGATGAAAGCCATTTTGTGCTGATCACTTTTTTCCACACTAATTTGATTGTATCCAGAATAGCCATCTAGCATAGACATAACTTTAGATCTAGAAATAGCTTGAAGCACATGTTCCATCACAGGTAAGGCATAGTTATCATTCAAACTTGCTTGGGTCAGGTTACGAAAATCTACACAGATCTTGATTTTTCCATTCTTCTTTCTCATGGGGACTATATTGGTGATCCATGTTGAATGGTGGATAGGATAGATAATCTTTGCCTGTAACATTTTTTTTACCTCCTTTAAAATAGCTTCGGATACTTTCAAATTATAGTTCCTTAATTTTTGGCGAAATGGGGTTACGCTAGGCTTTAAAGGGATTTGGTGTTCAAATTGACCTTCTCTAAAATTCTTCAAGTCTTCATATCCCCAGGTGAAGACATCTTTGTATTTCCTAAGTAACCTTTTGAAGTTTTCTTTTTCAGACAAGGTACAAGTTGGACCAATAGAAATCCATTTTTGATTATTTTGCTCTCCTATATCAATCTTGTCGTACTCTTTGGAATTATGCACATGAGATACATTTTCTTTAACTGTACTATCATCTTTCCTTCTGAACAAATGTTCAAGAGACACGAGGCTTTTGGGAATCTTATTTCCTTTCAACTAGATCACTCCATCACTATCTGCAGCATCTTGGTAGACTTCTTTCCACTCGCTATGGGATTCTTCAAAATTTACATCAGAAAAACCTGCGGCACATTCTAGGAAAGCTCTGAGCTGGGAATCACTATCAAAGAATTGCCAATACTTTACATTGTCAGGTATTCTAAGCTTATAAATCATTTGAATTTGATATTTTTGAGTTTTAAAATCAGGGTGAGGCAATAAAAGTGAAGCTGATATCACCAAGGCATTTGCTCTGGTATTCTGATTCCTTGGTATAAATTCTATGTTGAAGGCGTCAAAGAAATCTGACTCATCCCATACCAAATTTCTATAGTGTCTCAACTTATCATTCTTGACAAAGAACTGTCCTCTCACTTGTTTCATGATCAGCTCGGCATCACCTTTCACAACCAACTTCTTGACTCCCCTCAGTTTTTATTCTTCCAACCCCAACAACAAGGCTTCGTATTCTACAGTATTATTAGTATTTTTGAAATATAATTTGAAAACAAGAGGAATACATTCTCTATTAGGAGGGAAAACAACTACCCTCACGCCTGAACCTGAATTGGAGCAGCTGCCGTTAAACTCCATCCTCCAGATATCCTCTTCTTTCAGAGAAGTCTCACCATCCTTTTCATGATCAGTCAGAATAACATAGTTTCCAAAATGACACTCCTACAAAATTTGAGCTTTTGGATTATCCGAAGGCATCACATTATACTTATTTTTCAGTTCAGGTTTAAGTTTCACTTTCTTTTTGCCAACTGGTATTAGGGCCTCTGACCAGTCCATCTTAATGTCCCATCCTAAATCTTTGCAAAAAGTTCTATTGAGTAGCATACTGTAGCTCACTGGGATATCTACAACCAAAATAGTCAATTTCGGATGCTTGTTAGGGTATACAGTAAGAACAGCTTGGGCGTCTTTGACCTAACCCCTTAGTTGAACTTCCTTCCCATACATAGAGTAACAATGACCATAGGTTTTAGTCAAGGTGAGACCTAGGGCTCTTGCGACCGGGGCAAGCATGATGTTATCCAATGCACCAGAATTGACGATGCAATTACTAAGTTTCTGGCCATTTAGAAGCAAGGAGATGTAGAATGGATTGGGTTTCTTTTCTTCCATCTCACTTTCAACTATATTAATAGAGGGACAATCTTCTGGTGTCTGAGGGGTTTCTTGAGGTTTAAAGACAAGTGGTTCTTCAACTGTGGTGGTCTCACCTATGAGAGGCTTGTCTAATTGGGGGCTTGAACCTAAACTTCTTTAACATATTTTACCAACCCATCCAACTTTTTGGGGTTCATTTTGAGGTATTCTACAGGGGAAATAGAGATTGTTGTTCTTTTGTAGAATTTTACAAAATCAAAGGGAAAAGAAGGAGTTGGGTTACCTTTTGACAAGATATTCACTTCAGGACCTTTTGGATTTGCAGAAGTATCTCCATTTTTGGTTTCTTTACGTTTAGCATCTACAGCAGTGATTGAACCGGCGACAAACTTTTGCATTCTTTGATTTCTTGTTAGAATCGCACAAGAAGGATTTTGTAAGGTTTCCAAAACACTTCCACCTCTAATAGAGCCCGGCTCATACTCTAGATAAAAGGAACTGGATGACCCAACATCGGTTGAGTCTTTCTCTTCTCACAACTCTTCTATACCAATGGTGTCTTTTGTAGCATTAATTTAAAGACACCTTAACCAATCAGGACAATATTCTCCATCATGATCTATAGTTAGATGAAAGGAACACATTATTTCTTTTGGTGCAGGTTCAATCTATAATCTAGGTTGTGAAGCTATCAAAAGAGGAGATTTTCCCGAAGGTTGATTATGTTGTCTTTGGCTAACATCTTGATAAGGAGATGGGTATGGAGAACCTGCCTTATTCTACTGCCTCTTGAGCATAGCCATATCATTCATTAACCTCTGCACCAGAGGATCAGTCATTGTAGAGGAAGAGGTACTCCCTGAAGCCTGAACTTGTCACTTCCATTTTCCTGCTTTTATGAAAGTATCTTCTAGATGGATAGCCTATGTCTGGGTAGTGGCCAAGTTAGCCACTCCATCTTTTAACAGGTGAAAGCTTATGTTAGGTGGGACAACATTTAAGAAGAAAATTTTCTTATTTTCATCACTTGGTACAGAATTTGCTGGTATCCTTTGTAAGATTCTATTAAACTTAGCCACAAACTCCCGCATGGACTCATGTATCTCTTTCTTCATTTGACTAATCTGGAGCAATAGTGACATCTCATTATCAGGAGTTTTGAATCTTGCTTCAAAGGGTAACTTTCATGTCATTCCAATTGGTAATTGAGCCATTGGGTAAATGACTAAACCAGTTGGCAGCAATGTCAACCAAGGTTCTGACAAAGAGTCTGACTGCTATTTCTTGAGTAGGAACACTTAACACTCCACAAGCGGTATGAAAGGCACTGAGGTGATCATCAGTGGTTACTTGTCCATCTCCGCTAAACTTGGGCAGAACCTGATTAGCACCTTTAGGTAAATCTCCAGGAGGATAAGCTCCTAAGTTTAGTGGGATAATATTTTGACCCCAGGGTTGATTGGCAGCCATGTTAGGAAACTAAAAATTCAAAGGTTGGATATTGAGAATAGTAGGTACCACAGTGCCAGGTGTTACAATAGCTTGAAAAAGAGGTGCAACAACTAGGCTAGATGGAGGTGAGGATGGTCTACTAAAAGTTTGGGATTTCTTCTTCTCGTGGGTATTAAGATCATATATGAAACTAAGGTTCCTTAGGGCTTAAAAATCTTCGTGAATCAGTCCCCTACTCCTATCACCTCTGGTGTATCTCTTTTCTGTCAGTTTAAATATTTAGAACAGGCCTTAATTTCTCACTGGGACTTGTGCAAGCCTAACTAGTATGACTGCTTCATGAGAAACTGGTATACCCCTCAGTCACTCAGCTATTTCTTCTTCCTTCTCAAGCACTTCTTGGACTTGATGAAACTATTGGTTATTGCATCTAAATCTCCACGTTCATTCAGCAAGGCTTGAGATTATGTCTTCTTATGTCTCCAAATCCTAGGTCCAGTTGAAGCACAGGAAACACATCATTGTGAGGCAACACCATCTTGTAGCATTGTAATGAATGGAGAATCTGATATTTTATACTAGACTCTCCCCAGTAGAGTCACAAAAAATCTGTTGGCGAACATATTTTTTTTCCTCTTTTTAAATGAAAATGGATAAAAACTCTATGTTTTTGAAGACAAACAATTCATCAACAGTTGGGTAAGCATAGGAAATTGCTTCCCTCTGAATTTCTAAGGTTCAGCTTCCTTGTGAGATATTCAATGAATTGCTGACATAAAATTAAATTCATACACCTTTAACCAGAAAGTGTACAAGGACCACACAAATACTCTTGGGTATTGAGGTAATTTACAGAATCAACCAATAATTAAAATAACCACAAAGTAAGCTAAAATCTACTAACTACATCTAAAACAGACAACCTATGAAATAATTTAAGAAAGACAAGCTATAAAGAAAGTAGAAGTGACTGAATATAAATAACATATGCGCAGATTTAAATGTACCAACTCTCAAAGTAATCAATACATTCCAGATTTCGATTCAAAGATCTAAACCATACCATGCATCTATATATTCATATATTAATTGTATCAAAGTCTGATTAAAAATCAGTCGCCAGCTATTTCATAAATTATAGAAAATTCTATGCTAACTATCTATTTCCAAAAAGAAACTATCTCTATCTATCTCAATTTTCTAACCCTTTTTTCAGTTCAAAGCCCCCTATTAATAGTTTCACGTCTGAGAGAGCCTCCAGAAAAACCTAGCCTCTCGGACACCAAAAACAACCATTTAAAACAAGTTACATAACTAAAAATAGAGTTTCAAAACACATGCCATTTAAAACATAAAGTAAGGGAAATGTTGTCTCGAAAACTACTAATTCCCTTTGGGGCCTTCTGACATGGCGGCTTGTATGAGTTTCCAGGATTGAAACACGTTCATTAATTATTGGGCTAGCTGGGAATGCAGATTCTTCAGGCCTATCAGCTTCACCTGAGTTGCATTCTTTTCCCACCTTAACTCCTTGATTATCTCCATCTGCTTCGGCAACTGATCTCTGTTTAGCAGCAACATAGACTCCACGTTTGCAATTTTGGTGAAATCCTAAACTGTAGGCGCTTCATTTTCCATGAGAGCATTCATGGTATCTGTGAAGACTTTGACCATGGCATCCACAACCCTGTTACCTTCGTCAATTTGCAAAATACTCAAGGGATTTACTATCTTGATGTATTTAAGGGCATTTGCATGCATATTCAACACTTCCTTTTCTATTGCTTCAGCTTGAGAGATCGCAGCGTTAAACATTGTGCTTTTCCATCCGAAGTTCTGCTTCAGGATGAACATCATACAGGGATCTACCAGCTTCATCAGATTCTCAGCTAAGAGCTGAGTCACACCATAGTTTTCTATTTTTTAAACCTGTGTGATGATCGCTGTGCATTTTGCTTCCTCCATTTCCCAGCTTGGAACTAGGGTTTGAACCTTAGCAAGTAATGTTTCTCCATCTAAGAAAGTAGATATAAACTCATGGATGAAAGCACTACCTTCATTGATAACATTTTTTATCCAAGACTTCACGACCCCCATCAGAACCTTCCCTTGTTGTATTTGTTTCACCATCTTTTGGCTTTCAACTTTATTCGGGTCAAAATCTTGTGAAGACTGGGCCAGTGGTAGAACTCCATCATCACTGAGTGAGGAAAGAAAATCAGCCATGGTGGAAACCATTTAATTCAACTTACGTTTCTCCCTTCCATCCTTTTGCGACAGCCCGACCATATGATCAGCTGAGAATTTAAATAGGTGATCCCTAGAATCCCTATTCAGAACACCAAGTTCCATCTTAGTAATTTTGAAATCTTCAACCTCTGGTTCCTGAATTCCCTCTTTAGGCTTGAAAGTGGCTATTTCTATAGTCACCTTTCTAGTAGATGGATTTGTAGATAGCCTAGCATAATTCTTCACTCTTTTTTCTTTGGGGGTCCGAGTAGCATATTTAGTAACAATCTCCTTCACAGGGAGTGAAATGGGTTTGTAACTCTTCCTTTTCTTCACTGATTCAGTTAGCCAAGGAGGGACTGAACTGATGACTATCCAAATGTTAGGAGTTTTTATAGGAGTATTCTTAGCCTGGGGTACCTCTGTATTCATGATAGAAGTCTCTTTCTCTTTTACTTGTTGATCTGGAGAGAATGAAATATCATCTTCATTAACCTCAACATCCAGGTAGTCAAGTCCTAAAGCTACCATCTAAGAATGCTTCTCTGATCTTGTTCTTGGTCTTGATCTCAGTGCAGTCGGGTGCCTACTTGAAACCACCATTTTCTTGGGAGACGTAATTTTACCTGGCATTTGGAGACATAAGAGATACATTAGACGGGGCATGTTTCACATTTATTAAGGCTGGTCTTTCACTATGCTTTTCAAGAGGGGGGTTCTTAGATCCTTCCTTCTTTCATTCTGTTAACCAGCTTTTTGTGACTCCAAAAATGGTTTGGGCCCTTAGCTTTATATCATCTTCTTCTTTCCTATTCCAATATATGTCTTGGGGGACTCTCGCGTCCACATTGTTAGCCCCTAAACATGTGGTTTAAAAATTATCCTCCTCCACATCCTTAATATCAAAATTCGACTGCAAGATTTTGATCTCTGAAATTACAAGTCTGGAATGATCTCATCCCCAGATTGCCTCCTTATCACCGAAATCTTCCCATAGGTCCTCCAGGTGCGAGCTGGGTGAAGGATAATTGCTTAGGCTCAGAACTTTCTTGGCAAAGCCCTTATTGTCAAAACCCCTTCTTAACTTATAAAATTGCAAGTGAAAGTTCAACAAGTTGCTTCCTATCACCGAAGCGTCCATCATATTGTTATAGGCTAAATTACCAAATTTAACTGGGAACATAGAAGGCCATTTTTCTGCTGGAAGAGCATTTTTAATAACCACAAACAATTGCCTGCAAACTTCTGCCAAAACAAAACAATCGAAAGCAAACCTTGGGAGCCTGACAGGTTCATCATCAAAGCCTCTGACCCAAATGTAGGTGAAACATGGGAACTGAATATATAGGCTTCCGTAGGTTTGAATTAGTTTCTGTTCCTCCAATGAAACTCTTTGGTTTGGGACCCCTACCAATTGTTGACATAATTTACCTAGGAAAACATCATGAACCTTCCTGTAATTTTCCAAAATTTTATCTTTCCTTAATAATGGACAGTACTCATAAATAAGAAGATCTTCATTCCAAGGAACGTGTTGGATGGCAGACAAATCCTGTGTGCACACTAGGTAGTATATTAAATAGGAGGACATAAATAATTCCTTCTTAATGGCCTGAGCCTGATTAAGTTGGTCCCTCAGGGAACTAGCAATGATCTCTGCCCAATCAATATGTTGACCCCCTTCTAAGACTATTTCTATAAAGTGAAACATCCACTCCTCATAGAGAAGAACTTGTTCTGAACCTTTAATTTGGTGAAGCAACACTATCACATTGTGATTGAGGGGTTTCATGTGATCGTTAGTGAGTACCTTAGGCAACCGAGAGCCGCCTCTATAATTGGTTTGAGTCCACTTCCTAGCCACGTGACTTCAGTTTTTATTTTCATTCTCTTTGTACTGAGCTAGAGATTGGGTGGGTGTAAAACTGATAAGAGATTCTTCTGGGATTTTGAAAATAGCCATAAAAGTCTCCCTATTGACTGGTACAAGGGTTTGGCCTTCTGCATTCAAAACACACTTGGATTTAATATCATATCTATTAATACATTGCTGAACTAATTCTGGGCATACAATTGATGGCAGGAAGGCCGCGACTTCTAATAATCCACTCAATAGGAACTCTAGACTATGGTCTTCCGCTACACAATTTGTGTAATCAACTGCTATTTTTTCTACTAATATCCCTAATAGGTCTATGTCTAAGACAATAGGGGCTCTGCACTGCATATTTCTAACATTCCTAAAGAAATGTAAACTTGACATCATCCCTTCCTCAGGAATAAAAACACAAACGCCCCCCTCTTGAATCAATATATTAAACAACAACAGGAAATGAGAAAAAGCTTCAAGAGCTACCTGTTTCACGCGGACTCAAAAAAAAATCTTCTCCATAGCCGAGACTCTGTAGAAAAAATAATAGGAAAGAAATACTTACAGAGCTGTTTATATTTTTGAATTAATGCCCAGAAAGATCGACTTTAATGAGCATAAGTTGGGGACATTAATTTCAATGATGCAAGCCATAATAACTCAGCAATAGGACATCCTTTAAATCCACCATCTTTAATATCATTATTAACCATCCCCCAAATGATATATTTTCGCTTGTGCTAATGATCTCATTAAACGCCACCCAAAACCTTATTCAAAGTTCGCTTTGTTGCTACTGTCAAATCAAAAATTTCCCCTCTTAAAGACTTAACCATCATTACGCCACCAACTTATGTCATGGGTCCCATCAACTATCCTTTCACTGATGACTCTAACCATGATCTATCTTTGAACCTCTTCGAACTACTTTGAACTGGGATTCAAAGAGGTTCGATGTGGTTCACCTCCAAAAGGTGATATAGGCTAGGGCCCGCCTATAGAAAATAGTCGTTAGAAGAGAAAACATTCATTGAACTGGCTGGGGCCCGCCTGCAGAAAATAGTCGTTAGAAGAGAAAACATTCATTGAACTGATTTGAACTACTTTGAACCAGAGTTCAAAGAGGTTCGAAGTGGTTCTGATGAAGTATGAGCCTTGGAAAGGATCTGTTTAAGAAAGGCCGAATTTGAACTTGACAAATTTGAAGGCTATAGGTGACTTTGAAGGATATAGACGCTTGAAGGGTTACCGCAAGGAAAGACTCTCAAGGGAACGCGCTAAGGAGCTTCAAATTAATGAACTAACAAGGGTGTTTGACACTTCAACAATGGCGACTCTAACTGACCCTAACATCGGCTCTAGCTGGGGACTGCATATTGCTCAATGTGCAGAGAACTCTAGATAACTGGTTTCATAGAGAAAGCCAATAAAGGGAAAGAAAAATAGACAACTACGACACACCAAAAAGGAAAGCAAGGGAAAAGCTACCTAATATGTACATGGATACTGATTGAGGTACATCATTAGAGCTTGCATAAATTAAGGTCCTGCCCATTATAGGTAAAAGGCAGATTCACACCATCTAGGTAAGACAACCAGAAAGAATTTGAACCAAGGGCTTCAGAAATAATGAATGGGCCCTTCCATAAGGACTCAAATTTCCTGTGAGAATCTTTAGGAGCTCATCTCTTATCTCATAGAAGCACTTCATATCCCTCCATAAAGTTACGAGGCTGTGCTCGCATATCAAAAATCTACTTCACTTTCAACTGGTGTTTTGTAATATGATCCACTACATCTTCTCTTTCCTCTTCCAGCTTAGCCAAATTCCATGACATGTTTCTCCAGGGGATCTTTAAAATACTCATCTTCAATTATATGTTGGAGCTTAGCCAAGGAGAGTTCCAAAGGTAGTGATACATGCACCCCTATTCCATATACCAGTTCGAACGGAGCCATCCCAATTGCTCATTTCAAAGTTGTTCGATCCGCCCATAAGGCTTCTTATAGTTTCTTATGCCATTCACGGGGGCTATCGTCCATCAATTTTTTCATTATCACCACCAGGTTCTTATTACTAGATTCTGTTTGACCATTTCCTTGCGGAAAATAGTTAAAAGAATGAGCTAAAGATATGCCATGCTCATAGTAGAAGGCTGAAATCTCCTTGGAGGAAAAATATGTAGCATTGTCTGCCACTATCTTAAACGGTACCCCGAACCTGACAAAAATATAATTTAAGAGGAACTCACACACCACCTCAGAGTTCTCTTTCTTAGTGGGAACTGCTTCCACCCACTTTGTAAAATAATCAGTGGTCGTGAGAATGTAGACATGCCCAGCACTAGATGGTGGGTTCAAAGGCCCCACGAAATCTATTCCCCATTGCTTAAAAGGTTCGTCAACAATTACAGGCTTAAGAGGCAGGGCGGCGAGATGAGGTCTCCCAGTGAAAAGTTAACATTTTTCACAATTGTGAACATATTGGTATGCATCTTTGAACATGCCAGGCCAGTAAAAGCGATTCTGAATAATTTTAAACGCGTTTACTATTGAAGAGTAGTGACCCCCGCAGGCCTCATCATGAAACACCTTCAACAATTATTTTTGCTGCTCAACGTCCATGCATCTGAGAAAAGTTCCTTCTATGCTCCTCTTGTATAGTATTCCCTAAGATATCACATACTAACTAGCCTTCAATTTCAGGTTGTGCCTCTCTTTTGGGTTTAGGTGATCAGGACATTCACCATAAGTAAGGAAATAGGCCATGTCAGAGAACTAGGGGTCAGTTAAACTGACTAGCAACGCCATGGGTACTTCATCAATTTTTTCAAATAGCTCACCATTCTCTGCTATCAATTTATATAAACCCTTCCCCCTTACCAAATTGGTTGGTTTAATTACCAGGTCATACTCTTCGATATTTTCTATCCAAACTGCTATGTTGTTCATATCAATCTCCCTTTGAGTCAAAATACTTTTTAGTGCTATATCAGGTACAAAAAATGTACAATGAGAATGAAGTATATAATATTTGAACTGTTTCACTACTTTTACCATAGCAAGGGCATGTTTTTCCATCTGGGAATACTTAAGGTCATGTCTTTTCAGTGGCGTGCTCATATAGGCTATGGGTGCTTCCTTTCCTTTCTCATCTTTTTGTGTTAGTATACCCAACAGAGTATGTTCAGAGATGTAACAATAAATGATAAAGTCCTTTTTGAAATTGGGAATCTTTAATATAGGAGCTTATGATACTACATTTTTTATATCTTTAAAAGATTGATATCCATTCTTGCTCCACTTGAAAGGAACTTTCTCACTCATCATATCAATCATATTCTTAGTAATTTCTAAAAATTCAGGAACAAATGCTCGCAAAAAGTTTACTTGACCAAAGAAGGACTTCAATCCACTCCTATTTGATGGTAGGTTGAGCTGTTGAATTTCCTTTACCTGCTTGGGGTCAATCCAGATCGCATCTTTTGAAATGATATGACCAAGTAATTTACCTTCTTCCACGAAGAATGTTGATTTCTTGGGGTTCAAAGAAATGTCGTGACTTCTACATCTCAGAAGCACTGTCTCAAGATCCTTTAAGTGTTGACTTCTCTTCTTTGAAAAGATAGTAAGGTCATCCAAGTATACCACTATAATTTTGTTCTGGAGATCCTCGAAGGATGATCTCATTTCTCTCTGGGTGGTCCCACAATAGGGTGTCCCACTTTTTTGAACATCCTGATTTTTGCTGAAATTGCACATTTTTAAGAAAATATGATGATTTAAGCCTTGAGAGGTCCCATTTGAAGGAGTAAATTCAAAAGGGCTAGATAAAAGCCTCTTGGATCAAAATCCCTTTGGTATAATCCCTCTACTCCTCACTCACACCTATAATCGAGTCTCCTTTGAACCCATCAAAATGCTGACAAAAAATCGCTTTGACATTAAATTTTTGTGGGATCAAATAAATTCATTTGAAAAACCCAAATACAGGATGATAGTACTCTGAGAAATCTTTCCAATGATTATCAGTTATATATATATTGAGTTTATTGAGACTTTTCTTTTTAAGTTTTACTAAACATAGGTTGTCTGACTATTCAGCGACTTCTCTGTTCGATGCTTCTGGAAAAATAATAAATTAGGAGAAAAAAATTATAAAAAATATCTAGGAAATAGGTATTTATGTTACCTTTCTATCAAAAAAAGAATAAATGAATTTTGATATATAGAGATAGAGTTAGAGCGATTAAAGTGAACCTATGTCCAAATTATAATTAATGTCACTTCATAACTCAATAAACTATTAAATATTCAACCAAAATGAATGAAACCAAATATATTCCCTAGATATTTGTGTTACAAACCTAAATTCAAAATAATTACATTCTTATCAGTTTTATAAAAAAATTTATGTTGATCAAAGTGAGTGTCACTCCTGAAAAATCCTGATTTTTTACAAAAACCATTTTTGAAGGAGAAGGAAAAATGGATACAAATAAAATCCAATTTTTTTTAAAAAAATATATTTATAAACTAGAAAAAAATGCTAAAAGTCACTAGTTTACATCATCTTCAAATTCTTAATGGGTTTATGACAATAGATGTCCGAAAGCAAAAAATTTTTCAGAATGTTCATTTCAGTGTCAAAGTTGGCCAAAAAGTGGGACACAGTTTTGTGAGATCACCCCTCTGGAAGGTCACACCTGCGTTGATTAGCCCAAAGGGCATACGACTATATGCATAAGTTTCCCACGTGGTGATGAAAGCCATTTTTGTGCTGATCACTTTTTGCCTCACTGATTTGATTGTATCCGGAATAGCCGTCTAGCATAGACATAACTTCAGAGCTAGAAACAACTTGAAGCACATGTTCCATCACAGGTAAGGCATAGTTATCCTTGAAAATTTCTTGGTTCAGGTTACAGAAATATACACAGATCCTGATTTTTCCATTCTTCTTTCTCATAGGGACTATATTGGCGATCCATGTTGAATGGTGGATAGGATAGATGATCCTTGCCTGTAACATTTATTTTACCTCCTTTAAAATAGCTTCGGATACTTTCGGATTATAGTTCCTTAATTTTTGGTGAAATGAGGTTACACCAGGCATTAAAGGGATTTGGTGTTCAAATTGACCTTCTCTGAAATTATTCAAGTCTTCATATCCCCAGGTGAAGACATCTTTGTATTTCCTAAGTAACCTTTTCATGTTTTCATTTTTAGACAAGGTACAAGTCAGACCAATAGAAATCCATTTTGGATTATCTTGCTCATGTATATCAATATTGTCATACTCTTTAGAATTATGCACATGAGATGAATTTTCTTTAACGGTACTATCATCTTTCTTTCTGAACAAATGTTCAAGAGACACAAGGCCTTTGGGAATCTTATTTCCTTTCAACTGGATCACTCCATCACTATCTGCAGCATCTTGGTAGAATTCTTTGCACTCGCTATGGGATCCTTCAAAATATACATCAAAAAAATGTGTGACACATTCTAGGAAATCTCTGATCTGGGAATCACTATCAAAGACTTTCCAATACTTTACATTGTCAGGTATTCTAGGCTTATAAATCATTTCAATTTGATATTTTTGAGTTTTAAAATTAGGGTGAGGCAAAAAAAGTGAAGCTGATACCGCCAAGGCATCTGCTCTGGTATTCTGATTCCTTGGTATAAATTCTATGGAGAAGGCATCAAAGAAATCCAAATCATCCCTTACCAAATTTCTATAGTGTCTCAACTTCTCATTCTTGACAGAGAACTGTCCTCTCACTTGTTTCACAATTAGCTCGGCGTCACCTTTCACAACCAACTTCTTGACTCCCCTCAGTTTTGCTTCTTCCAACCCTAACAACAAGGCTTCGTATTCTACAGTATTATTAGTATTTTTGAAATCTAAATTGAAAGCAAGAGGAATACATTCTCTATTAGGAGGGAAAAGAACTACCCCCACACCCAAACCTGAATTGGAGCAGCTGTCATCAAACTCCATACTCCAGATATCCTCTTCTTTCTGAGAAGAAGTCTCACCATCCTTTTCACGATTAGTCAGAATAACATAGTTTCCGAAATGACACTCCTCGTACAAAATTTGAGCTTTTGGATTATCCAAAGGCATCATAATATACTTATTTTTTGGTTCATGTTCAAGTTTCAATTTCCTTTTGCCAACCAGTATCAGGGTCTTTGACCAGTCCATCTTAATGTGCCCTCCTAAATCTTTGCAAAAAGTTCTACTGAGCAGCATATCATAGCTCGTTGGTATATCTACTACCAAAATAGTCATTTTCAGATGCTTGTCAGGGTATGCAGCAAGAACAGCTTTGGCGTCTTTGACCTGACCCCTTAGTGGAACTTCCTTCCCATCCATAGAGTAACAATGACCATAGGTTTTATTCAAGGTGAGACCTAGGGCTCTTGTGACAAGGGTAGGCATGATGTTATCTGATGCACCAAAATCGACAATGCAATTACTAAGTTTCTGGCCATTTAGAAGTAAGGAGACGTAGAATGGATTGTGTTTCTTTTCTTCCATCTCACTTTCAACTGTATTAATAGAGGGATAATCTTCGTGTGTCTGAGGGGTGTTTTGAGGTTTAAAGATGAGTAGTTCTTCAACTATGGTGGTCTCACCTATGAGAGGCTTGTCTAATTGGGGGCTTGAACCTGACTCTTCTTTAACATATTTTACCAACTTGTCCAACTCTTTGGGGTTCATTTTCAAGTATTCTATAGGGGAAATAGAGATTGTGGTGCTTTTGTAGAATTCGACAAAGTCAACGGGAAAAGAAGGAGTTGGGTTACCTTTTGACAAGATCTTCACTTCAGGACCTTTTGGATTTGCAGAAGTATCTCCATTTTTAGTTTCTTTACGTTTAGCATCTGCAACAACGATTGAACCAGGGACAAACTTTTGCATTCTCTGATTTCTTTTTAGAATTGCACAAGCAGGATCTTGTAAGGTTACCAAAACACTTCCACATCTAACAGAGCCTGGCTCATACTCCAAATAAAAGGAACTAGATGAACCAACATCGGGTCAGTCTTTCTCTTCTCGCAACTCTTCTATACAAATGGTGTCTTTTGTAGCATTAATTTGAAGACACCTTAACCAATCAGGACAAGATTCTCCATCATAATCTGTAGTTAAATAAAAGGAACACATTGTTTCTTTTGGTGCAGGTTCAATCTGTAATCTGGGTTGTGAAGTTGTCAAAAGAGGATTTTTTCCTGAAGGTTGATTATATTGTCTTCAACTAACATCTTGATAAGGAGATGGGTATGGAGAACCCACCTTATTTTACTACCTCTTGAGCATAGCCATATCATTCATTAACCTCTACACCAGAGGATCAGTCGTTGTAGAGGAAGAGGTACTCCCTGAAGCCTAAACTTCCCACTTCCATTTTCCTGCTATTATGAAAGTATCTTCTAGTTGGATAGCCTGTGTCTGGGCAGCGGCCAAGTCAGCCACTCCATCTTTTAATAGGTGAAAGCTTATGTCAGGTGGGACAGCATTTAAGAAGAAAATTTTCTTATTTTCATCACTTGGTATAGAATTTGTTGGTATCCTTTGTAAGATTCTATTAAACTTAGCCACAAACTCCCATATGGAATCATGTATCTCTTTCTTCATTTGACTAATCTGGAGCAATATTGACATCTCATTATCAGGAGTTTTGAATCTTTCTTCAAAGGCAACTTTCATGTTGTTCCAATTGGTAATTGAGCCATTGGGTAAATGACTGAACCAGTTGGTAGCAATGTCAACCAAGGTTCTGACAAAGAGTCTGACCACTATTTCTTGAGTAGGAACACTTAACACTCCACAAGCGGTATGAAAGGCACTAACGTGATAATTAGTTGTTACTTTTCCAACTTCGCTAAACTTGGGCAGAACCTGATTAGCACCTTTAGGTAAATCTCCAGGAGGATTAGCTCCTAAGTTCAGTGGGCCAATATTTTGACCCCAGGGTTGATTGGCAGCCATGTTAGGCAACAGAAAATTCAAAGGCTGGATATTGAGGACAATAGGTACCACAGTGTCGAGTGTTACAATAGCTTGAAAAAGAGGTGGAACAAATGGGCTAGACGGAGGTGAGGATGGTCTACTAAAAGTTTGGGATTTCTTCTTCTTGTGGGTATTAAGATCAGATCTAAAACTAAGGTTCCTTAGGGCTTCAAAATCTTCATCAATCAGTCCCCTACTCCTATCACCTCTGGTGTATCTCTTTTCTGCCAATTTAAATATTCAGAACAAGCCTTAATTTATTGCTGGGACTTGTGGAAGCCTATCTACTATGACTGCTTCATGAGAAACTGGTATACCCCTCAGTTGCTCAGCTATTTCTTCTTCCTTCTCAAGCACTTCTTGGACTTGATGAAACTGTTGGTTATTGCGTCTAAATCTCCATGCTACTTCAACAAGGCTTGAGATTATGTCTTCTTTCCTGTCTCCAAATCCTAGGTTAGGTTGAAGCACAGGAAACACATCATTGTGAGGCAACACCATCTTGTAGCATTGTAATGAATGGAGAATCTGATATTTTATACTGGACTCTCCCCAGTAGAGTCGCCAAAAATCTGTTGGCAAACAGATTTGTCTTTCTCTTTTCTAATGAAAATGGATAAAGACTCTATATTTATGAAGACAAATGATTCATCAATAGTTGGGTAAGCATAGGAAATTGCTTCCCTTTGAATTTCTAAGGTTCAGCTTCCTTGTGAGATATTCAATGAATTACTAACGTAAATGTAAATTCATACACCTTTAACCAGAAAGTTTAGAAGGACCACTCAAATACTCTTGGGTATTGAGGTAATTTACATAATCAACTAATAATTGAAATAACCACGAAGTAAACTGAAATCTACTAACTACTTCCGAAACAGATAACCTATGAAATAATTCAAGAAAGACAAGCTATAAAGAAACTGGAAGCGACTGAATATAAATAACATATGTATAGATTTAAATGTACCAACTCTCAAAGTAATCAATACATTCCAAATTTTGATTCAAAGATCTAAACCATACCATGCATCTGTATATTCATATATTACTCGGATCAAAGTCTGATTAAAAATCAGTCACCAGCTATTTCAAAAATTATAGAAAATTCTATGCTAACTATCTATTTCCAAAAAGAAACTATCTCTATCTATCTCAATTTTCTAACCCTTTTTCAGTTCAAAGCCCCCCTATTAATAGTTTCATGTTTGAGAGAGCCTCGAGAAAAACCTGGCCTCTCAGACACCAAAAACAACCGTTTAAAACCAGTTACATAACTAAAAATAGAGTTTCAAAACACATGCCATTTAAAACATAGAGCAAGGGAAATGTTGTCCTGAAAACTACTAATTCCCTTTGGGGCCTTCTAACGTGGCAGTTTGTATGAGCTTCCAGGATCGGAACACGTTTGTTAATTCTTGGGCTGGCTGGGAATGTAGATTCTTCAGGCCTGTCAGCTTCACCCGAGTTGCATTCTTTTCCCACCTTAACTCCCTGATTCTCTCCGTCTGGTTTGGCAACTGACCTCTGTTTAGTAGCAACATAGACTCCACATTTGCAATTCAGGAGAAATCCTAAACTGTAGGTGCTTCATTTTCCTTGAGAGCATTCATGGTGTCTATGAAGACTTTGACCATGGCATCTGCATCCCTATTAGCTTCGTCAATTTGCAAAATACTTGAGGGATTTACTATCTTGATGTCTTTAAGGGCATCCGCATGCATATTCAACACTTCCTTTTCTATTTCTTCGGCTTGAGATATTGCAGCTTTAAACATTGTGTTTTTCCATCCAAAGTTTTGCTTCAGGATAAACAACATACAAGGATCTACCAGCTTCATCAGATTCTCAGCTAAGAACTAAGTCACACCATAGTTTTCTGTTTCTTGAACCTATGTGACGATTGCTGCGCATTTCACTTCCTCCATTTCCCAGCTTGGAACTAGGGTTTGAACCTCAACAAGTAATGTTTCTCCATCTAAGAAAGTATTTATAAACTCACGGATGAAAGCACTCCCTTCAGTGATAACATTGTTTATCTAAGACTTCACGACCCCCATTAGAACTTTCCCCTGTTGTGTTTGTTTCACCAACTTTTGGCTTTCAACTGAATTCGGGTCAAAACCTTGTGAAGACTGGGCCAGTGGCAGAACTCCATCATCAGCAAGTGAGGAAAGAATCTCAGCCATGGTGGAAACCATCTGTTTCAACTTACGTTTCTCCCTTCCATCCTTTTGTAACTGCCCAAGCATATGATCAGCTGAGAATTTAAATAGGTGATCCCTATAATCCCTGTTCAGAACACCAAGTTCTATCTTAGTAATTTCAAAGTCTTCAACCTCTGGTTCCTGAATTCCCTCTTTAGGCTTTAAAGTGGCTATTTCTATAGTCACCTTTCCAGTAGATGGATCGGTAGATATCCTAGCATCACTCTTCAATATTTTTTCTTTGGGGGTCTGGGGAGCATATTTAGTAACAATCTCCTTGACAGGGAGTGAAATGAGTTTGGAACTCTTCATCTTATTCACTGATTCAGTTAGCCAAGGAGGGACTAAACCGGTGACTATCCAATTGTCGGGAGTTTTTACAGGAGTATTCTCAGCCTGGGGTACCTCTTAATTCATGATAGAAGTCTCTTTCTCTTTTACTTGTTGATCTGGAGAGAATGAAATATCATCTTAATTAACCTCAACATCCAGGTAGTCGAGTCCTAAAGCTCCCATCTAAGAATGCTTCTCTGATCTTGTTCTCAGTATTGATCTTGGTGCAGTCGGGTGCCTCATAGAAACCACCCTTTTCTTGGGAGATGTAATTTTACCTGCATTTGGAGCCATAGGAGATACATTAGATGGGGCATGTTTCACATTTATTAAGGCTGGTCTTGCACTATGCTTTTCAAGAGGGGGGTTCTTAGCTCCTTCCTTATTCCTTTCTGTTAACCATCTTTTCGTGACCCCAAAAATGGTTCGGGCCCTCATCTTTATATCATCTTCTTCTTTCCTGTTCCAATCTTTGTCCGGGGGGACTCTCACGTCTACATTATTAGCCCCTGAACCTATGGCTTTAGAATTATCCTCCTCCACATCCTTAATATCAAAATTCAACTGCAACATTTTGATCTATCAAACTACAAGTTTGGAATGATCTCGTCCCCAGATTTCCTCCTCATCACCAAAATCTTCCCATAGGTCCTCCAGGTGCGAGCTGGGTGAAGGATAATTGCTTAGGCTAAGAACTTGCCTGGCAAAGCCCTTATTGTCAAAACCCCTTCTTAACTTATAAAATTGCAAGTGAAAGTTCAGCAAGTTGCTTCCTATCACCGAATCGTCCATCATATTGTTACAGGCTAAATTACCAACTTTAACTGGGAACATAGAAGACCATTTTTCTTCTGGCAGAGCATTTTTAATAACCACAAACAATTGCCTGCAAACTTCTGCCAAAACAAAACAATCAAAATAAAACCTTGGGAGCCTGAGAGGTTCATTATCAAAGCCTTCGACCCGAATGTAGGTGAAACATGGGAACTAAATATATAGGCTTCCGTAGGTTTGAATCAGTTTCTGTGCCTCCAATGAAACTCTGTGGTTTTGGACTCCTGCCAATTGTTGACATAATTTACCTAGGAAAACATCATGAACCTTCCTGTAATTTTCCAAAATTTTATCTTTCCTTAATAATGGACAGTACTCATAAATAAAAAGATCTTCATACCAAGGAACGTGTTGGATGGTAGACAAATCTTGTGTGCACGCTAGGAAGTATATTAAATAGGAGGACATAAATAATTCCTTCTTAATTGCCTGAGCCTGTTTAAGTTGGTCCCTCAGGGAACTAGCAATGATCTCCGCCCAATCAATATGTTGACCCCCTTCCAAGACTATTTCTATAAAGTGAAACATCCACTCCTCATAGTGAAGAACTTGTTCTGAACCTTTAATCCAGTGAAGCAACACTATCACATCATGAATGAGGGGTTTCATGTGATCCTTAGTGAGCACTTTGGGAAACTGAGAGCCACCTCTGTAATTGGTTTGAGTCCACTTCCTAGCCACATGACTTCAGTTTTTATATTCGTTCTCTCTGTACTGAGATAGAGATTGGGTGGGTGTAAAACTGACAAGAGATTCTTCTGGGATTTTGAAAAAAGCCATAATAGTCTCCCTATTGACTGGTACGAGGGTTTGGCCTTCTATGTTCAAAATGCACTTGGATTTAATATCATATCTATTAATACATTGCTGAACTAATTATGGGCATACAACTGATGGTAGGAAGGCCGCGGCTTCTAATAATCCACTCGACAGGAACTCTAGACTATGGTCTTCCACTGCAGGGTTTGTGTAATCAACTGCCATTTTTTCTACTGATATCCCTAATAGGTCTATGTCTGAGACAATAGGGGCTTAGCACTACATATTTCTAACATTCCTGAAGAAATGTAAACTGGACCTCATCCCTTCTTCTGGAATAAAAACATAAACGCCCCCCCTCTTGAATCAATATATTAAACAACAACAGGAAATGAGAAAAAGCTTCGGGAGCTACCTGTTTCACGCAGACTCGGAACAAAATCTTCTCCACAGCCAAGACTCCACAGAAAAAATAATAGGAAAGAAAGACTTATAGAGCTGTTTATATTTTTGAATTAATGCCCAAAAAGATCAACTTTAATGAGCATAAGTCGGGGACATTAATTTCAATGATGCAAGCTGTAATGACTTAGCAATAGGACATCCTTGAAATCTTCCATCTTTAATATCATTATTAACCATCCCCCAAATGATATCTTTCTGCTCGTGCTAACAATCTCATTAAATGCCACCCAAACCTTATTTGAAGTTCGCTTTGTGGCTACTGTCAAATAAAAAACTGCCCCTCTTAAAGACTTAACCATCATTACGCCACTAGCTTATGTCATGAGTCCCATCAACTGTCCTTTCACTGATGACTCTGCCCGCGATCTGTCTTTGAACCTCTTCAAACTACTTTGAACCAGGGTTCAAAGAGGTTCGAAGTGGTTCACCTCCAAAAGGTGATATAGGCCAGGGCCCGCCTGCAGAAAACAATCATTAGTTTAGAAAACATTCATTGAACTACTTCAAACTACTTTGAACCAGAGTTCAAAGAGGTTCGGAGTGGTTCTTATGAAGTATGAGCCTTGGAAAGGATCCATCTAACGAAGGCCAAATTTGAAGGGTATAGGTGACTTTGAAGGGTATAGGCGCTTGAAGGGTTACCGCAAGGAAAGACTCTCAAGGGAATGCGCTAAAGAGCTTCAAATTAATGAACTAACAAGGGTCTTTGACACTTCAACAATGGCAACTCTAACTGACCCTAACATTACCATAATTATTGTGGAATTTGACATGACATAGAAAACTTTAGTTGTTGTCCTATGCCTTTTGATTATTAATTCTAAATTAATGAGTCAACTATAAACTAAGTAAACATGAAATTTTCCAACATAATAAAAAAATTGAATATAATTTTTTAAATTATATATATTTAGTGCATTTAAAACATATTGTTTCAAATGTTTGTAAATTAAAAACAAACGATAAGAAACACATATCACTTTATGAATAATGCTTTAATAATGGCTAGCCTAGTATTTTCTGTGGATACTAATTTACTTTTGAATCAATCTTCTTAGATTATTACAATTATTGGAGGGATTTGACATGACATATAAGACTTTAGTTATTGTCTTATGTTTTTGAATTATTAATTCAAGATTAAGCAGTCAATTATAAACTAAGTAAACATAAAATTTTGACTCATATATATATATATAGACCTAGTATTGTGTTTACATAATAATTTATTTTTAATCATTCTTCTTAGATTACCACAGTTATTGTGGAATTTGACATGACATATAAAACTTTAGTTGTTGTCCTATGCCTTTAGATTATTAATTCAAAATTAAAGAGTCAACTATAAACTAAGTCAACAT
>MU227163.1:346161-363394 GCA_018584345.1 Thuja plicata
CACACAGATTTGATTATGCTGGAGGTAGCCACATTCTTGGCCATGAGGTCTCAGGTAGAATGTTGAGTGAACATTGTCCTAACTAGGCTCTACAATTTGGCCCATGGTTCAACCTTTGTGTCTGTGATCAGCTGCAGTTTGGAATCCACCTTAAATCCCACAATGACACCCTCCATTAGATATTTTGTGGTGAGTGGGAGCTTTTCTAATGCCTTCTCAGCCCTTGTCTTGGTGGCTTCCCTTGTTTAGGTGGATGGAATTTCTATACTTGAAGGAGGGGAAGGTATCTCAGACATGTTTCTTGAGTTTTTGGTAACCTACAATATCAAAAAACTGTTAATACATATAATCACATATAATAAACCCTTGGGTTCTAGAGATTTCATCACCTTTTCACACCTGTCCTCAAGAAGATGTTAGTTGATATCAAATCCTACAAATGCAATAAATGAAATAACTTACTTCAGATTTGATCAACATCTGAGTGTCCCAGGGATTCTAGTTCATGCGAAAAAGGAGATGAAGGCTGAGGGTTTACATGGAACCCAGAGTCTAGAAAATTGACCGTTATTGAATGACCCAGTTATTGTTATACTAGGCTGACATGGGTTGGCATGTGGTCATGCAATAAATGGAGTAATGGAATTATGGTGACATTTGTCTTAACACAAAAGGATTGAATTCCTACCATGAATGCTGAAGTGATGGGGAGAGAGAAAGTTCACCACCTGAATAGGTGAGGTGACGAGGTTGAGTCTAGTGAACACTAGGTGGGCGAGCTCAAATTTGTTTAAATGACATAGAGGGTTCGGTGAGTTTGTCACGGGATGGGTAGGACTTGAATGGAATGTACAGACTAAGCATGAATTTTTAGACAAATATACAGAGGCTACGCCCTACGAAAACAAACAAATTTTACAAGCAACCTACAAGCTGCTATTCAAAGATTTATAGAGATTTTTCATTTATTCACACTACTCTACAACTACACAGAAGGTGAACAACCTTCTTACAGAGCCATCCCACTAATAGGAGGCGACAACGAAGACGAAGAAGGAGAAACCCAAAAACAAAGAAACAAAACACAAACCAAAAGAAAGAAAAGAACCAGAAGGGCCTACCTTAAAACCATAAATATGAAAGGAAGGACACAGGATGTAATCTACAAATGAACAACTCTGGAAATCTATGAGCACACCGATAACACTGCAGGATAGTTCAAACACACACGAGACCAAACTCAAAATCACTATTACTCACTTGGAGAAAATTGCACCTAGCTCACTAATAAATCACATAAATCGCTCTTAATTCACTTTGAGGGTAATTGTTTCATGGTAAGTGTAAAAATGAAGGGTGAATTCCTATTTATACCCCTTAGGTTAAAATGCACCATTCACCTTCTACAAATCCTGAGAAAAGGCAAACCTCCAGACTCCAGGCCCAGGGATCCCGCATGACCACACCCTCCAACTAAAGAGGAAGCAATGGCACAAAGAATCTCAAGGCCTGGAATTCGGCTGGCACAAAGGAAACAAAATGCTCCAGGACTAGGTCTCAGAGTGAGGAAAACCAAAAAGGCAATAACAACGGCCCCGTGGAGGCAAAGGCTAGAGAAAAGAAAAGAAGACTGAAAAGAAACAAAGGGAGAACCAAAAGAAAAAAAGGGGGGAACCAACATTTTGCTAACAAAATATAGGGAAGGGTATGCAGGGAAAAAAAAATGGTGACTCACTGGGATGAATGCCTTAGTGCATTTGAGAATTAAAAAATCTCTAGCTAGCAAGATCGAGACTCATCGTTACCTGAAGCATTTCACTTGCAAGGAGCGGGGTGTCTGAGAAAATCTAACTCACTAAGATTCAATCCCTCAATATTTTGTCAGTCGTGAAGTGTGTGCTTTGGAAGAAAATCAAGCTGATGATTTTTAGGAGAAACAAAGAGATGACACTAAGTGCATCAGACCAAAATTGTTATATCTTGGGCAATCCCTGGGTTCTAGAATTCTCTATTCTCCAGTTCTCTTTTACTTTTCTTTTGAAGATGGGGAAGGTGGTACTCCTTTCACTGTGAACCTTAAGATTAGCTAATTTTTATGGTGGTACTTCTTTCACCTTTCCATCCATTTTGATTTACCAAATAGGAGAGACATTCTAGACTCGGGATTTTATTTTAATTTTTGGATATGGCTAATAAACAGTCCAACCGCTCTGCCCTCAAGGATCATATGATTACTTTCTCTCTATGGTTTTTTGTTAATTTATGTCAAGAATTTTGAGATGTGAATCCAATGAAGATTTCCCATAACCCTTTACCATGCGTATAAAATAACTCCAAAGTGCAGACAAATCCCCCCATGCTAACAATTGATTCTGGACTAACCAAAATGTGTAAGGCACCATTCCAGGGACTAGATGTCATGCGAAGCATACCTGTCTAAAATAAAAGAGCAACATGTTGGGAACCTGAAAAGGCAAGACACGTAAAGTGAAAAAGAAACCAAATACATAAAACAAAACAAAGAAAGGAAAGTGGCCCCAAAGGACAGCCGACTATTTACAAGGACAAAATACTCCCAAGGAGTACCAGGAAAATTTACAAGCAGAAAAATATACATATGCTACAACTTCGGGAAACTTATCTCCTGCTTCTACTTGAAGTAGTGTTTGAGAAACTGTCTATTGATGGGAAATGGAATGAATTCTCTAATCATGGGGCTGAGGTGATAAGTGTTGGCCCCGCAAATCTCTAAAATTAAATAAGGTCCAAGCCAAAGCTTTTGGAATTTATTATGCTTTCCCTTCTTCTCTCAGGCTTTGTCCGACAAGAGGACTAAATCTAAAATCTGAAAGGCTTTGTATTGGTCTCTTATGTCAAACCATCATTTGACAACTGCTTGGTAACATGCAAAATGTTCAAGTGTTGCATCTCTTTGTTCTTCCATTCTCACCAGGTTCAAGAGGTGAACGTCTACGATGTTATCCTAGGTGTCGAATTCCTGCATGAACTGCAAGACAGAGATTTGTAATTTTATCAGGAACACAAGAATCTAGCCATAAACTAGGTGAAATGGAGAGGTTCCTAGGGCTGCCTTAATTTTGATGTGGTCCACCCAAAGGGTAAACTTGAGTTTCTGGTGCCAATCCTAAGGTTTTTTCTCTAGCAAATGTTTGATCACTTCCAACAGATTTTTGTTGGTGGATTTGGCAACATCATTACCCTGGGGATAATAGTTGTCGGAAACTTTCAAGGTGATCTTTCTCTGATATCTCCATTCTAAGAGTTGTGCTAAAGAAAATTCTAGACCATTGTCATATAAGATAGCAAAAGGCATTCCAAATCTTGTGATGATGTTCTCTTCCAAGAACTTGATGACTACATTTGTAGTATTGTTTTTGCATGGGATTGTCTTAGGCCACTGGGTACAACAATCAGTAGTAGTTAAAATATATCAATATTTGACAGATGAGTTGGGTTTTATCTCCTTCATAAAATCAAATTCCCATTGGGTGAAGGGTCAAACCTTGAAGACTGGATGTAAAGGCATTGCCGGGTTCCGCTCGTGATGAGTGGCAGTTTGACAGGTATGGCATTTCCTTACATGATCATAGATTTCCTTGAAGATAAAAGGCCAATAATACCTGATGCATAGGATCTAATGGGAGGTGGCATCAGATGATCTATGCCTAGTTCCATATTGCTCATGGAATTCCTCTATCATCTTGGTAGCTTGGTCTCTTTCTATGCACCAGAGATAAATCCCCTCAAAATTCCTACGGAAAAGTGTCCCATTTTTTATCATGAAGTGGTCACTTTTCAGTCGCAAGGCACAACATTTGTTATGAGAGATCCCCTCCAAGCACTGGTTTTTAATTAATAGGTACACCATATCGGTATACCATGGATCTTGAGTGATGGAATCCATACTGTAAGTCTGGCATTCTATGTTTAGAGTGGCTTCTGCCATTGCCTTGCATAGTCCTTGGCCTTAGACTATTTTCACCAGTTGCATTTCAAGATCATATTCTTGGAAGATGGTGATCCATTTCCCCTATCATTCTGCCAGTTCACTCTATAGTAATAGAGACTTGATGGCCTAGTCTAGGATAACGGCATGCACTTTGCTCCAGAGAATGTAGTACCAAAATTTCTTCATGGCCTAGACTAAAGCAAAGGCCTTCTTTTCCAATGGTGTGTACCGGACTTTGACCTTCTTAAAGGGGGAAGTCATAAAAGAAATAGGTTGTTCTTCTCCCTCAAACTTATGGGTTAAAACCATAGCGGTAGAGTGTGGTGAAGCAAAAGAATAAATGTGGAAAGGGGGGGAAAAGTTTGGACTTGCCAAGACTGGGGCCTCCACTATGGTCTGCTTGATTTGGGAGAACACCCACTTTGCTTTGGAAATCCACTCAATCTTAGTATCTTTATTCATCATATCGTTGAGTGGTCTGACAATCTCGGCGACTCCGGTAATGAACCACTGGATGAATTTTTTCTTCCTAAAGAAAGATATCATTTCCCTTTTACATGCTTGAGCAATTTCCCTTCAGTGACCCTAAATATACACTTCTTGGGGTTAAGAGAGATACCATATGCAACATCTCTCACAGATCTGAGTGAGGTGGGCGGGGTGATCACACCTATCCCGGGAAAAGGTTGCTAAATCATCAATGTAGATGATTATACATTTATTATTTATGCCTTCGAATTCAATGTTCATGGCCTTTTGGAATGTGGCCCTGGCATTAATTAGGCTTAAAGGCATTCTCTGATATGCAAACATCCCTGAATAGGTGGCGAATTTTGTTTTCATCCTATCTTCAAACTTAATCATGAATTGGTTGTATCCGGAGTACCCATCTAGGAAGGAAATCATTTGTGAACCATTCACAATTTGCAACACCTCATCCAGTGAAGGGAGAGGGTGATAATCCTTATTGGAGGCCTTGTTCAAGTTGTAGAAATTCGCACATAGGAGGATCTCATCATTCTTTTTGCACATGGGGACAAGGTTGGTAACCCATGTAGTATGCCAGATAGGAAAGATGATCTAAGCTGACAGTAATTTCTAAACCTCCTAGTGAATCAAGGGTTTGATCAAAAGGTTTACCAGCCTCTGTTTCTGCCTTTCAGGGGGATGGTATGTGTCATGATAGATGTATCATAAGTCTTGAGATCTTCATACCCCCAGATGATAACATCAATATATTCTTGGAGAACTGTGAGAATCCTCTCCTTCTCCTCTGGGGAGAAGGAGGTACCAATGTGGACAAATTTTTCTTCATCGGCTTTATCGATGTTAACCTTTCCATATTTTCCTCCTTCGAAGGAGGATGATATCTTGTCTCAGCCCCGAGGGTCTGAATTGAAGATTCATTCTAGTGCAACCATCCCCTTAGGAATGGTGTTGGTAGGTAGGTCAATGATCATATCACCCTCTTCTCCTTGCCCGGTATCACCATGATCAAATTCTTCCATGATCTAATCCTCAAAGACACCAACATTTTCCATGAAGGCCAAAATGTGTTGGTCATCCCTGAAAACCTGAAAGTGTGTTATATTTTTTGGGATAGATGGGGTGTGGACCATCTCAACAGAGAATCTCCAGAGCTGGGAACCATCCATCATCTCAAGGGTACTGGCAGACATAGCAAGGGAATCTGGATTGTAATTACGTTCCTGGGGAATAAGTTTGATGCCAAAAGCATCAAAATCTTCCATTAAGTTGCATGCCTGATATTGGTATGCGACTAGCCTTTTATCATGACATATGTATTGGCTCCAGACCTATTTTACAATTAGCTCTGAATCACCCATTTTCCAAAGGTGAGTGATCCCTTTCTTAAAGAGAACAGGAGTTTGAGGACCACAACCTCATACTCCGTGACATTGTTGGTGTAGTCAAACTACAATCTATAGGATGCAAGGAAGGATTTTCCTCACAGGTTGATTAATTCCACTCCAGCCCAACAACCTTGTTTGGAATGGGACCCATCAAAATTTAGGATCCATAAATCATTGTCAGTTTTATAGGGCTAAGGAATTGAAGTGGCCTTTGGATTGGGTTTGGGGTTGGGAGGTTTATCAGGTGATTCCTCCAAATTGGACGGTGTGCAAGTGAGACTTTTCTCCAGAGAATCTTTGGGTTCAGGTTCCCAGATGGGTGGCATGTCAAGTGTGCCAATGGGTTGATTGCTTGGTCAAGGGAACCCATATTTGCAATTTATTTCTTGGAGGTTGGTGATGAGTTGGGTAGCGGTGGCAATACAAGAGCATTGCCAAAGTCACCATGCTACCTTGTAATTCTACCTCACCTTTCAACTTTGCATCCAAATCTTGAATCATC
The DNA here is from genome assembly GCA_018584345.1 of Thuja plicata. Classification (NCBI taxonomy): domain Eukaryota; kingdom Viridiplantae; phylum Streptophyta; class Pinopsida; order Cupressales; family Cupressaceae; genus Thuja; species Thuja plicata. Next base: position 352,508 of record MU227163.1, read on the forward strand.
TGAGTAATTATGGAGTCCTCCCTAGAGGAATCATCAGGGATGAAGTTAAAGTTCAAGATTTCCAGTGGTCGATATACCCCGAGTGGAGATTCAGAGAAAAGGATTTCACTTACCTTCCTAACTTCGGTAAGGGCTTGTTTCATTCTAGGTTCTCTTTCCTCCTAAATCTGATTTGATTTCCCTTTCTAGGGGAGCCACAAGTGGGAGAAGTCTGTTGAGAAATATCCATTGAGGGCCTTTGACCAATTTTGACTCAATAACATCCTGTAGGTTTTGGGGATGTCAACCACTTGGTTGTCAATGACACTAGATATCCAAGGATCTTGGATGAGTTGAATCTAGATGTTCTTTAGCTCACTAACCATCTTCATAGTAGTTTTGTCAAACTGGACTACTGTGCCTTTGGAGGGTGTGGGAGTGAGTTTGAGCTTCTGGTAGATGGACAAGGGCATAACATTACCCGAAGCATTAGAATCCACAAGGCAGTTGTATAGGTTTTTCCCTTGGATGTTCAAGCCTAGCAGGAAGCGAGGATCTTCTGTATTTCCATGGAAGACTACCGAGTTGGCATCATCAAAAGTGACAGTCTTTGGTGGGTGATTGACAACTTCCAAGTTCACTAGGAGCTTCAGGAGGAATTTATTTTTCTCAGGACAATTAAGTAAAGCCTCCATCAAGGTCATGGAGGTAGTGGTTTTTTCCAATGCCTTAGTGATATCAAACTGTCCCCCTGGGTAAAGTTGGCTTCCCCCAGCTGAATCCTTGGTGTGGTTAGGGCCAAGTCCTTTTGGTGGGAAGGAATGATCATTCATGTTAGGGTCTTGGGGGGTGGTGCTTTTGGGAGATTTGGAGGTGTAGGATGAACCTTTGCCAGATTGACTCTGAGTGTTATATGGAGTCCGTGGGTTGGTGAAGGCGTTAGCCTCAAAGGCTAGAATGGATTCATCAAAGAACCCCTGTAGATTGGGTTCTTATTCATCTTCTTCATCTATCCTGAAGAAGATGGTCTCATACATAAAATCAGTGTGAGGGGGTTCTACTAGGGAAGATTCTGGGGGAGTTGGATCAATAGGTTATTGTCTGTCTGACTGGGAGATCTGGATGATCTTCTCTAGCATAGCATAGTTCACCTCAGAATGTGAGATAATGTCATGCAATCTAGACTATGTGGTCAAGGGGTGGAATTCTATGAGCTGCACAAAATGATTGGGTCTAGCACCACCCTAAGTGGTAGTTTGACTCGGAGGGGGACCTCTAGTATTCGTGTTATTGTTCCATTGTTGTTGGTTGGGTCGAGGCCTGTTGTTGCAGTTTTAGCCTCCCAAATTGGCATTTTGTTGACCTAATAAAACATTCCCTTGACCTAATAAAACATTCCCTCTCTAGGAATTAGGGTTGTGGGGCGCAGAAGGCCCCACCTTCAGCTGTCTCATGTCCATTATCAAGGAGGAAACCAATCATTAGAGGGATTCAACCTTGGTGGATAGAAAGGTAGTGGTGTCACAGTGTGACGGTTGAGGTGTTGGATTACCTAGGAAAGCGACAGCTACTCCCGGAGTCAAGGACGGAAATCCTCTGGCCATAGATGACTGGAAGAAAGGTGCTCTGTGGGATTGTGTCAAAGGTTTCTAAATTTGTTGTGACTGATTCCAGGGAATGTACTCCAAACCTGGGGTAGTCTGAGTTTGAGATGCGTAAATGTACCGGGCCTGTTGGTCTATCAGTGGTGGGCCTATGCCCATTGTTGGTGCACCCATCATTGGATTGGGATTGTATCCTCCGGTATAAGAAGTTCCAACCAATAGCATGTTGAATGGTATGCTTTGTCCAATCATGTTGGGGGCCTTACTTAGGCTGCAAGACAATTCCAGGGCTAAGTTGTAAGCTTTTGCCAGGGTATCCCAAATGTTAGCGGTGGTAGTTCTCTAAAGGAAAGTAGCAACAAAGGGGTCCATTGTGTTTAGGTATGTCTGGATAGTCACATCAGTGGATGGGATGAAAGGGCCCATGCACCACTTCAAAGCTCGTTGGAACCTATGGTTAAAGGTAGCCAGAGGCTTGTTTGGTTCCTTTCTGATCAAAATGAACTAGCTATGGGACCAAGTTGGGTCCACATGAATGTAGAAGGCCACCAAAAAGGCATCTTCCATATCTTGCCAACTATTGATGGAGTTGGAAGGCAATTTTAAATACCAGTTCAGCTCATTCTGCCCTAGGGACAATGGAAATATCTGGGTTACAATGTCCTAATGTTATATCCAATGTCTATTCATGGCATATTTATAGGCTTGGAGTTTTTCTTCTATATTTTGGGGACTTAGATGCTTGTATTTGGAGTAGATCTTCTCCGGATGTGGAGGAAGATCATTGGTAGTGTCGAGTAACTACCTCATCGGGGACCCAGTATTTTTGAAGTAGGTAGTCATCGGGACTCTTTGGTTTTGGCTTTGGTGGATGTGAGTCCCAGAGATTGTTTGAGGGATTTAGATATTTTGGTGTGTAGTATCTCCCCAAGGAAAATTCAACGGCTTCCTAGCTTGGTGGGTCCTTTTCCTTTGGACAGGAGGTCCGAGTTCTACAAACTCTCCAGGATCAGGGGTCAATAGGAGGATTATTTCAAAGTGTAGGGACAAAAAGGACCCTATCCCATGGAAATTTTGGTTCCTAAAACTACTTCTTGGGGAGCCCTCAAGTGGTGTAAAATTGAAATCTTCCGAGGGAGATGAGATTATGCCCACCTTCTAGTGCTAGTTTCTGTTGATGGGACTTTATGACTGGCTCTGCCAATAAAGATAAGTTGTCACCAGGTACCGGGGTACCGGCCAACTCTGCCTGAAGAGGTTTACTAGAGATTGAATTCTACTGGCCTCCAAGTACCTGGTATTTGGATCTTGATGGTGCGGGGGAGCTAAGTTGGGTGGGTGACTCTTGTTTGAGGGGATAGCTGGTTTTTACTCATCATTAACGGTGATTTCAATGGAAGTGAGGTTTCTTGCAAGAATTTTAAATTTACCAAATAAATTGCAAAATATAGACTAGAGTTAGAGTAATTTTCTACTTATAGTCATGCAACATGTATTCAAACATTAACAATGCTTCAATGCAAGAAAACTACACTAAATACCGAATACACAAGGAATCAACAATTCATATATACTTAGTAGCAAAGGGAAGTAAGACCATTTAACTAAATTGCAAAACACTAGAGAAAAGGACATAGTAAAACGTACATCACAAAATATATTTTCTAACTTTAGAGATTAGAGATACACATAAAACATGGCCACAAGTTGTTCTTCCTTCTTTCATTAACTTCAAATGATTCCAGCATCACTGGTGAGTACATTCATGGCTCCAAGAACAGACTGCAAATAAACTCCTTTCTACAATGAACTTGAAAAGCTATTTTTCTATTGCTACTAGACAACAAAATCATCAATTTCGTTGACCCTTGTTAAGGTATCAAACTTATTATTTATAGACAAACTTGACCTAATCTACATGTACACTTGCTGAATAAAATACAATATCCATGGACGGTACTACCTACACCACTTACAGTCATCTCAGGATATACAAAGTTCTGACAAGACAAAAGAAGAAGAAAGGGGAGAAATCTAGAAGAATTAGCCTAGAGAAGAGGGTCACAGTACTTATAGAAGAAACTTTCTTATTATAGTAACTTAGGCCATATGCCTCATTAATGATGATTGTGGCTTCCTATCTTCGAGGCATGTCAGGTAGTAAATGTGGGAGTGATGCCTCGGGGGAATAAGAAGATGTCTGTCAGAACCATCCCATCTGCTGGACCTATCCTTATCTAGATCACCTACATTATGATCTTTATTAATTGCTGACAGTGACCGGTCAGCTCTGGGGAACCTTGACACAAATTGCTGCAAAAGAATACAAAAATAGGAACTATAATTCTGGAGTCAGGGAGCTTACACTCAAAGAATAAAAAATCTTCAAAAATTTTCCCTGCAGGTAGAAATATATGGAGATCAAAATAGCTTACTACTCTTTACATTTTTAGAATGTCTCCATAATCTGGAGAATTACCTCTTCGTCTATCTCCTTTATATAATCTTGACAGTCGTTGGTTGCCTCCAACTGATCGTCCAAATCTCTGGCACCATCCTTGAACTCTACAGCCATCTTTGCTACATCATGGGCCTGGAGCACCATGCAGGTGAGATGTGACATCTTTTCTCCATCAAAATCTCTAGGGGTCTAAGAAAATGCCTCCATTATCTCGTCAAATTTTCTCAACACAAAATCCATCGGAGCACATGTGTCGGTGCTAAAGGTATCGACTGCCAAAACCCTTGTTATGAATGTCGCAGATGAATTTAAAGAATTTTGTATCTCCAAGACTTTACCCTTTAGGGCCGCTACTAGATGCTTTCTCCTCTAAATTTTTAGACCAAGTCTAAAGTGTTGGATCCAGAGGTACCCAAAATATTCATCCCCCAAAATTCTTGTCTCCATGACAACCTCTTCCCCAAAATTCATTATCTCCTCCAACTCACTCCTCCACTCTTCATATTTATCTATCTCCCCCTCCCACTAGGAAACAACACCATTTACTTGGCCCAAGATATTACTGACCTGGTGGAGGTCCAGGAGTGTGGCTATCAAGAAATGTGTTACGGATCCTACCTGCTCAGTCACCCAATCATCTACTGCTTGCGCTTTCTTCTTCATCATTCTCAGTGCATCTATATCACCCTGAAAAAGTGGTGTTCCAGAGGTGGAATCCTCCAGAGGAATCGGGGCCAATGGCTATGTCAATTCTACAAGAAGCCCGAGGAGATTGTCATTTGTCTCTTTTGCCTCCTTTAGCCTCTGGGCTTGTTTATCATATCGGGCCTCAATTTCCCTACTCACTTCTCTTAATAGGTCCAATTATCCTTGTTTTTCTCTCCTCCCTAAATGTACCTCTGTGATTGTGTATTCAAGATCTCCTACTACTGCCTCTTTTGCATCTAGGGGAGGTATCGCTACTACAAGGATGGTGTTCCCTCCTAGACTAGTCCAAATAGTATGGAGGGTCCGGGCCTTCTTAGGCTTCTGGGTGTTTTGGTTTTGAGCCATCATCTCAACCAAAGAGAGAGGGGCTCTCTTTGTTGCTCGGGCCTTCCTCTTTCTTGATTCTACCAACCATTATGGTGGTGTGTGTGGCCTTATTTCTAGGTCCTGGACACTTGGATCCTCTTCGGGGGGCTATTGTGCTTCCCCAAAAATTATAGTCTATACGGACTCCTTTCCTTTGTCCTCAGGGTTTCCCGGTCCTCCCACCTCAGTGTTATTTGTGTCCATATCTTTGGGTTTTCCCCTACATTCTACTGTTGCTGAATTTCTTCAGCGTTCTCTACCGAGACATTCTCCTCCTGGGGCCTATTTTCTGGAGGGGGTAAAGGTGACCGACTTGGATTTGATCATTGCGCTGCAGAGACCACCTCACCAAATGTTGTGTTCTAGGGAAATTGATCACCCCAGGTGTCTGGAGGCATTTAGAGCGTGACAATTGGAGGTATGGTTGTTCTCGAAGGTCCGATTTCCCCAGCCATAGTTAGTTGCTCAACTTGTATATGCCTTCCTTCTGTCTCAGTCCCCGATACCGATGTTTCTTCTGCACCTTGTGTGCTTTCTTGTTCCTCCTCCTAGGTCTCTATTTCTAGGGGAACCTCTTTTTCTTTTCTTTCCCCCTCCCTGGGGATAATCTCTACCTCTTGTGCAGAAATCTCTTCTACCGCTCTTTCCACATCTTCCTAAAAATTTACAAGATCATCAGTCTAGAAGATGTCATCAAAACTGTCATGGGAAGGGGATACCTCCAGAAGATCTTCTCATTTGGGGGAGGAAGAGATAAGCTACATAGGAATATTTCCCAATTTTCTAGGACTTACGTCTGCGATTGGTGGGGGATTATCCCTCATCTGCTTCCTTCTCCTTAGTTTTAGTGGGGCCCTAGCATCCAGAATAGCCACACTCGCATCTTCTATCTCCGTTCTCTAGCTCATAAGTGTTGTAAGTGAAGTAGAGCCTAAAGTAAGGGAAGATCCTACAAGAGTGATTGCGAGACTGAGGGAGAGTCTGGTGTTGATTGTCTCACTCAACTATCGAGATGACTTGAGTTGAGCATGAAGTTGTTCCATTATTGAGGCTAGAACCAAGGATGATACCGGGGATGGGGTTCTCTCTTTTTTTTTCCCCTTATCTCTACTTTTTCTTGTTGTCTCAGAGCTGCAAGTGGATCCCTGCAAAACTAGACCATCTCGACGGGTGCTCTTTTTGCATACCCGTGCAAAATATTCATGACTCTACTTCAATACATCCTTGTTGATGTCCTCTATTTTCAAAACTTTTCTGGGTGTCCCAATCCATTGGAGAGAGAGCCATCTTGTCAATCCCTTTTGATTTATACTCTGCGTCCTCCATGGGCTTGGTATCTGAGAAGTCATTTGGAAAGGTTCAGAGACCCATGTGTTTCATCATTCCCTTAGTCATCCTCTCATAATGTCAACTTTAGACCTCGAATTTATCTTGGCAATCTTCCCAAAAGTCCTCAATATGAGGCTCATAGGGCACTGACGCCTAGGGCAATGCATGCCTTATTTTGTTCAACAGATCAAAGTTCTTCCGTGCCAAGTCAAATTATGCTAGCCCTAGACTCTTTAATTCATTTTCAGCTTCTTTGGCCAGTACAAGGCTGCAAGAATAATTCCCGCAAGTGATTAGGAAGGGGATGGTGGTAACCTTCTTGACCCCATAAAATGTATGGACCTCCAAAATCTGCCTGCAATATTCCATCAAAATTATCCTATCCCCGCAATGTTTGGGCAATAGGTAGGGCTTGTCGGAGAATCCGGTCACCTGAATGTAAGAATGTTGTTGAAATTGAATGAAATAATGGCCATAAGAGCTCACCAGGGCCATTTCCTCCTTTGATAGCCAGTCACTGACATCCCGAGTGGGTATCAATATGTTGTAGTAAACGAAAGTATCATTTACCTAACAAAAATTGGGGAAGTTGGCTTCCCATTGAATGTTAGAAAAATGATCCCACGGGGCACTCTAGTTGGGCCCTGTCCAAAGGATGCCCTCTGTACGTAAACCCCAAATTTTGGGTCTTTGTTGTGCTAGTGCCCACAGAACATATGAAGTCACGTGATTGGAAATAATGGTTTCCCATTCAAATTTCTGCCTATGGGTGGTGATGTCGTACAGGAAGTAGTACATCCATGCTAAAAAATCTTGGGCATGTGCTTCCTCGAAGACCTGGCATAGAAATATGATGCCCGCTTGTATACTTTCTCTGAAATCTGTGTGGGGGATCTCCAGCTTCATTTTCATGTAGTCTTTCTTCAGCATCTTCAGCCAGTGGGTGTTGAGGTGTTGCAGGGCTGCCTGTTGAACATTTTCAAACTCCTTCAGTGATGCAGCCCAAGAGATGACAATAGAATTGACAAACTGGGGAATTTCTAGTTTAGAAGAAAAAGTAGCAGCATCAAGAGACACTAGGGGTGTTGGGTAGCCCGTTGGAAGGGAAGTAGAAAGTATAATAGCCTGAATGGTTGTGTTGTAATTATCCCAGAGTGAGAATCAACTCTGGGGACTACATGGAGAAAGGGAAGAAGGTGGGTTTGATTATGCTAGAGGTGGCCATGTTCTTCGCCATGCTATCTCCGGTAGAACATTAAGTGAACATTGTCCTAACCAAGCCCTACAATTTGGCCCACGCTCCAACCTCTATGTTGATGATTAGTTGTAGTTTGGAATCCACCTTGGATCCCATGATGACACCCTCCCTTAAATATTTTGCAGTGAGTGGGAGCTTTTCCAGTGCCTTCTTAGCCCTTGTCTTGGTGGATGCCCTTGTTGAAGTGGATGGAAGTTCCAGACTTGCAGGAGGGGACAGTATCTCAGACATGTTGCTTGAGTTATTTGTAACCTGCAATATCAGGCAATCGTTAATACATATAATCACATATAATTAACCCCCAAGTTCTGGAGATTTCATCACCTTTTCACACCTATCCTCAAGAAGATGTTAGTTGATATCAAATTCTAGAAATGCAATAAATGAAATAACTTACTTGAGATTTGATCAACACCTAGGTGTCCCATGGATTCTAGTTCATGCGATAAAGGAGATGAAGGCTGGGGGTTTACATGGAATCTGGAGTCTAGAAAAACTGACCGTTATTGAAATGACCCACCAATTTTCATATTGGGCTGACATGGGTTAGCACATGGTCATGTAATAAATGGAGTAATGGAATTTATGGCGATAGTTGTCTTAACATGAAAGGATTGAATGCCACTTGGGATGGTTTTGAATGCTTGTACATGGGGAGTTGATCCTGCCATGAATGTTGAAGTGATGGGGAGAGAGAGTTCACCACCTGAATAGGTGAGGTGACAAGGTCGAGTATGGCGAAAACTAGGTGGGAAAGCTTGAATTTGTTAAAAAGATACAGAGGGCATGGTGAGATCATCATAGGATGGGTAGGAATTGAACAGAATGTACAGACTGGGCACAAATTTATAGACAACTATACGGAGGCTACGCCCTACAGACACAAACAAACTTTACAAGAAATCTACAAGCCTCTATTCACAGATTTACAAAGATTTTACAGTTATTCACACTACTCTACAACTACACAGAAGGTGGACAACCTTCTTTCAGAGCCATACCACCAATGGGAGGTGACGACGAAGACGGAGAAACCAAAACCCAAAAGCAAAGAAACAAAAAATTAACCAAAAAAAAGAAAAGAATTAGAAGGGCCTACCTTAAAACCAGAAATACAGAAGGAAGGACATGGGAGGTGCTCTGCAAATGAACAAGTCTAGAAATTGTGAACACATTGAGAACACATCAGGATACTTTGAACACACATGAGACCAAACTCCAAATCACTATTACTAACTCGAAGAAAATTCACTTAGCTCACTAATAAATCACATAAATCGCTCTTAATTCACTCCAAGGGTAATTTGTTCATGGAAAGTGTAACAATGAAGGGTGGAGTCCTATTTATACCCCTTAGGTTAAAATGCACCATTCCCCTTCCACAAATCCTGAGAAAAGGAAAACCTCTGGCCTCTAGGCCCAGGGATCCCGCACGACCACACCCTCCAAGTAAAGAGGAAGCAATGTTACAAAGAATCCTGAGGTCCAAAATTTGGCTGGCACAAAGGAAACAAAACACTTCGGGGCTGGGTCCAAGAGTGAGGAAAACCAAAAAAGAAACAACAACAGCCCCACAGAGGCAAAGGCCTAAGAATATAAAAGAAGACCGAAAAGAAACAAAGGGAGAACCAAAAGCAAAAAAAGGGGGACCCAACATTTTGCTAACAAAATGTAGGGACGGGTATGCAGGGCAGAACAGAATGGAGATGGGTGTTTGTACCTCTTGTTCCTTCAATATTTCAACATCATAGTCCTTGGGAAGTTTGACCCCAAGAGAAGCTAGGTGAAGGAAGTATTTTTCTTTGTCGTCCCCAATGATTTTCACCAAGGTCTTTTGAAACTTCTGACTTTGTTTGAGTTTGTTATATTCCTCTTTGGTTATGTCTTATTCACTATCCAAATCAAACAAAGGATGATCATGGTTTCTCTCTTCTTGACTTTCTATTCTGTCTTGGTTATCATCTTGGTCATATTGGTCAAAGGCAACACTCCATTCTCTATGTGGTACAGCCATGTTGGGTGAGTCTTTATCAAAGAGGGGATTTTGAGATGTCTCTCCTTGTTGAAATTTTAGTAATCTTGGAGGTCTTTTTGAATCGTCATCAAGGTATTGTTTCTTTCTTGTGATAACCATGAAAGCAAGGTATCAATCTTGTCAAAAGTGTTCTAATTGTGCCAAAGGAATTTCTGAATTGTCCAAATGTGTTTGTCCAAGTTGTGATGAGTTTGAGTTTTATTGTTTGAAGTGATTGATTCTAGCGTCATAGGGTTAGAATGCCCTGATAGTGAGATGGGAACCAAGAATATTTATTCAGTGAAATGACAACATGATTTGGAATTAATTGCAAAAACCCTAAAGAACATAGAAGGTAGACTTCCAATTAGATTGAGAAACAACGTTAGGAAGACCAGCAAGAACAACAGATTCTGACTGACAAGCAAAAAGGGTATCCAAAACTACAAATTTTTTAAGTCTGACACATGTGCAAGTACCCTATGTCCCAGATGCGACCTACCAGATGCAATCCTAGATTTATGGGATGTGATCATGTTCTTCCTAAATGTGACTCTATTTTCTAGATGCAATCTAGGATCTACCAAATGTGAGCTTTCTTCCCAAATGTGACTTTGTTTACCAAATATGACCTAGGATTTTCCAGATGCGACCCTCTGATGGATTTTTCTAATTTTTCCACTTTGTTTTGAAGGACATGAAATTTTTTTCAACTCCAGGGTCTGTTTGATAAATACTAGAATGTTTTTATGCAACATAAATGTTTGTGACTAAAATACTAATTGTTTGGGGTGTTTATCTTGTTATTTCAATTTTGACGCATCAAGCAAGTTGTTTAAGAAACAAACACACCTATTCCCTAAAATCTATGGCACAGCATGAAAATATTTTATCGTAGACTCAGTTACAAACTCAAATTCTAATCAGAATATGACCATCACAAAGCACGCAATGGCTCCAATTATGATGTTGTATTATCAAAATTCAAACGCAAGCGAGTACAAAAAATGATGAGTATTTTCCTTACATAAAGACTATCACCTTTTGGAGATGAATTGGGTGGTCATAACTACAAAGTGTTTTAATCCTGACATCCATTTGAAACCATCCCCCTTAAAATTGTAGAAGGAAAAATTAAGGCGTATAGCCCTATGAGTACCAAAATGAG
>MU227164.1:0-18424 GCA_018584345.1 Thuja plicata
ATATTTCAAATGAGCTCCGATCTTCGTGAAATTTAAAATGGAAGCATTTGACATCAAAATATTAGGTGGGTTCTCCTCTGATTGAGTGATGTAGCCCAAAACCTTCAGAAACACAATTCACAAAAAACGACAACACAATGTCAGAATGATTGAATTTCAAATTCTCATTAACTGTGTACAACTACTCTCCTCTATAATGAAAGAAAACTCCTACTTATTACAATTTCAAAAATTACCATATTTTGTAATTTTTTTAGAAATATAGTTTTTTTTCCATTTTTGGTAACTTTTAAAACTCATCCTAAGAATCTTGATATTTCCCTAGAAAATCTATAAACTAAGGCAAGATGAATTGCCAACTAATGTTTGAAATCAGAGACACGATTTCAGATTTATTACAAAAAACAAAACTCAAAAATTTGGAATGAAAAAAAAAAGCTAATTTTGAAGGTCAAGATGAAACTTCAGGCTCCCGAAAAGACATCAAAATGAACACCAACAAAGCTACCTTGGTTAGGTCTACCATTAAATTTAGCTTAGGAATTCGCCCGTAAAATTTCAGCCAAAACCCAGATCCAAGTCAAAAGTTATGACCTCTGAAAGTTGCTGCATGATTGAGAGAATTGAAACTTTAAATTAATATATCAAACAAGCTACGATCTTTGTGAAATTGAAATGGAAGCATTTGACATCAAAATATTAGGTGGGTTTTCCACTGATTGTGTAAAATTGAAACTGAGAATTAATATTTTAAACGAGCTCAGAGCTCTGTGAAATTTAAAATAGAAGCATTTGACATCAAAATATTAGGTGGGTTTCCTCTGATTGAGAAAAATTGAAACTTTAAATTAATATTTCAAATGAGATCCGATCTTCGTGAAATTTAAAATGGAAGCATTTGACATTAAAATATTAGGTGGGTTTTCCTCTAATTGTGTAAAACTAAAACTTTAAATTAATATTTGAAACTTTAAATTAATATTTTGATGTGAAATGCTTCCAATTTAAAATAGAAGCATTTGACATCAAAATAATAGGTGGGTTTTCCTCTGATTGAGGCAAATTAAAAGTTTAGATTAATATTTCAAATGAGCTCCGTTGTTCACAAAATTAAAAATGGAAGCATTTGACATCAAAATATTAGGTGGGTTTACCTTTGATTGTGCAAAATTGAAACTTTTTTGTGACACATTTTATGTCTGGGAGAAAAATTGAATGTTTAAATTGATATTTCAAATGAGCTCCAATCTTCGTGAAATTTAAAATGGAAGCATTTGACATCAAAATATTAGGTGGGTTCTCCTCTTATTGAGTGATGTAGCCCAAAACCTTTAGAAACACAATTCACAAAAAAAGACAACACAATGTTAGAATGATAGAATTCCAAATTCTCAAGAATTAATTGCGTCCAACTACTCTCCTCTACAATGAAAGAAAACTACTACTTATTATAATTTCAAAAATTACCATATTTAGCAAATTTTTAGGAAAGATGGTTTTTTTTCCATTTTTGGTAACTTTTAAAACTCATTCTAAGAATCTCAATTTTTCCATAGAAAATCTATCAACTAAGGGAAGATGAATTGCCAACTAATCCACAAAATCAAAAACACAATTTCAGATTTATTAGAAAAAACAAAACTCAAAAAACTGGAAAGAAAAGAAAAAAGATAATTTTGAAGGTCAAGATGAAACTTTAGGCTACCGAAAAGATGTTGAAATGACTGCCAATAGACCTTGCTTCCTTTGGTCTACCATAAAATCTAGCTTACGAATCTGCTCATAAAATTTTAGCCAAAACCCACATCCGAGTCAAAAGTTATGACCTCCGAAAGTTGCTGCATCATTGAGAAAATTAAAACTTTAAATTAATATTTCAAACAAGCTCCGATCTTTGGGAAATTTAAATTGGAAGCATTTGACATCAAAATATTAGGTGGGTTTTCCACTAATTATGTAAAATTGAAACTTGAAATTAATATTTCAAACAAGCTTGGATCTCCGTGAAATTTAGAATAGAAGCATTTAAAATCAAAATATTAGGTGGGTTTTGCTTTGATTGAGCAAAATTGAAACTTTAAATTAATATTTCCAACGAGATCCGATCTTCATGAAATTTAAGATGGAAGCATTTGACATTAAAATATTAGGTGGGTTTTCCTTTGATTGTGTAAAACTGAAACTTTAAATTAATATTTGAAACTTTAAATTAATATTTTGATGTCAAATGCTTCCAATTTAAAAATAGAAGCATTTCACATCATAATATTAGGTGGGTTTTCCTCTGATTGAGGAAAATTGAAATTTTAAATTAATATTTCAAATGAACTCCAATGTTCGTGAAATTTAAAATGGACACATTTGACATGAAAATATTAGGTGGGTTTACCTCTAATTGTGCAAAATTAAAACTTTTTTGTGACATGTTTTACGTCCGGGAGCAAAATTGAATGTTTAAACTAATATTTTAAATGAGCTCTGATCTTTGTGAAATTTAAAATCAAAGCATTTGACATCAAAATATTAGGTGGGTTCTCCTCTGATTGAGTGATGTAGGCCAAAACCTTCAGAAACACAATTCACAAGAAAAGACAACACAATGTCAGAATGATAGAATTCCAAATTCTCATTAACTACGTCCAACTACTCTCCTCTACAATGAAAGAAAACTCTTACTTATTACAATTTTGAAAATTAACATATTTAGCAAATTTTTGGGAAAAATAGTTTTTTCCATTTTTGGTAACTTTTAAAACTCATTCTAAGAATCTCAATTTTTCCCTAGAAAATCTATCATCTAAGGCAAGATGAATTGCCAACTAATCCATGAAATTAGAAACATGATTTCAGATTTATTACAAAAAGCAAAACTCAAAAAATTGGAAAGAAAAGAAAAAAGCTAATTTTGAAGGTCAAGATGAAACTTAAGGCTCTTGAAAAGGTTTCAAAATGACCCCCAACAGAGCTAGCTTGGTTGGGTCTACCATAAAATCTAGCTCACGAATTTGCTCGTAAAATTTTAGCCAAAACCCACATTCAAATCAAAAGTTATGACCTCTGGAAGTTGCTACATCATTGAGAGAATTGAAACTTTAAATTAATATTTTAAACAACCTCCAATCTTTGTGAAATTTAAATTGGAAGCATTTGACATCAAAATATTAGGTGGGTTTTCCACTGATTGTGTAAAATTGAAACACGAAATTAATATTTCAAACGAGCTCGGATCTCGGTGAAATTTAAAATAGAAGCATTTGACATCAAACTAATAGGTGGGTTTTCCTCTGGTTGAGCAAAATTGAAACTTTAAATTAATATTTCAAACGAGATCCGATCTTCATTAAATTTAAAATGGAAGTATTTGACATTAAAATATTAGGTGGGTTTTCCTCTGTTTGTGTAAAACTAAAACTTTAAATTAATATTTTGATGTCAAATCCTTCCAATATAAAATAGAAGCATTTGACATCAAAATATTAGGTGGGTTTTCCTCTGATTGAGAAAAATTGAAAGTTTAAATTAATATTTCAAACGAGCTTTGATGTTTATGAAACTTAAAATGGAAGCATTTGACATCAAAATATTAGGTGGGTTTACCTCTAATTGTGCAAAATTGAAACTTTTTTGTGACACCTTTTACGTCTGGGAGAAAAATTGAATATTTAAATTAATATTTCAAATGAGCTCCGATCTTCGTGAAATTTAAAATGGAAGCATTTGACATCAAAATATTTGGTGGGTTCTCCTTTGATTGAGTGATGTAGTCCAAAACCTTCAGAAACACAATTCACAAAAAAGACAACACAATGCAAGAATGATAGAATTCCAAATTCTCATTAACTACATCCAACTACTCTCCTCTACAATGAAAGAAAACTCCTACTTATTATAATTTCAAAACTTACCATATTTCAAATTTTTTTGGGAAAAATAGTTTTTTTCCCATTTTTGGTAACTTTTAAAACTCATCCTAAGAATCTCAATTTTTCCCTAGAAAATATATCAACTAAGGTAAGATGAATTGCCAACTAATCCATGAAATCAGAAACATGATTTCAGATTTATTACAAAAAACAAAACTCAAAAAAATAGAAAGAAAAGAAAAAAGCTAATTTTGAAGGTCAAGATGAAACTTCAGGTTCCTGAAAAGATGTCAAAATGAACCTGAAAAGAGCTAGCTTGGTTGGGTCTACCATTATAGCTAGCTTGGTTGGGTCTAAATTTTAGCCAAAACCCACATCCGACTCAAAAGTTATGACATCTGGAATTTGCTGCATCATTGAGAGAATTGAAACTTTAAATTAATACTTCAAAAGAGCTCTGTTCTTCATGAAATTTAAAGTGGAAGCATTTGACATCAAAACATTAGGTGGGTTTTCCACTGATTGTGTAAAATTGAAACAAACAATTAATATTTCAAACGAGCTCAAATCTCCATGAAATTTAAAATAGCAGCATTTGACATCAAAATATTAGGTGGGTTTTCCTCTGGTTGAGCAAAATTGAAACTTTAAATTAATATTTCAAACGAGATCCAATCTTCGTGAAATTTAAAATGGAAGCATTTGACATTAAAATATTAGGTGGGTTTTCCTCTAATTGTGTAAAACTGAAACTTTAAATTAATATTTGAAACTTTAAATTAATATTTTGACGTCAGATCCTTCCAATTTAAAACAAAAGCATTTGACATCAAAATATTAGGTGGGTTTTCCTTTGATTGAGCAAAATTGAAAGTTTAAATTAATATTTCAAACGAGCTCCGATGTTTATGAAACTTAAAATGGAAGCATTTGACATCAAAATATTACGTGGGTTTATCTCTGATTTAGCAAAATTGGAAATTTTTTGTGACACATTTTACGTCCGAGAGCAAAATTGAATGTTTAACAAAATATTTCAAATGAGCTCCGATCTTCATGAAATTTAAAATGGAAGCATTTGACATCAAAATATTAGGTGGGTTCTCTGATTGAGTGATGTAACCCAAAACATTCAAAAACACAATTCACAAAAAAAGACAACACAATGCCAGAATGATAGAGTTCCAAATTCTCATTAACTGCGTCCAACTACTCTCCTCTACAATGAAAGAAAACTCCTACTTATTACAATTTCAAAAATTACCATATTTGGCAAATTTTCAGGAAAAATAGGTTTTTTACATTTTTGGTAACTTTTAAAACTCATCCTAAGAATCTCAATTTTTCCCTAGAAAATCTATCAACTAAGGCAATATGAATTGCCAACTAATCCACAAAATCAGAAACATGATTTTGGATTTATTACAAAAAACAAAACTCAAAAAACTGAAACGAAAAGAAAAAAGCTAATTTTGAAGGTCAAGATGAAACTTTAGGCTACCGAAAAGATGTTGAAACGACTGCCAAAAGATCTAGCTTTAATTGGTCTACCATTAAATCTAGCTCACGACTCCGCCCATAAAATTTCAGCCAAAACCCAAATCCGAGTCAAAAGTTATGACCTCCGAAAGTTGCTGCATCATTGAGAGAATTGAAACTTTAAATTAATATTTCAAACGAGCTCCGATCTTCATGAAATTTAAATTCGAAGCACATGACATCATAATATTAGGTGGGTTTTCCACTGATTGTGTAAAATTGAAACTCATAATTAATATTTCAAACGAGCTCGGATCTCCGTGAAATTTAAAATACAAGCATTTGACATCAAAATATTAGGCGGGCTTTCCTCTGATAGAGCAAAATTGAAACTTTAAATTAATATTTCAAGCGAGATCTGATCTTCGTGAAATTTTAAATGGAAGCATTTGATATTAAAATATTAGGTGGGTTTTCCTCTGATTGTGTAAAACTGAAACTTTAAATTAATATTTGAAACTTTAAATTAATATTTTGACAACAAATCCTTCCAATTTAAAATAGAAGTATTTGACATCAAAATATTATGTGTGTTTTGCTCTGATTGAGAAAAATTGAAAGTTTAAATTAATATTTCAAACGAGCTCTGATGTTCGTGAAACTTAAAATGAAAGCATTTCACATCAAAATATTAGGTGGGTTTACGTCTGATTGTGCAAAATTGAAACTTTTTGTGACACATTTTACGTCCGGGAGCAAAATTGAATGTTTAAATTAATATTTCAAATGAGCTCTGATCTTCATGAAATTTAAAATGGAAGCATTTGACATCAAAATATTAGGTGCGTTCTCCTCTGATTGAGAAAATTGAAACATTAAATTAATATTTCAAATGAGCTTAGATCTTCGTAAAATTTAAATTTGAAGCATTTGACAACAAAATATTAGGTGGGTTTTCCACTGATTGTGTAAAATTGAAACTTGAAATTAATATTTCAAACAAGCTCGGATCTCGATGAAATTTAAAATACAAGCATTTGACATCAAAATATTAGGTAGCTTTTGCTCTAATTGAGCAAAACTGAAACTTTAAATTAATATTTCAAACGAGATATGATCTTCCTGAAATTTAAAATGGAAGCATTTGACATTAAAATATTAGGTGAGTTTTCCTTTGATTGTGTAAAACTAAAACTTTAAATTAATATTTGAAACTTTAAATTAATACTTTGATGTCAAATGCTTCCAATTTAAAATAGAAGCATTTGACATCATAATATTAGGTGTGTTTTCCTCTGATTGAGAAAAAATGAAAGTTTAAATTAATATTTCAAACGATCTCTGATGTTCGTGAAATTTAAAATGGAAGCATTTGACATTAAAATATTAGGCGGGTTTACCTCTGATTGTGTAAAACTAAAACTTTAAATTAATATTTTGATGTTAAATGCTTCAAATTTAAAATAGAAGCATTTGACATCAAAACTTTAGGTGGGTTTTCCTCTGATTGAGCAAAATTAAAATTTTAAACTAATATTTC
Source organism: Thuja plicata (assembly GCA_018584345.1). Classification (NCBI taxonomy): domain Eukaryota; kingdom Viridiplantae; phylum Streptophyta; class Pinopsida; order Cupressales; family Cupressaceae; genus Thuja; species Thuja plicata. The sequence goes on from MU227164.1 coordinate 6,883, forward strand.
AAACGAGATTCGATCTTCGCAAAATTTAAAATGGAAGCATTTGACATTAAAATATTAGGTGGGTTCTCCTCTGATTGTGTAAAACTGAAACTTTAAATTAATATTTTGATGTCAAATGCTACAAATTTAAAATAGAAGCATTTGACATCAAAATTTTAGGTGAGTTTTCCTCTGATTGAGAAAAATTAAAATTTTAAATTAATATTTCAAATGAGCTTCGATGTTCGTGAAATTTAAAATGGAAGCATTTGACAACAAAATAATAGGTGGGTTTACCTCTGATTGTGCAAAATTGAAACTTTTTTGTGACAAGTTTTACACCCGGGAGCAAAATTGAATGTTTAAATTAATATTTCAAATGAGCTCCGATCTTCGTGAAATTTAAAATGGAAGCATTTGACATGAAAATATTAGGTAGGTTATCCTATGATTGAGAAAATTGAAACTTTAAATTAATATTTCAAACGAGCTTGGATCTCTATGAAATTTAAAATAGAAGCATTTGACATCAAAATATTAAGTGGGTTTTCCTCTAATTGAGCAAAATTGAAACTTTAAATTAATATTTCAAACGAGATCTGATCTTCATGAAATTTAAAATGGAAGCATTTGACATTAAAATATTAGGTTGGTTTTCCTCTGATTGTGTAAAACTAAAAGTTTAAATTAATATATGAAACTTTAAATTAATATTTTGATGTCAAATGCTTCCAATTTAAAATAGAAGCATTTAACATCATAATGTTAGGTGGGTTTTCCTCTGATTGAGCAAAATTGAAAGTTTAAATTAATATTTCAAATGAGTTCCAATGTTTGTGAAATTTAAAATGGAAGCATTTGACATCAAAATATTAGGTGGGTTCACCTCTGATTGTGCAAAATTAAAAATTTTTTGTCACATGTTTTACATCTGGGAGCAACATTGAATGTTTAAATTAATATTTGAAATGAGCTCCGATCTTTGTGAAATTTAAAATGGAAGCATTTGACATAAAAATATTAGGTGGGTTCTCCTCTGATTTATAAAATTGAAATATTAAATTAATATTTCAAACAAGCTCCGATCTTCGTGAAATTGAAATTGGAAGCATTTGACATCAAAATATTAGGTGGGTTTTCCAGTGATTGTGTAAAATTGAAACTTGAAATTAATATTTCAAACAAGCTCAGATCTCCATGAAATTTAAAATAGAAGCATTTGGCATCAAAATATTAGGTAAGTTTTGCTCTAATTGAGCAAAATTGAAACTTTAAGTTAATATTTTAAACAACGTCTGATCTTTGTGAAATTTAAAATGGAAGCATTTGACATTAAAATATTAGGTCGGTTTTCCTGTTACTCTATAAAACTAAAACTTTAAATTAATATTTGAAAATTTAAGTTAATATTTTGATATCAGATGCTTCTAATTTAAAAAAGAAGCATTTGACATGAAAATATTAGGTGGGTTTTCCTCTGATTGAGAAAAAATGAAAATTTAAATTAATATTTAAAATGAGCTCTGATGCTCTTGAAATTTAAAATAAAAGCATTTGACATCAAAATATTAGGTGGGTTTACCTCTGATTGTGCAAAATTGAAACTTTTTTTGACATGTTTTACGTCTGGGAGAGAAATTGAATGTTTAAATTAATATTTCAAATGAGCTCTCATCTTTGTGAAATTTAAAATGGAAGCATTTTACATCAAAATATTAGGTGGGTTCTCCTCTGATTGAGAAAATTGAAACTTTAAATTAATATTTCAAATGAGCTCCGATATTTGTGTAATTTAAATTGGAAGCATTTGACATCAAAATATTAGGTGGGTTTTCCACTGATTGTGTAAAATTGAAACTTGAAATTAATATTTTAAATGAGCTCAGATCTCCATGAAATTTAAAATAGAAGCATTTGACATCAAAATATTAGGTGGGTTTACCTTTGATTGAGCAAAATTGAAACTTTAAATTAATATTTCAAATGAGATCTGATCTTCCTGAGATTTAAAATGGAAGCGTTTGACATTAAAATATTATGTGGGTTTTCCTCTGATTGTGTAAAACTGAAATATTAAATTAATATTTGAAAGTTTATATTAATATTTTGAGGTCAAATGCTTCCAATTTAAAATAGAAGCATTTGACATCAAAATATTAGGTAGGTTTTCCTCTGATTGAGCAAAATTAAAAGTTTAAACTAATATTTCAAATGAGCTCCGATGTTCATGAAATTCAAAATGGAAGCATTTGACATCAAAATATTAGGTGGGTTTACCTCTGATTGTGCAAAATTGAAAATTTTTTGTGACACGTTTTACGCCTGGAAGCAAAATTGAATGTTCAAATTAATATTTCAAATGAGCTTCGATCTTCATGAAATATAAAATGGAAGCATTTGACATCAAAATATTAGGTGGGTTCTCCTTTGATTGAGAAAATTGAAACTTTAAATTAATATTTAAAATGAGCTCCGATCTTCGTGAAATTTAAATTGGAATTATTTGACATCAAAATATTAGGTGGGTTTTCCACTGATTGTGTAAAATTGAAACTTTGAAATTAATATTTCAAACTAGCTCGGATCTCCATGAAATTTAAAATAGAAGCATTTGACATCAAAATATTAGGTGGGTTTTTCTCTGATTAAGCAAAATTGAAACTTTAAATAAATATTTCAAACGAGATCCGATCTTCATAAAATTTAAAATGGATGCATTTAACATCAAAATATTAGGTGGGTTTACCTCTGATTATGCAAAATTGAAACTTTTTTTGACACATTTTACACCCGGGAGTAAAATTGAATGTTTAAATTAATATTTTAAATGATCTCCATTCTTCATGAAATTTAAAATGGGAGCATTTGACATCAAAATATTAGGTGGGTTCTCCTCTGATTGAGTGATGTAGCCCAAAACCTTCAGAAACATAATTCACAAAAAAAGACAACATAATTCTAGAATGATAGAATTTCAAATTCTCATTAACTACGTCCAACTACTCTCCTCTAAAATGAAAGAAAACTCCTACTTATTACAATTTCAAAAATTACCATATTTGGAAATTTTTTAGGAAAAATAGTTTTTTTTCCATTTTTGGTAACTTTTAAAACTCATCCTAAGAATCTCAATTTTTCCTAGAAAATCTATCAACTAAGGCAAGATGAATTGCCAACTAATCCACAAAATCAGAAACACAATTTTGGATTTATTACAAAAAACTAAACTAACAGAGCTAGCTTAGTTGGGTCTACCATTAAATCTAGCTCATGAATCTGCTCGTAAAATTTTAGCCAAAACCACATCCGAGTCAAAAGTTATGACCTTCGTAGGTTGTTGCATCATTGAGAGAATTGAAACTTTAAATTAATATTTCAAACGTGCTTCAATCTTCATGAAATTTAAATTGGAAGCATTTGACATCAAAATATTAGGTGGGTTTTCCACTAATTGTGTAAAATTGAAAATCAGAATTAATATTTCAAACGAGCTCGGATCTCTATGAAATTAAAAAGAGAAGCATTTGACATCAAAATATTAGGTGGGTGTTCCTCTGATTGAGCAAAATTGAAACTTTAAATTAATATTTCAAACAAGATCCGATCTTCGTGAAATTTAAAATGGAAGCATTTGACATTAAAATATTAGGTGGGTTTTCCTCTAATTGTGTCAAACTAAAACTTTAAATTAATATTTTGACGTCAGATCCTTCCAATTTAAAATAGAATCATTTAACATCAAAATATTAGGTGGGTTTTCCTCTGATTGAGGAAAATTGAAAGTTTAAATGAATATTTCAAATGAGCTCCGATATTCATGAAACTTAAAATGGAAGCATTTGACATCAAAATATTAGGTGGATTTACCTCTGATTGTGCAAAATTGAAACTTTTTTGTGACACATTTTACATCGGGGAGCAAAATTGAATGTTTAAGTTAATATTTGAAATGAGCTCTAATCTTCGTGAAAATTAAAATGGAAGCATTTGACATAAAAATATTAGGTGGGTTCTCCTCTGATTAAGAAAATTGAAACATAAAATTAATATTTCAAACAAGCTCCGATCTTCATGAAATTTAAATTGGAAGCATTTGACATCAAAATATTAGGTGGGTTTTCCACTGATTGTGTAAAATTAAATCTTGAAATTAATATTTCAAACGAGCTCGAATATCCATGAAATTTAAAATAGAAGCATTTGACATCAAAATATTAGCTAGGTTTTGCTCTAATTGAGCAAAATTGAAACTTTAAATTAATACTTCAAACGAAATCCGATCTTCGTGAAATTTAAAATGGAAGCATTTGACATTAAAATATTAGGTGGGTTTTCCTCTGATTGTGTAAAACTAAAACTTTAAATTAATATTTGAAACTTTAAATTAATATTTTGATATCAGATGCTTCTAATTCAAAATAGAAGCATTTGACATCAAAATATTAGGTGGGTTTTCCTCTTATTGAGCAAAATTGAAAGTCTAAATTAATATTTAAAATGAGCTCTAATGCTCTTGAAATTTAAAATGGAAGCATTTGACATCAAATTATTAGGTGGGTTTCCCTCTGATTGTGCAAAATTGAAACTTTTTTTTGACACGTTTTACTTCCGGGAGAAAAATTGAATGTTTAAATTAATATTTCAAATGAGCTCCGATCTTAGTGAAATTTAAAATGGAAGCATTTGACATTAAAATATTAGGTGGGTTCTCCTTTGATTGAGAACATTGAAAGTTAAAATTAATATTTCAAACGAGCTCTAATCTTCATGAAATTTAGATTGGAAGCATTTGACATCAAAATATTAGGTGGGTTTTCCACTGATTGTGTAAAATTGAAACTTGAAACAAATATTTCAAATGAGCTCGGATCTCTGTGAAATTTAAAATAGAAGCATTTGACATCAAAATATTAGGTTGGTTTTCCTCTGATTGACCAAAATTAAAGCTTTAAATTAATATTTTGAACGAGATCCGATCTTCGTGAGATTTAAAATGAAAGCATTTGACATTAAAATATTATGTGGGTTTTCCTCTGATTGTGTAAAACTAAAACTTTAAATTAATATTTTGATGTCAAATACTTCTAATTTAAAATAGAAGCATTTGACATCAAAATATTAGTTGGGTTTTCTTCTGATTGAGCAAAATTAAAAGTTTAAATTAATATATCAAATGAGCTCTGATGTTCATGAAATTTAAAATGGAAGCATTTGACATCAAAATATTAGGTGGGTTTACCTCTGATTGTGCGAAATTAAAATTTTTTTTGACACATTTTACACCCTGGAGCAAAATTGAATGTTTAAATTAATATTTCAAATGAGCTCCGATCTTAATCAAATTTAAAATGGAAGCATTTGACCTCAAAATATTAGGTGGGTTCTCTTCTGATTTAGTTATGTAGCCCAAAACCTTCAGAAACACAATTCACAAAAAAGACAACACAATGCCAGAATGATAGAATTCCAAATTCTCATTAACTGCATCCAACTACTCTCCTCTACAATGAAAGAAAACTCCTACTTATTACAATTTTTAAAATTACCATATTTGGCAAATTTTTGGGAAAAATAGTTTTTTTTCCATTTTTGGTAACTTTTAAAACTCATCTTAAGAATCTCAATTTTTCCCTAAAAAATCTATCAACTAAGGCAAGATGAATTGCCAACTAATCCACGAAATCAGAAACACATTTTTAGATTTATTACAAAAAACAAAACTCAAAAAATTGGAAAGAAAAGAAAAAAGCTAATTTTGAAGGTAAAGATGAAACTTCATGCTCCCAAAAATATGTCAAAATGACCGCCAAAAGAGCTAGCTTGGTTGGGTCTTCCATTAAAACTAGCTCATGAATCTGCCCATAAAATTTTAGCCAAAATCATATTCGAGTCAAAACATATGACCTCCAAAAGTTGCTGCATCATTGAGAGAATTGAAACTACAAATTAATATTTCAAACGAGCTCTGATCTTCATGAAATTTAAATTGGAAGCATTTGACATAAAAATATTGGGTGGGTTTTCCATTGATTGTGTAAAATTGAAACTCATAATTAATATTTCAAATGAGCTCGGATCTCTGTGAAATTTAAAATAGAAGCATTTGACATCAAAATATTAGGTGGGTTTTCCTCTGATTGAGCAAAATTGAAACTTTAAATTAATATTTCAAACGAGATCTGATCTTCTTGAAATTTAAAATGGAAGCATTTGTCATTAAAATATTATGTAGGTTTTCCTCTGATTGTGTAAAACTGAAACTTTAAATTAATAATTTGATGTCAAATGCTTCCAATTTAAAATAGAAGCATTTGACATCAAAATATTAGATGGATTTTCCTCTGATTGAGAAAAATTAAAAGTTTAAATTAATATTTCAAATGAGCTCTGATGTTCATGAAATTTATAATGAAAGCATTTGACATCAAAATATTAGGTGGGTTTACCTCTGATTGTGCAAAATTAAAACCTCTTTTCGAAACATTTTACACCCGGGAGAAAAATTGAATGTTTAAATTAATATTTCAAATCAGCTCTGGTCTTTGTGAAATTTAAAATGGAAGCATTTGCCATCAAAATATTAGGTGGGTTCTCCTCTGATTGAGATAATTGAAACTTTAAATTAATAATTCAAACGAGCTATGATCTTCATGAAACTTAAATTGGAAGCATTTGACATCAAAATATTAGGTGGGTTTTCTAATGATTGTGTAAAATTGAAACTTGAAATTAATATTTCAAACGACCTCGAATCTCCATGAAATTTAAAATAGAAGTATTTGACATCAAAATATTAGGTGGGTTATCCTCTGAATGTGTAAAAATGAAACTTTAAATTAATATTTTAAATTTTAAATTAATATTTTGATATCAAATGCTTCCAATTTAAAATAGAAACATTTGACATCATAATATTAGGTGGGTTTTCCTCTAATTGAGCAAAATTGAAAGTTTAAATTAATATTTCAAATGAGTTCCATTATTCATGAAAATTAAAATGGAAGCATTTGACATCAAAATATTAGGTGGGTTCACCTCTGATTGTGCAAAATTAAAAATTTTTGTCACATGTTTTACATATGGGTGTAAAATTGAATGTTTAAATTAATATTTCAAATGAGCTCTGATCTTCGTGAAATTTAAAATTGAAGCATTTGCCATCAAAATATTAGGTGGGTTCTCTAATTGAGAAAATTAAAAATTTAAATTAATATTTCAAACGAGCTCCGATCTTCGTGAAATTTAAATTGGAAGAATTTGACATTAAAATATTAGGTGGGTTTTCCTCTAATTTTGTAAAATTGAAACTTTAAATTAATATTTTGACGTCAGATCCTTCCAATTTAAAATAAAAGTATTTGACATCAAAATATTCGGTGGGTTTTCCTCTGATTGAGCAAAATTGAAAGTTTAAATTAATATTTCAAACGACCTCTGATGTTCATGAAACTTAAAATGAAAGCATTTGACATCAAAATACTAGGTGGGTTTACCTCTGATTGTGCAAAATTGAAACTTTTTTTTGACACATTTTACATCTGGTAGCACAATTGAATGTTTAAATTAATAGTTCAAATGAGCTCCGATCTTTGTAAAATTTAAAATGGAAGCATTTGAAATCAAAATATTAGGTGGGTTCTCCTCTAATTGAGAAAATTGAAACATTAAATTAATATTTCAAGTGACCTTCGATCTTCGTGAAATTTAAATTGGAAGCATTTGAAATCAAAATATTAGGTGGGTTTCCACTTATTGTGTAAAATTGAAACTTGAAATTAATATTTCAAATGAGCTCGGATCTCCATGAAATTTAAAATAGGAGCATTTGACATCAAAATATTTGGTGGGTTTTGCTCTGATTGAGCAAAATTGAAACTTTAAATCAATATTTCAAACGAGATCCGATCTTCATGAAATTTAAAATGGAAGCATTGGACATTAAAATATTAGGTGGGTTTTCCTCTTACTCTATAAAACTAAAACTTTAAATTAATATTTGAAACTTTAAATTAATATTTTGATGTCAAATGCTTCAAATTTAAAATAAAATCATTTGACATCATAATATTAGGTGGGTTTTCCTCTGATTGAGAAAAATTGAAAGTTTAAATTAATATTTCAAACGAGCTCCGATGTTCATGAAATTTAAAATGGAAGAATTTGACATCAAAATATTAGGTGGGTTCACCTCTGATTGTGCAAAATTGAAACTTTTTTGTCACACATTTTATGTCCGAGAGCAAAATTGAGTGTTTAAATTAATATTTCAAATGAGCTCCGATCTTCATGAAATTTAAATGGAAACATTTGCATTTTACATTAAAATATTAGGTGGGTTTTCCTCTTACTCTATAAAATTAAAACTTTAAATTAATATTTGAAACTTTAAGTTAATATTTTGATGTTAGAAGCTTCTAATTTAAAATAGAAGTATTTGACATCAAAATATTAGGTGGGTTTTCCTCTGATTAAGCAAAATTGAAAGTTTAAATTAATATTTAAAATGAGCTCTGATTCTCTTGAAATTTAAAATGGAAGCATTTGACATCAAAATATTTGTGGTTTTACCTCTGATTGTACAAAATTAAAACTTTTTTTTGACACGTTTTACGTCTAGGAGAAAAATTGAATGTCTAAATTAATATTTCAAATGAGCTCTGATCTTCGTGAAATTTAAAATCGAAGCATTTGACATCAAAATATTAGGTGGGTTCTCCTCTAATTGAGAAAATTAAAACTTTAAATTAATATTTCAAACAAGCTCCGATCGTTGTGAAATTTAAATTGGAAGCATTTGACATCAAAAATATTAAGTGGGTTTTCCACTGATTGTGTAAAATTAAAACTTGAAATTAATATTTCAAATGAGCTTAGATCTCTGTGAAATTTAAAATAGAAGTATTTGACATCAAAATATTAGGTGGGTTTTCCTCTGATTGAACAAAATTGAAACTTTAAATTAATATTTCAAACAAGATCCGATCTTTGTGATATTTAAAATGGAAGCATTTGACATTAAAATATTATATGGGTTTCCCTCTGATTGTGTAAAACTGAAACTTTAAATTAATATTTTGATGTCAAATGCTTCCATTTTAAAATAGAAGCATTTGAAATTAAAATATTAGGTGGGTTTTCCTCTGATTGAGCAAAATTAAAAGTTTAAATTAATATTTCAAATGAGCTCCGATGTTCATGAAATTTAAAATGGAGGCATTTGACATCAAAATATTAGGTGGGTTTACCTCTGATTGTGCAAAATTGAAACTTTTTTGTTACACATTTTACGCTTGTGAGCAAAATTAAATTTTTAAATTAATATTTCAAATGAGCTCTAATCTTCGTGAAATTTAAAATGGAAGCATTTGACATTAAAATATTAGGTGGGTTCTCCTCTGATTGAGAAAATTGAAACTTTAAATTAATATTTCAAATGAGCTCCGATCTTTGTGAAATTTAAATTGGAAGCATTTGACATCAAAATATTAGGTGGGTTTTCCACTGATTGTTTAAAATTGAAATTTGAAATTAATATTTCAAACAAGCTTGGATCTCCATGAAATTTAAAATAGAAGCATTTGACATCAAAATATTAGGTGGGTTTTCCTTTGATTGAGAAAAATTCAAACTTTAAATTAATATTTCAAACGAGATCTGATCTTCATGAAATTTAAAATGGAAGCATTTGACATTAAAATATTAGGTGGGTTTTCCTTTGATTGTGTAAAACTAAAATTTGAAATTAATATTTGAAACTTTAAATTATTATTTTGATGTCAAATGCTTCCAATTTAAAATAGAAGCATTTTACATCATAATATTAGGTGGGTTTTCCTCTGATTGAGAAAAATTGAAAGTTTAAATTAATATTTTGAACGAGCTCCGATGTTCGTGAAATTTAAAATGGAAGCATTTGACATCAAAATATTGTTAAGAAATGTAGATATGAATATAATGTATAAACTAATATGTAGTTGAATGCAATATTCTTGGTGATTGATTGATTCTACAAAATTATATTTGTATTTATATATAGAATCTATAATGAATAGTTGTGACTATTCATTATAGAGAGATGTGGCTATTGATACTGAATGAAGTGACTGTTCATTATACATATGATTTATTAATAGCTAATATATATATATATATATGTATATTAACATTTATTATTAATATTATATATATATATAATATATGCATAGTTAAACACGAATGAACAATATGTTAACACTCCCTCTTGAGAGAGAGTTTAATAGATTTGTAGAATTTTCATATCATGATATATGTCCCAATCCAAACATTCTTAAAATGTTAATCATGATAAGTTATCACACACAGTAACAATATATATGTTAAGATGTCTGGACCTATCCGAAACAACCCCTTTCGGGAGTCTATCCTAACAATTATTACACAACAGGGGATAACATAAGCAACAAGATGTCTGGACCTATCCGAGACAAACCCTTACGGGAGCCAATCTGGAAGCCTGGTTACTATTGTCAAGATTTTCATCTTGAAATAGTAACCTATACACTGAAGATCGTCATCTTCAAAAATTTGAAATATTTCAATAATTATATATATATATATATATATATATATATTCATGAATAAGATGTACATCAATAATTACATTCATATTTTGATCAAACCAATTTTCCTTCTAAAGAATTCTATCTTCACCTTTGCAAGAGGTTTAGTGAAGATATCAGCATTTTATTCTTCAGTGTTGATGTAGACTAGTTTAATGATTTTTCTATCTACCATATCTCTCACATAGTGATATGGAATCTCTATGTGTTTTGATTGATTGTGAAAAATAGGATTTATAGAGAGATTGATGCAACTCTGATTATCACAATGAATAATAGTAGGTAAAAAGGGTTTACCAAATAGGTCAAAGAGTATTTTTCTCAACCACACTGCTTCTCTAGCCCCCATGGATGCAGCCATGTACTCTGCCTCTGTTGAACTCTGAGCAACATCTGATTGTTTTTGAGTAAACCAAGAAATTAAAGTAGAACCCAAATTGAAATAAACTCCTATGGTACTTTTATGATCAGTGGAACTTCCTTCCCAATCTGAGTCTGAATAGCCTTGAAGTTGAATTTTAGTCTTGTCATATTTTAGCCCAAGTTCACTTGTTCCCTTTAAATATCTCAAGATGTATTTAGCTGCCATTAGATGAATCTATTTTGGTTCACACATAAAATGACTTAGTACATTTGTGGCATAGAAAATATCAGGACGTGTATTCACCATATACATGAGAGATCCAACTATCTGTCTATATAGTGTAACATCTGCAAGTTTTGAATTCTCTGCTTCAACCTTTAATTTGTGAAGGTTTGTCTCCATGGGTGTAGCTAGGGGTTTACAATCTATCATACCAAATCTATTTAGAATGTCAGAAATGTATTTCTTTTGACCTAGGAGAATATGATCTTTGTTTTGAATAATTTCAAGACCTAAGAAATAGTGAAGTAGGCCCATATCCTTCATATCAAATTCAGCTACTAGGTCCTTTTTACATTTATCAATTAGATAGTCTTCTCCT
>MU227164.1:47756-82254 GCA_018584345.1 Thuja plicata
TCTCTCTCTCTCTCTCTCTCTCTCTCTCTCTCTCTCTCTCTCTCTCTCTCTCTCTCTTCTTAGGCTTTTCATGCCTCATTCATAATGTCACAAGGGGTTTTCTTTGCTTTCCCCTTTCAGATATCTTTCCTTATTGTGTTGTATCTTGAAGCCTTCTCTCTCCTTGCTTATGGTAATATTTTTCATGCATTAACTCACTTAGATTCTTTCCTGGTATTGCTTATTTTTACATATTTCTTTTTCCATTTCTAACAGTTTTCCTCTGATTGAGCAAAATTGAAATTTTAAATTAATATTTCAAATGAGCTTTGATGTTCATGAAATTTAAAATGGAAGCATTTGACATCAAAGTATTAGGTGGGTTTACCTCTGATTGTGCAAAATTGAAACTTTTTTGTGACACATTTTGTGTCCGGGAGCAAAATTGAATGTTTAAATTAATATTTCAAATGAGCTCCGATCTTCTTGAAATTTAAAATGGAAGTATTTGACATAAAAATATTAATTGGGTTCTCCTTTGATTGAGTGATGTAGACCAAAACCTTAAAAAAAAAACTCCTACTTATTACAATTTCAAAAATTACCATATTTGGAAATTTTTTTGGAAAAATAGTTTTCTTTCCACTTTTGGGAACTTTAAAAACTCATCCTAAGAATCTCAATTATTCCATAGAAATTATATCAACTAAGGCAAGATGAATTTCCAACTAATCCACGAAATCAGAAACACGATTTTGGATTTATTACAAAAAACAAAACTCAAAAAACTGGAAAGAAAAGAAAAAAGCTAATTCTAAAGGTCAAGATGAAACTTTAGGCTCTCAAAAAGATGTCAAAGCAACTACCAAAAAATCTAGCTTGGTTGAGTCTACCATTAAATGTAGCTCATGAATCCGCATGTAAAATTTCAGCCAAAACCCAGATCCGAGTCAAAAGTTATGACCTCCGGAAGTTGCTGCATCATTGACAAAATTAAAACTTTAAATTAATATTCCAAATGAGCTCTGATCTTCGTGAAATTTAAACTTAAAACATTTGACATCAAAATTTTAGGTGGGTTTTTAAATGATTGTGTAAAATTGAAACTCAAAATTTATATTTCAAACGAGCTCAGATCTACGTGAAATTTAAAATAGAAGCATTTGACATCATAATATTAGGTGGGTTTTCCTCTGATTGAGCAAAATTGAAACATTAAATTAATATTTCAAATGAGATCTAATATTCATAAAATTTAAAATGGAAGCATTTGACATTAAAATATTAGGTAGGTTTTCCTCTCATTGTGTAAAACTAAAACTTTAAATTAATATTTGAAACTTTAAATTAATATTTTCACGTCAGATCCTTCCAATTTAAAATAGAAGCATTTAAAATCAAAATATTAGGTGGGTTTTTCTCTGATTGAGCAAAATTGGAAGTTTAAATTAATATTTTAAATGAGCTCTGATCTTTGTAAAATTAAAATGGAAGCATTTGACATCAAAATATTAGGTGGGTTCTCCTCTGATTGAGAAAATTGAAAATTTAAATTAATAATTAAAATCAGCACCGATCTTTGTGAAATTTAAATTGGAAGCATTTGACATCAAAATGTTAGGTGGGTTTTCCACTGATTGTGTAAAATTGAAACTTGAAATTAATATTTTAAACGAGCTCGGATCTTTGTGAAATTTAAAATAGAAGCATTTGACTTCAAAATATTAGGTGGGTTTTCCACTGATTGAGCAAAATTTAAACTTTAAATTAATATTTCAAATGAGATCCCATCTTCGTGAAATTTAAAATGGAAGCATTTGACATTAAAATATTAGATGGGTTTTCCTATGATTGTGTAAAACTAAGACTTTAAATTAATGTTTGAAACTTTAAATTAATATTTTGATGTCAAATGCTTCCAATTTAAAATAGAAGCATTTGACATCAAAATATTAGGTGGGTTTTCCTATGATTGAGAAAAACTGAAAGTTTAAATTAATATTTCAAAGGAGCTCTGATGTTCGTGAAATTTAAAATGGAAGCATTTGACATCAAAATATTAGGTGGGTTCACCTCTGATTGTGCAATATTGAAAATTTTTAGTCACATGTTTTACGTTCGGGAGTAAAATTGAATGTTTAAATTAATATTTCAAATGAGCTCTGATCTTCATGAAATTTAAAATGGAAGCATTTCACATCAAAATATTAGGTGGGTTCTCCTCTAATGGAGAAAATTAAAACTTTAAATTAATATTTCAAATGAGCTCTGATCTTCATGAAATTTAAATTAGAAGTATTTCACATCAGAATATTAGGTGGGTTTTCCACTGATTGTGTAAAATTGAAACTTGAAATTAATATTTCAAACAAGCTCGGATCTCCGTAAAATTTAAAAAAGAACCATTTGACATAAAAATATTAGGTGGTTTTCTCTCTGATTAAGCAAAATTGAAACTTTAAATTAATATTTCAAAAGAGATCCGATCTTAATGAAATTTAAAATGGAAGCATTTGACATTAAAATACTAGGTGGGTTTTCCTCTGATTATGTAAAACTAAAACTTTAAATCAATATTTTGATGTCAAATGCTTCCAATTTTAAATAGAAGCATTTGACATCATAATATTAGGTGGGTTTTCCTCTGATTGAGCAAAAATGAAAGTTTAAATTAATATTTCAAATGAGCTCTGATGTTTGTGAAATTTTAAATGCAGACATTTGACATCAAAATATTAGGTGGATTTACCTCTGATTGTGCAAAATTGAAACTTTTTCGTGACACATTTTAAGTTCAGGAGAAAAATTGAATGTTTAAATTAATATTTCAAATGAGGTCTGATCTTTGTGAAATTTAAAATGAAAGCATTTGACATCAAAATATTAGGTGGGTTCTCCTCTGATTGAGTGATGTAGCCCAAAACATTGAGAAACACAATTCACAAAAAAAGACAACACAATGCCAGAATGATAGAATTCTAAATTCTCATTAACTGCGTTCATTTACTCTCCTCTACAATGAAAGAAAACTCCTACTTATTACAATTTTGAAAATTATCATATTTGGCAAATATTTAAGAAAAATTGTTTTTCCCATTTTTTGTAAATTTTAAAACTCATCCAAAGAATCTCAATTTTTCCCTAGAAATTCTATCAACTAAGGAAAGATGAATTGCCAAGTAATCCATGAAATTAGAAACATGATTTTGTATTTATTACAAAAAACAAAACTCAAAAAACTGGAAAGAAAAGAAAAAAGCTAAATTTTAAGGTCAAGATGAAACTTCAAGCTCCCAAAAATATGTCGAAACAATCGCTAACAAATCTTGCCTGGTTGCGTCTACCATTAAATCTAGCTCATGAATCTGCCCGTAAAATTTTAGCCAAAACACACGTCCTAGTGAAAAGTTATGACCTCTGAAAGTTGTTGCATCATTAAGAGAATTGAAACTTTAAATTAATATTTCAAACGAGCTCTGATCTTCATGAAATTTAAATTAGAAGCATTTGACATCAAAATATTAGGTGGGTTTTCCACTGATTGTGTAAAATTGAAACTTGAAATTAATATTTTGAATGAGCTTAGATCTCTTTGAAATTTAAAATAGAAGCATTTGACATCAAACTATTAGGTGGGTTTTCCTCTGATTGAGAAAAATTAAAACTTTAAATTAATATTTCAAACGAGATCTGATCTTCATGAAATTTAAAAAAGAAGCATTTGACATTAAAATATTAGGTGTGTTTTCCTCTAAATGTGTAAAATTGAAACTTTAAATTAATATTTTGATGCCAAATGCTTCCAATTTAAAATAGAATCATTTTACATCAAAATATTAGGTTGATTTTCCTCTTATTGAGAAAAATTGAAAGCTTAAATTAATATTTCAAACGAGCTCCGATGTTCCTGAAATTTAAAATGGAAGCATTTGACATCAAAATATTAGGTGGGTTTATCTCAAATTGGGCAAAATTGTAACTTTTTGTGACACGTTTTACGTCCAGGAGCAAAATTGAAAGTTTAAATTAATATTTTAAACGAGCTCTAATCTTCATGAAATTTAAAATGGAAGCATTTGACATCAAAATATTAGGTGAGTTTTCCTCTAATTGAGAAAAATTGAAACTTTAAAATAATATTTCAAACGAGCTCTGATATTCGTGAAATTTAAATTGGAAGCATTTAAAATAAAAATATTAGTTGTGTTTTCCACTTATTGTGTAAAATTGAAACTTGAAACTAATATTTCAAACAAGCTCAGATCTTCATGAAATTTAACATAGAAGAATTTGACATTAAAATATTAGGTGGGTTTTCCTCTAATTGAGCAAAAATGAAACTTTAGATTAATATTTCTAACGGGATCCGATCTTTGTGAAATTTAAAATGGAAGCATTTGACATTAAAATATTAGGTGGGTTTTCCTCTGATTGTGTAAAACTAAAACTTTAAAATAATATTTTAATGTCAAAATGTTAAAATGGAAGCATTTGACATTAAAATATTAGGTGGGTTTTCCTCTGATTAAGCAAAATTGAAAGTTTAAATTAATATTTCAAACGAGCTCTCATGTTTATAAAATTTAAATTTGAAGCATTTGACATCAAAATATTAGGTGGGTTTACCTCTGATTGTGCAAAATTGAAAATTGTTTGTGACACATTTTACATCTAGGAGCAAAATTGAAAGTTTAAATTAATATTTCAAACGAGCTGTGACCTTTGTGGAATTTAAAATGGAAGCATTTGACATTAAAATATTAGGTGGGTTTCCCTCTTATTGAGAAAAATTGAATATATAAATTAATATTTCAAACGAGCTGTGATCTTTGTAAAATTTAAATTCGAAGCATTTGACATCAAAATATTAGGTGGGTTTTCCACTGATTGTGTAAAATTGAAACTTGAAATTAATATTTCAAATGAGCTCGAATCTCTATGAAATTAAAAATAGAAGCATTTGACATCAAAATATTAGGTGTGTTTTCCTCTGATTAAGAAAAATTGAAACTTCAAATTAATATTTCAAACCAGAACTGATCTTCACAGAATTTAAAACGGAAGCATTTGACATTAAAATATTATGTTGGTTTTCCTCTGATTGTGTAAAACCAAGACTTCAAATTAATATTTGAAACTTTAAATTAATGTTTTGATGTCAAATGCCTCCAAATTAAAATAGACGCATTTGACATCAAAATATTAGGTAGGTTTTCCTCTGATTGAGCAAAATTGAAAGTTTAAATTAATATTTCAAACGAGCTCCAATGTTTGTGAAATTTAAAATGTAAGCATTTGACATCAAAATATTAGGCAGGTTTACCTCTGATTGTGCAAAATTGAAAATTTTTTGTGACACGTTTTACGTCCGGGAGAAAAATTGAAAGTTTAAATTAATATTTCAAATGAGATCTTATCTTCGTCAAATTTAAAATTGAAGCATTTGACATAAAATTTTGAGGTGGGTTTTCCTCTAATTGATCAAAATTGAAACTTTAAATTAATATTTTAGACGAGCTCCGATCTTCCTAAAATTTAAATTGGAAGCATTTGACATTAAAATATTAGGTGGGTTTCCACTGATTGTGTAAAATTGAAACTTGAAATTAATATTTCAAATAAGCTTGGATCTTCGTGAAATTTAAAATAGAAGCATTTCACATCAAAATATTACGTGAGTTTTCCTCTTATTGAGAAAAATTGAAACTTTAAATTAATATTTTGAACAAGATCTGATCTTCATGAAATTTAAAATAGAAGAATTTGACATTAAAATATTAGGTGGGTTTTCCTCTGATTGTGTAAAAGTAAAACTTTAAATTAATATTTGAAACTTTAAATTAATATTTTGATGTCAAATGCTTGCAATTTAAAATAGAAGTATTTCACATCAAAATATTAGGTGGGTTTTCCTATGATTGAGCAAAATTGAAACTTTATATAAATATTTCAAACGAGTTCTGATGTTCGTGAAATTTAAAATGGAAGCATTTGACATCAAAATATTAGGTGACTTTACGTCTAATTGTGCAAAATCAAAACTTTTTTGTGACACATTTTACGTCTGGGAGAAAAATTGAAACTTCAAATTAATATTTCAAACGAGCTCTTATGTTCATGAAATTTAAAATGGAAGCATTTGACATCAAAATATTAGGTGGGTTTACCTTTGATTATGCAAAATTGAAACTTTTTTGTGACACGTTTTACGTTCGGGAACAAAATTAAAACTTTAAATTAATATTTCAAATGACCTTTGGTCCTCGTGAAATTTAAAATGGAAGCATTTGACATCAAAATATTAGGTGGGTTTTCCTCTAATTGAGAAAAATTAAAACTTTAAATTAATAGTTCAAACGAGCTCCAATCTTTGTGAAATTTAAATTGGAAGGATTTGACATCAAAATATTAAGTGGGTTTTCCATTGATTGTGTAAAATTTGAACTTTAAATTAATATTTGAAACTTTAAATTAATAGTTGATGTCAAATGCTAACAATTAAAAATAGAAGCATTTGACATCAAAATATTAGGTGGGTTTTCCTTTGATTGAGAAAAATTAAAAATTTAAATTAATATTTCAAACGAGCTTCGATGTTCATGAAATTTACAATGAAAGCATTTGACATCAAAATATTAGGTGAGTTTACCTCTGATTGTGCAAAATTGAAACTTTTTTGTGAAATGTTTTACGTCTGGGAGAAAAATTGAAAGTTTAAATTAATATTTCAAACGAGCTCTAATTTTCATGAAATTTAAAATGGAAGCATTTGACATCAAAATATTAGCTGGGTTTTCCTCTGATAGAGAAAAAATGAAACACTAAATTAATATTTCAAACGAGCTATGATCTTCATGAAATTTAAATTGGAAGCATTTGACATCAAAATATTATGTGGGTTTTCCACTGATTGGGTAAAATTTAAACTTGAAATTAATATTTCAAACGAGCTCAGATCTTCGTGAAATTTAAAATAGAATAAATTGACATCAAAATATTAGGTGGGTTTTCCTCTAAGTGAGAAAAATTAAAACTTTAAATTAATATTCCAAGCGAGATCTGATCTTCATGAAATTTAAAATGGATACATTTGACATTAAAATATTAGGTGGGTTTTCATCTGATTGTGTAAAACTAAAACTTTAAATTAATATTTTGATGTCAAATGCTTCCAATTAAAAATAGAAGAATTTGACATCAAAATATTAGGTGGATTTTCCTTTGATTGAGCAAAATTGAAAGTTTAAATGAATATTTCAAATGAGCTCCGATGTTCATGAAATTTAAAATGGAAGCATTTGACATCAAAATATTACGAGGGTTTTCCACTGATTCTGTAAAATTGAAACTTCAAATTAATATTTCAAATGAGCTTGGATCTACATGAAATTTAAAATAGAAGCATTTGACATCAAAATACTAGGTGGGTTTTCCTCTGATTAAGCAAAATTAAAACTTTAAATTAATATTTCAAACCAGATCCGATCTTTGTGAAATTTAAAATGGATAGATTTAACATTAAAATATTAGGTGGGTTTTCCTCTGATTGTGTAAAACTTGAACTTTAAATTATTATTTGAAAATTTAAATTAATATTTTGATTTTAAATGTTTCCAATTCAAAATAGAAGCATTTGACATCAAAATATTAGGTGGGTTTTGCTTTGATTGAGAAAAATTGAAAATTTAAATTAATATTTTATACGAGCTCTGATTTTCATGAAATTTAAAATGGAAGTATTTGACATCAAAATGATAGGTAAGTTTACCTCTGATTGTGAAAAATTGAAACCTTTTTGTGAAACATTTTACGTCTGGGAGCAAAATTGAAAGTTTAAATTAATATTTCAAACTAGCTCCGATCTTTGTGAAATTTAAAATGGAAGCATTTGAAATCAAAATATTAGGTGGGTTTTTCTCTAATTGAGAAAAATTGAAACTTTAAATTTATATTTGAAATGAGCTCCGATCTTCGTAAAATTTAAATAGGAAGCATTTGACATCAAAATATTAGGTGGGTTTTCCTCTAATTGAGCAAAATTGAAACTTTAAATTAATATTTCAAACGAGATCTGATCTTTATGAAATTTAAAATGGAAGCATTTGACATTAACATATTAAGTCATTTTTCATTTGATTGTGTAAAACTAAAACTTTAAATTAATATTTGAAACTTTATATTATTATTTTGATGTCAAATGCTTCTAATTTAAAATACTAGCATTTGACATAAAAATATTAGGTGGGTTTTCCTCTGATTGAGAAAAATTGAAAGTTTAAATTGATATTTCAAAGAGCTCCAATGTTTATGAAATTAAAAATGGAAGCATTTGACATCAAAATATTAGGTGGGTTTACCTCTGATTGTGAAAAATTAAAACTTTTTTGTGACACATTTTACATCCGGGAGCAAAATTGAAAGTTTAAATTAATATTTCAAATGAGCTCCAATCTTCGTGAAATTTAAAATAGAAGCATTGACATCAAAATATTAGGTGGGTTTTCCTCTAATTGAGCAAAATTTAAAGTTTAAATTAATATTTCAAACAAGCTCTGATGTTCATAAAATTTAAAATGGAAGCATTTGACATTAAAATATTAGGTGGGTTTACCTCTGATTGTGTAAAATTAAAATTTTTTTTGACACATTTTACGTCCAGGAGCAAAATTGAAACTTTAAATTAATATTTCAAATGAGCTTTGATCTTCGTGAAATTTAAATTAGAAGCATTTGAAATCAAAATATTAGGCGGGTTTTCCTCTGATTGAGAAAAATTGAGAGTTTAAATTAATATTTCAAATGAGCTATGATGTTCATGAAATTTAAAATGGAAGCATTTCACATCAAAATATTACGTGGGTTTACCTTTGATTGTGCAAAATTGAAACTTTTTTGTGACAGGTTTTACGTCTAGGACCAAAATTAAAACTTTAAATTAATATTTTAAATGAGCTTCAGTCTTTGTGAAATTTAAAATAGAAGCATTTGACATCAAAATATTATGTGGGTTTTCCTCTGATTGAGTAAAATTAAAACATGAAATTAATATTTCAAACGAGCTCAGATATCGGTGAAATTTAAAAATTAAGAATTTGACATAAAAATATTTGGTGGGTTTTCCTCTGATTAAGCAAAATTGAAACTTTAAATTAATATTTTAAACGATATATGATCTTCATATACTTTAAAATGGAAGTATTTGACATTAAAATATTAGGTGGGTTTTCCTTTGATTGTGTAAAACTGAAACTTTAAATTAATAGTTTGATGTCAAATGCTTCCAATTTAAAATAGAAACATTTGATATTAAAATATTAGGTGGGTTTTCCTCTGATTGAGAAAAATTAAAAGTTTAAATTAATATTTCAAATGAGCTCTGATGTTTGTGAGATTTAAAATTGAAGCATTTGACATCAAAATATTAGGTGAGTTTACCTCTGATTGTGCAAAATTGAAACTTTTTTGTGACATGTTTTACGTCCGGGAGCAAAATTGAAAGTTTAAATTAATATTTGAAATGAGCTCTCATCTTCATGAAATTTAAAATGGAAGCATTTGACATCAAAATATTATTTGGGTTTTCCTCCGATTGCGCAAAATTGAAACACTAAATTAATATTTCAAACAAGCTCTGATCTTCGTGAAATTTAAATTGGAAGCATTTGACATCAAAATATTAGGTGGGTTTTCTCACTGATTGTGTAAACTTGAAACTTGAAATTAATATTTCAAACAAGCTCAGATCTACGTGAAATTTAAAATAGAAGCATTTGACATCAAACTATTAGGTGGGTTGTCCTCTGATTGAGCAAAATTGAAACTTTAAATTAATATTTCAAACAAGATCTGATCTTTGTTAAATTTAAAATGGATACATTTGGCATTAAAATATTACGTGGGTTTTCCTCTGATTGTGTAAAACTAAAACTTTAAATTAATATTTGAGACTTTAAAATAATATTTTGATGTAAAATAATTACAATTTAAAATAGAAGCATTTGACATCAAAATGTTAGGTGGGTTTTCCTCTGATTGAGCAAAGTTGAAAGTTTAAATTAATATTTTAAACAGCTCTGATGTTCATGAAATTTAAAATGGAAGCATTTGACATCAAAATATTAGGTGGATTTACCTCTGATTGTGCAAAATTGAAACTTTTTTCTTACATGATTTAAGTCTATGAGCAAAATTGAAAGTTTAAATTAATATTTCAAATGCGCTCTGATTGTCCTAAAATTTAAAATGGAAACATTTGAAATCAAAATATTAGGGTGGTTTTCCTCTCATTGAGAAAAATTGAAACTTTAAATTAATATTTCAAATGAGATCCAATCTTCATGAAATTTAAATTGAAAGCATTTGCCATCAAAATATTTGCTGGGTTTGCCACTGATTGTGTAAATTTGAAACTTGAAATTAATATTTCAAATGAGCTCAAATCTTTGTGAAATTTTAAATAGAAGCATTTGACGTCAAAATATTACCTGTGTTTTCCTCTAATTGAGAAAAATTGAAACTTTAAATTAATATTTAAAATCAGATCTGATCTTTGTGAAATTTAAAAGGGAAGCATTTGACATTAAAATATTAGGTGGGTTTTCCTCTGATTGTGTAAAACTAAAACTTTAATTTAGTATTTTGATCTCAAATGCTTCCAATTTAAAATAGAAGAATTTGACATCAAAATATTAGGTGGGTTTTCCTCTGATTGAGCAAAATTGAAAGTTTAAATTAATATTTTAAATGAGCTCTAATATTCATGAAATTTAAGATGCAAGCATTTCACATCAAAATATTAGGTGGGTTTTCCTCTCATTGAGAAAAATTCAATCTTTAAATTATTATTTCAAACGACCTCTGATCTTCATGAAATTTAAATTTGATGCATTTGACATCAAAATATTAGGTGGGTTTTCCATTGATTGTGTAAAATTGAAACTTGAAATTAATATTTCAAACAAGATCAGATCTCCATGAAATTTATGATAGAGGCATTGGACATCAAAATATTAGGTGGATTTTCCTCTGATTGTGCAAAATTGAAACTTTAAATTAATATTTCAAACAAGATCTGATCTTCGTGAAATTTAAAATGGAAGCATTTGACATTAAAATATTAGGTGGGTTTTCCTCTGATTGTGTAAAATTAAAAATTTAAATTAATATTTGAAACTTTAAATTAATATTTTGATTTCAAATACTTCCAATTTAAAATAGAAGCATTTGACATAAAAATATTTGGTTGTTTTTTCTCTGATTGAGAAAAATTGAAAGTTTAAATTAATATTTAAAACGACCTCCGATGTTCATGAAATTTAAAATGGAAGCATTTGACATGAAAATATTAGGTGGGTTTACATCTGATTGTGCAAAATTGAAACTTTTTGTGACTTGTTTTACATTTGGGAGAAAAATTGAAATTTTAAATTAATATTTCAAAGAGCTACGATCTTCATGAAATTTTAAATGGAAGCATTTGACATCAAAATATTAGGTGGGTTGTCCTCTGATTGAGCAAAATTGAAACATTAAATTAATATTTTAAACAAGCTCTGATCATCATGAAATTTAAATTGGAAGCAGTTGACATCAAACTATTAGGTGGCTTTTCCACTGATTGTGTAAAATTGTAAGTTGAAATTAATATTTCAAATGAGCTTGGATCTCTATGAAATTTGAAATAGAGGAATTTGACATCAAAATATTAGGTGGGTTTTCCTCTTAGTAAGCAAAATTGAAACTTTAAATTAATATTTCAAACGAGATCTGATCTTCGTGAAATTTAAAAATGGAAGCATTTGACATGAAAATTTTAGGTGGGTTTTGCTCTGATTGTGTAAAACTAAAATTTTAAATTAATATTTTGATGTCAAATGCTTCCAATTTAAAATAGAAGCATTTCACATCAAACTATTAGGTGGGTTTTCCTCTGATTGAGAAAAATTGAAACTTTAAATTAATATTTCAAACAAGCTCCGATCTTCATGAAATTTAAATTGGAAGCATTTTCCATAAAAATATTAGGTGGGTTTTCCACTGATTGTGTAAAATACAAACTTGAAATTAATATTTCAAACAAGCTCAGATCTCTGTGAAATTTAAAATAAAAGCATTTGACATCAAAATATTAGGTGGGATTTCCTCCGATTGACAAAAATTGAAACTTTGAATTAATATTTCAAACAAGATCTGATCTTTGTGAAATTTAAAATGGAAGCATTTGACATTAAAGTATTAGGTGGGTTTTCCTTTGATTGTGTAAAACTGAAACTTTAAATTAATATTTGAAACTTTAAATTAATATTTTTATGTCAAATACTTCCAATTTAAAATAGAAACATTTGACATCAAAATGTTAAGTGCATTTTCCATTGATTTTGTAAAATTGAAACTTGAAATATAATATTTTAAATGAGCTCGGATCTCCGTGAAATTTAAAATAGAAGCATTTGAAATCAAAATATTAGGTGGGTTTTCCTCTGATTGAGGAAAATTGAAACTTTAATTTAATATATCAAATGAGATCTGATTTTTGTGAAATTTAAAATGGAAGCATTTGACATTAAAATATTAGGTGGGCTTTCCTCTGATTGTGTAAAACTGAAACTTTATATTGATATTTGAAACTTTAAATTAATTTTTTGATATCAAATGCTTCCAATTTAAAATAGAAGCATTTGACATCAAAATATTAGGTGGGTTTTCCATTGATTGTGTAAAATTTAAACTTGAAATTAATATTTCAAATGGGTTTGGATCACCGTGAAATTTAAAATAGAAGCATTTGACACAAAATATTAGGTGGGTTTTCCTCTGATTGAACAAAATTGAAATTTTAAATTAATATTTCAAATGAGATCAAATTATCTTGAAATTTAAAAAGAAAGAATTTGACATTAAAATATTAGGTGGGCTTTCCACTGATTATGTAAAAATTGGAAATTTATATTAAAATTTAAACTTTAAATTAATACTTTGATCTAAAATATTTCCAATTTAAAATAGAGGCATTTGACATCAAAATGTTAGGTAGGTTTACCTCTAATTGTGCAAAATTGAAACTTTTTTGTGACACGTTTTACCTCGGGGAGCAAAATTGACAGTTTAAATTAATATTTCAAATGAGCTCCAATCTTTGTGAAATTTAAAATTGAAGCATTTGACATCAAAATACTTGGTGGGTTTTCCTCTCATTGAGAAAAATTAAAACTTTAAATTAATATTTCAAGTTAGCTCCGATCTTAGTGAAATTTAAATTGGAAGCATTTGAGATCAAAATATTAGGTACGTTTTCCACTGATTATGTAAAATTGAAACTTGAAATTAATATTTCAAATGAGCTCGGATCTTTGTGAAATTTAAAATAGAGGCATTTGACATTAAAATATTAGGTGGATTTTTCTCTGATTGAGCAAAATTGAAACTTTGAATTAATATTTCAAACGAGATCTGATCTTCATGAAATTTAAAATGGAAGCATCTGATATTAAAATATTAGGTGGGTTTTCCTCTTCTTGTGTAAAACTAAAACTTTAAATTAATATTTGAAACTTTAAATTAAAATTTTGATGTCAAATGCTTCCAAATTGAAAATAGAAGTATTTGATATCAAAATATTAGGTGGGTTTTCCTTGATTAAGAAAAATTGAAAGTTTAATTTAATATTTCAAACGAGCTCCGATGTTCATGAAACTTAAAATGGAAGCATTTGACATCAAAATATTAGGTGGGTTTACCTCTAATTGTGCAAAATTGATAATTTTTTGTAACATGATTTACGTCTAGAAGCAAAATTGAAACTTTAAATTAATATTTTAAATGAGCTCAGATTTCATAAAATTTAAAATGGAAGCATTTGACATGAAAATATTAGGTGGGTTTTTCTTTGATTGAGAAAAATTAAAACTTTAAATTAACATTTCAAAAGAGCTCCGATCTTCATGAAATTTAAATTGAAAGCATTTGACATCAAAATATTTGGTGTGTTTCCACTAATTGTGTAAAATTGAAACTTTAAATTAATATTTCAAATGAGCTCGGATCTCTGTAAAATTTAAAATAGAAGCATTTGACATCAAAATATTAGCTGGGTTTTCCTCTGATTGAGAAAAATTGAAACTTTAAATTAATATTTCAAACAAGATTTGATCTTTGTGAAATTAAAAATGGAAGCATTTGACATTAAAATATTAGGTGGATTTTCCTCTCTTTGTGTAAAACTGAAACTTTAAATTAATATTTGAAACTTTAAATTAATATTTTGATGTCAAATGCTTCCAATTTAAAATAGAAGCATTTTACATCAAAATATTAGGTGGGTTTTCCTCTTATTAAGAAAAATTGAAAGTTTAAATTAATATTTCAAATGAGCTCTGATATTCATGAAATTTAAAATGGAAGCATTTGACATCAAAATATTAGGTGGGTTTACCTCTAATTGTGCAAAATTGATAATTTTTTGTAACATGATTTACGTCTAGAAGCAAAATTGAAACTTTAAATTAATATTTTAAATGAGCTCAGATTTCATAAAATTTAAAATGGAAGCATTTGACATGAAAATATTAGGTGGGTTTTTCTTTGATTGAGAAAAATTGAAACTTTAAATTAACATTTCAAAAGAGCTCTGATCTTCATGAAATTTAAATTGAAAGCATTTGACATCAAAATATTAGGTGGGTTTTCCACTGATTGTGTAAAATTGAAAATTCAAATTAATATTTCAAATGAGCTCGGATCTCCATGAAATTTAAAATAGAAGCATTTGAAATCAAAATATTAGGTGGGTTTTCCTTTGATTGAGCAAAATTGAAACTTTAAATTAATATTTCAAATGAGATCTGATCTTTGTGAAATTTAAAATGGAAGCATTTGACAATAAAATATTAGGTGGATTTTCCTTTGATTGTGTAAAACTAAAACTTTAAATTAATATTTGAAACTTTAAATTTTTATTTTGATGTCAAATGCTTCCAATTTAACAGAGGCATTTGATATCAAAATATTAGGTGGGTTTTCCTCAGATTGAGCAAAATTTAAAGTTTAAATTAATATTTCAAATGACCTCCGATGTTCATGAAATTTAAAATGGAAGCATTTGACATCAAAATATTAGGTGGGTTTACCTCTGATTCTGCAAAATTGAAACTCTTTTGTGACATGTTTTACGTCCGGGAGCAAAATTGAAAGTTTAAATTAATATTTCAAACAACCTCTAATCTTTGTGAAATTTAAAATGGAAGCATTTGACATCAAAATATTAGTTGGGTTTTCCTCTCATTGATACAAATTTAAACTTTGAATTAATATTTCAAACCAGCTACAATCATCATGAAATTTAAATTTGAAGCATTTGACATCAAAATATTAGGTGGGTTTTCCACTGATTGTTCTAAATTGATACTTGAAATTAATATTTCAAACGAGCTTGGATCTCCATGAAAATTAAAATAGAAGCATCTGACATCAGAATATTAGGTGGGTTGTCCTCTGACTGAGCAAAATTGAAACTTTAAATTAAAATTTTTAAATCAGATCTGATCTTCATGAAATTTAAAGTGGAAGCATTTGACATTAAAATACTAGGTGGGTTTTCCTCTGATTGTGTAAAACTAAAACTTAAAATTAATATTTGAAACTTTAAATTAATATTTTGATGTCAAATGATTCCAATTTAAAATGGAATTTGACATCAAAATATTAGGTGGGTTTCCCTTTGGTTGAGCAAAATTGAATGTTTAAATTAATATTTCAAACGCGCTCTGATGTTTGTGAAATTTAAAATGGAAGCATTTGACATCAAAATATTTGGTAGGTTTACCTCTGATTGTAAAAAATTAAAAAAAAAATTGTGACACTTTTAATGTCCAGGAGCAAAATTGGAAGTTTAAATTAATATTTTAAAGGAGCTCTGATCTTTGTGAAATTCAAAATGGAAGAATTTTACAACAAAATATTAGGTGGGTTTTCCTCTGATTGGGCAAAATTAAAACTTTAAATTAATATTTCAAACGAGCTATGATCTTTGTGAAATTTAAATTAGAAGCATTTGACATGAAAATATTAGGTGCGCTTTCCACTGATTGTGTAAAATTAAAAAATAAAATTATTATTTCAAAGGAGCTCGGATCTCCATGAAATTTAAAATAGAATCATTTGACATCAAAATATTACGTGGGTTTTCCTCTGATTAAGAAAAATTGTAACATTAAATTAATATTTCAAACGAGATCTGATGTTCATGAAATTTGAAATGGAAACATTTGATATTAAAATATTAGGTGGGTTTTCCTCTGATTGTGTAAAATTAAAATTTTAAATTAATATTTCAAACATTAAATTAATATTTTGATGTTAAATGCTTCCAATTTAAAATAGAAGCATTTGACATCAAAATATTAGGTGGGTTTTCCTCTGATTGAGAAAAATTGAAAGTTTAAGTTAATATTCCAAATGAGTTTCGATGTTTGTGAAATTTACAATGGAAGCATTTGACATCAAAATATTAGTTCGGTTTACCTCTAATTGTGCAAAATTGAAACTTTTTTGTTACGCATTTTACGTCCAGGAGGAAAATTGAAAGTTTAAATTAATATTTCGAAAGAGCTCCAATCTTAATGAAATTTAAAATAGAAGCATTTGACATCAAAATATTAGGTGGGTTTTCCTCTCATTGAGAAAAATTGTAACTTTAAATTAATATTTCAAATGATCTTTGATCTTCATAGAATTTAAATTGCAAGTATTTGACATAAAAATATTAGGTGGGTTTTCCACTGATTGTGTAAAATTAAAACTTGAAATGAATATTTCAAACAAGCTCAAATCTTCATGAAATTTAAAATAGAAGCATTTGACATCAAAATATTAGGTTGATTTTCCTCTGATTAAGCAAAATTAAATCTTTAAATTAATATATCAAACAATATCTGATCTTTGTAAAATTTAAAATGGAATCATTTGACATTAAAATATTAGGTGGGTTTTCCTCTGATTGTGTAAAACTGAAACTTTAAATTAATATTTTGATGTCAAATTCTTCCAATTTAAAAGACAAGAATTTGACATCAAAATATTAGGTGGGTTTTCCTCTGATTAAGCAAAATTGAAAGTTTAAATTAATATTTCAAACAAGCTCTGATGTTCATGAAATTTAAATTAGATGCATTTGACATCAAAATATTAGGTGGGTTTTCCACTGATTGTGTAAAATTGAAACTTGAAATTAATACTTCAAATGAGCTCAGATCTCTATGAAATTTAAAATAGATGAATTTGACATCAAAATATTAGGTGGGTTTTCCTTTGATTTAGCAAAATTGAAACTTTAAATTAAAATTTCAAACCAGCTCTTATCTTAATGAAATTTAGAATGGAAGTATTTGATATTAAAATATTAGGTGAGATTTCCTCTGATTGTGTAAAATTGAAACCTTAAATTAATATTTGAAACTTTAAATTAATATTTTGATGTCAAATGCTTCCAATTTAAAATAGAAGCATTTGGCATCAAAATATTTGGTGAGTTTTCCTCTAATTGAGAAAAATTAAAAGTTTAAATTAATATTTCAAATGAGCTCTGATGTTCATGAAATTTAAAATGGAGTCATTTAACATCAAAATATTAGGTGGGTTTACCTTTGATTGTGCAAAATTGAAACTTTTTTTGACATGTTTTACGTCTGGGAGCAAAATTTAAACTTTAAACTAATTTCTCAAATGAGCTCTAATCTTCATGAAATTTAAAATGGTAGCATTTGACATCAAAATATTAGATGGGTTTTCCTCTGATTGAGAAAAATTGAAACTTTAAATTAATATTTCAAACAAGCCCTGATTTTTGTGAGATTTAAATTGGAAGCATTTGACATTAAAATATTAGGTGAATTTTTCATTGATTGTGTAAAATTGAAATTTGAAATTAATATTTCAAACAAGCTTGGATCTTTGTGCAATTTAAAATAGAAGCATTTGAAATCAAAATATTAGGTGGGTTTTCCTTTGATTGAGAAAAATTGAAACTTTAAATTAATATTTCAAACAAGATCCGATCTTCATGAAATTTAAAATGGAAGCATTTGACATTAAAATATTAGGTGGCTTTTCCTTTGTTTGTGTAAAATTGAAACTTTAAATTAATATTTGAAACTTTAAATTAATATTTTGATGTCAAATGCTTCCAATTTAAAATAGAAGCATTTGACATCAAAATATTAGGTGGGTTTTCCTCTGAATGAAGAAAATTGAAAGTTTAAATTAATATTTCAAACGAGCTCTGATGTTCATAAAATTTAAAATGGAAGCATTTGACATCAAAATATTAGGTGGGTTTACCTCTAATTGTGCAAAATTGAAAATTTTTTGTGACACATTTTATGTCTGGGAGCAAAATTTAAACTTTAAATTAATATTTCAAACGAGCTCATATCTAGTGAAATTTAAAATAGAAGCATTTGACATGAAAATATTAGGTGGGTTTTCCTCTGATTGAAAAAAATTGAAACTTTAAATTAATATTTCAAACGAGCTTTGATCTTTGTGAAATTTAAATTGGAAGCATTTGACATCAAAATATTAGGTGGGTTTTCCACTGATTGTGTAAAATTAAAAATTGAAATTAATATTTCAAACAAGCTCGGATCTCCATGAAATTTAAAATAGAAGCATTTGAAATCAAAATATTTGGTGGGTTTTCCTCTGATTGAGCAAAATTGAAACTTTAAATTAATATTTCAAACGAGATCTGATCTTTGTAAAATTTAAAATTTAAGCATTTGACATTAAAATATTAGGTGGGTTTTCCTTTGATTGTGTAAAACTGAAACTTTAAATTAATATTTGAAACTTTAAATTAATACTTTGATATCAAATGCTTCCAATTTAAAATAGAAGCATTTGACATCAAAATATTATGTGGGTTTTCCTCTGATTGAGCAAAATTGAAAGTTTAAATTAATATTTCAAACGAGCTCTGATGTTCATGAAATTTAAAATGGAACCATTTGACATCAAAATATTAGGTAGGTTTACCTCTGATTGTGCAAAATTGAAACTATTTTCTGACACATTTTACATTGGGGAGAAAAATTGAAACTTTAAATTAATATCTCAAATGAGCTCTGATCTTCGTGAAATTTAAAATGGAAGCATTTAACATCAAAATATTAGGTGGGTTTTCCTCTTATTGACCAATATTGAAACTTTAAATTAATATTTCAAATGAGCTCCGATCTTCCTAAAATTTAAATTTGAAGCATTTGACATCAAAATATTAGGTGGGTTTTCCACTGATTGTGCAAAATTGAAACTTGAAATTAATATTTCAAACAAGCTCGGATCTCCATGAAATTTAAAATAGAAGTATTTGACATCAAAATATTAGGTGGGTTTTCCTCTGATTGAGCAAAATGGAAACTTTAAATTAATATTTCAAATGAGATTCGATCTTCATGAAATTTAAAATAGAAGCATTTGACATTAAAATATTAGGTGGGTTTTCCTCTGATTATGTAAAACTAAAACTTTAAATTAATATTTTGATATCAAATGCTTACAATTTAAAATAGAAGCATTTGACATCAAAATATTAGGTGGGTTTTCCTCTGATTGATCAAAATTGAAAGTTTAAATTATATTTAAAACTAGCTCTGATGTTCGTGAAATTTAAAACAGAAGAATTTGACATCAAAATATTAGGTGGGTTTTCCACTGATTGTTTAAAATTGAAACTTGAAATTAATATTTCATATGAGCTTGGATCTCCGTAAAATTTAAAATAGAAGCACTTGAAATCAAAATATTAGGTGGGTTTTCCTCTAATTGAGCAAAATTAAAACTTTAAATTAACATTTCAAATCAGATCCAATATTTGTGAAATTTAAAATGGAAGTATTTGACATCAAAATATTACGTGGGTTTTCCTCTGATTTTGTAAAATGGAAATTTAAATCAATATTTGAAACTTAAACTTTATATTTTAATGTCAAATGCTTCTTATTTAAAATAGAAGCATTTGACATCAAAATATTAGGTGGGTTTTCCTCTGAATGAGCAAAATTGAAAGTTTAAATTAATATTTCAAACGAGCTTCGATGTTCATGAAATTTAAAATGGAAGCATTTGACATCAGAATATTAGGTGGGTTCACCTCTGATTGTGCAAAAATGGGACTTTTTTGTCACACGTTTTACGTTTGGGAGCAAAATTGAATGTTTAAATTAATATTTCAAATGAGTTCCGATCTTCGTGAAATTTAAAATGGAAGTATTTCACTTCAAAATATTAGGTGGATTTTCCTCTTATTGAGAAATATTGAAACTTTAAATTAATATTTGAAATGAGCTCCGATCTTCATGAAATTTGAATTAGAAGCATCTGACATCAAAATATTAGGTGGGTTTTCCACTGATTGTGTAAAATTGAAACTTGAAATTAAAATTTCAAACAAGCTCGGATCTCCGTGAAATTTAAAATAGAAGCATTTGGCATCAAAATGCTAGGTAGGTTTTCCTCTGATTGAGCAAAATTGAAACTTTAAATTAATATTTCAAACGAGATCTGATCTTCATGAAATTTAAAATGGAATTATTTTTACATTAAAATAATAGGTGGGTTTTCCTCTAATTGTGTAAAACTAAAATTTTAAATTAATATTTGAAAATTTAAATTAATATTTTGATGTCAAATGCTTGAAATTTAAAATAGAAGCATTTCACATGAAAATATTAGGTGGGTTTTTCTCTGATTGAGCAAAATTGAAAGTTTAAATTAATATTTCAAATAGGCTCTGATGTTCATGAAATTTAAAATGGAAGCATTTGACATCAAAATGTTAGGGGGGTTTACCTCTGAATGTGCAAAATTGAAACTTTTTGTGACATGTTTTACGTTCGGGAGAAAAATTGAAACTTTAAATTAATATTTCAAATGAGCTCTGATTTTCATGAAATTTAAAATGGAAGCATTTGACATCAAATTATTAGGCCGGTTTTCCTCTGATTGAGCAAAATTGAAACTTTAAATTATTATTTCAAATGTCCTTTGATGTTCATGAAATTTAAAATGGAAGCATTTGACATCAAAATATTAGGTGGGTTTACCTCTAATTATGCAAAATTGAAACTTTTTTGTGACATGTTTTACGTCCGAGAGAAAAATTGAAAGTTTAAATTAATATTTCAAACAATCTCTGATCTTCATGAAATTTAAAATGGAAGCATTTGAAATCAAAATATTAGTTGGGTTTTCCTCTCATTGAGCAAAGTTGAAACTTTGAATTAATAATTCAAACGAGCTACGATCATCATGAAATTTAAATTGGAAGCATTTGACATCAAAATATTAGGTGGGTTTTCCATTGATTGTGTAAAATTGATATTTGAAATTAATATTTAAAATGAGCTTGGATCTCCATGAAATTTAAAATAGAAGCATCTGACATCAAAATATTAGGTGGGTTTTCCTCTGATTGAGCAAAATTGAAGCTTTAAATTAATATTTCAAACGAGATCCAATCTTCATGAAATTCAAAGTGGAAGAATTTGACATTAAAATATTTGGTTGGTTTTCCTTTGATTATGTAAAATTAATATTTCAAACATTAAATTAATATTTTGATGTTAAATGCTTCCAATTTAAAATAGAAGCATTTGACATCAAAATATTAGGTGGGTTTTCCTCATATTAAGAAAAATTATAAGTTTAAGTTAATATTTCAAATGAGTTCTAATGTTTGTGAAATTTACAATGGAAGAGTTTGATATCAAAATATTAGTTTGGTTTACCTCTAATTGTGCAAAATTAAAACTTTTTTGTGACGTGTTTTACGTCCGGGAGCAAAATTAAAATTTTAAATTAATATTTCAAACGAGTTCCAATCTTCATGAAATTTAAAATGGAAGCATTTGACATCAAAATATTAGGTGGGTTTTCCTCTCATTGAGAAAAATTGAAACTTTAAATTAATATTTCAAACGAGCTCCGATCTTCATAGAATTTAAATTGCAAGCATTTGACATAAAAATATTAGGTGGGTTTTCCATTGATTGTGTAAAATTGAAACTTTAAATTAATATTTCAAAAAAGATTGAATCTCTATGAAATTTAAAATGGAAGCATTTGACATCAAAATATTAGGTGGGTTTACCTCTGATTGTGCAAAATTAAAACTTTTTTATGGCATATTTACATCTGGGAGCAAAATTGAAACTTTAAATTAATATTTCAAATGAGCTCATATCTTCTTAAAATTTAAAATGGAAGCATTTGACATCAAAATATTAGGTGGGTTTTCCTCTGATTGAGGGAAATTGAGAATTTAAATTAATATTTCAAACAAGCTGTAATACCCACCCATGGTTTGCTTTTTAGTTTGTGGTGTCATACTCTTTTAGGTATTGGTTTCAGTTGATTGGCCAAATTCTTTTAGGCCACATTTCATGTGAGTTGTTATTATTTCTTTTGATGATGATACTTGTTTATGATTTCATGATTTTACCTTATGCATAGATAGATGTGATGATTATATGTTGATTTCAAATTATGATAGACTTACCCCATACTCACATGTGTATGGTTGTCTTATATGTGAATGTACTTGTCAATGTGTTGTTGTGGTAGAGGACAGAGACATAGTTACTTGCTTCAGTGAGATCCACACGTTTGACTGATCCCTATCATTGTTTGCAATATTATATTATGTATGTACATGCATGTTCTTTTAGTGATAGGATTGTAGGTATAGGGCATCATCTTCCCTGAATTGATAGTAGTGAGCGTGCCCATAAATATTCATCTCAATGGTAAAGAGGGGAGGTAACATACATATCCAAAACCCTAACCTAAGCCTAATTGTCCTAATGATAAATGAGATTCAGTATGACTACCCTATCTGGATTTGTCTAGGTTTACAGAATTTGAATACCCTCTCTCTTGTGTATGTGTGTGTGTTGCTTGATTATGTTTCAGGTGATTTTTGGATTATTGAGTGATTTTCCATATTCTATGATTTAATGGATTATAGTTGAATTAATGATTTAATTATATCCTAAGTATATTTTAAATAATTAATTAAATTGAAATATTTGAATATTTTGATTTAATTAAATATTTATTTAAAAACTATATTGTATGTGCTTATATGATTAATTAAATAATTAAATATGTTGTTGCATGCATTATTGTGACATAAATATTTAATCTATTTAATTAAATATTTTATTAATTACATGTGCATAATTATGTTGAAAAAGTATTTTCAAATTGAAATATCTCAACTTGTAATTATGAGTCAAAGTTGAGTTGTGGAAATAAAGCATATTTTAATTATTTAATTTGGATTTACTTTCAATTTTCAAGTGAAGTTAAATTAGGGATTGACTCAGGAGTTGTCATCAACCTTTGCATGTTTAGGGGAATTTGAATCTCTTTAGGGGAAATTGTTCATTCATTCTCTCATAACAAATTTTTGAGAATTGGAGAGCTCTTGGTGATTTGAGATTTTTGAAGAATTGTGGATTGTTGTGGATCCTTGTTACTTTGAAGTTTTCAAGATTTTCTATTGCTTGTGTGTGTGCTCAGATCTTCATTGTTGCCAGATCTGTGGTTGAATTGGCTTGAGGGTTTTCAGATCTACTTTCATCCTCCAAGATACATTCTTCTATTTCTTGCATTGGAATCAAGGTAGGTTTCATTTTCCATGTATGGTTTTCAATTTTATAGATCTAAGGTTTTCTGTGTTGTTTAAATGCATGTTCATCATTTTTGGCTTTGAAACAGTTTATGGTTGTTTCTATGTTTTTGGATGTTCATAGAAACCCTAGATCTATATTTCTTTCATTTTCTATATTCTTAGCATCGTAGGGTTATGTTGTCAAAATTTCAAGAAGAAATTCCCTCTAGATCTCATAGAAACTGAAAAATTAACCCTTTGTATAGTTTATACTATAGGAGGAAATTAAATTTATGGTTGCTTAATTTTTGATGTGTTTCAGAGTTTCATTGAAGCTTGGATCTATCATTTTCATGATTATGTATTCCTTTATATGGTATAGATATGCTGTCAAAATTTCATAATTAGATCTCTTATAAAACTCCTAGAATTCAAAAAAATCATTCTGCCTATAGTCCTAACTATATTAGAAAATTAAATTTATAGTCCCTTTGTAATTTCATTGCTAAAAATTAAATCATATGAGAAAAATCAACCCCCTATTTTAATACAGACTGGTGTAAAAATAAAATTATTTACCTAGAAAAACAAGGCCAGCAAAAGACAAAAAAAATATAATAAACTCCTTATTGTATTTATTTCTATTTTCGTATAAAAAAAATAAAAAAATAAAAATTTATAAAAAAACAAACTGTTTTGTTTAAAGTTTTCACATTTTTAAATTTAAAAAAAAAAATTAAAATTAAGTGGAAGGGGTGGTGGGACCCCATCCCCACCAACCCCCATGCCTTTGGCACAGTGCAAGCGCGTGGGAGGGAGGCAGTGGCCCCCCTACCCACTATCCCCTTTAATAGGGACTCCATAGACCTGCGCAGGAGGAGGGTACCATGCGGGCCCCCCACTGTCCTTAAAGGACAGCGCTTAAAGCGCTGGGGGTTGGGAACCCACATGGGTCCCCCCCATTTGCATATTGTTAATTCATGTTTTTCATTTTTTTTTTAAATAAAAACTTTACTTTTGTTTTTTTTAGTTTTGATTTATTATTAAATTTTGGTAAATATAAATTATTAAGAATTAATTTATATATTTAATTTTGTTTCTAATATGTATTTTTATGAATTAAATTGTGTAATTAATTTCTAAATTAATATGTGTTTTTAATTAATTAATATATATAGTTATTTTTTGATTAATATGTATTTTTATTAATTAATTTACATAATTAGTTCTAATTAATTTTTTTTTAATTAGTTAATGAATATAGTTAAATTAATAGATGATGCTATTGATATTTAATTTATTAATAGGGATCTATTAAAATACTTTAAAATTTCAAATCAGTCTAGATGACATGGTAGTTTAAAGTGGTGAATAATATTATTGAATGTTAATTGACATATGTTGTATATCATACCATATTCCATATTATAATTGATTTATTATGTGGGTGTTTGGAATGGGAAAATAAGTGTTAATTAAATGAATTTATTTATTGGTGGATTCATTCATTTTGTCATTAAATAATGTTCCTAATTGAGATAATTGTAAATGTTTCCTGCTTATGTTCATTTTTCAGTCTTTTAAGACGTTTTGGTTTCCATGCATCTGTATGGTTCTCTTGTGCTTGAATGTATTATTGTTGGGGCATTAGATGACCTAGGATGTATACAGAGGCTGGGGGGAGTGTTCATCTTTTATGTTACTTCATGACATGTGTGTTGTCAGATATTACCCTAAACTGACCATGAAGACCCTTTCAATTATGTAATTTGCTAGTGTACCTATGTGACTGTTCCTGTTGTATGGGATACTAATTTGGGGTACACTAGGGTTGTGACCTATGCTAGATCCGTTAGGATCTCTGAGCCTAGGGTAGGTTACCTAGATGTGTAGTAGGGGGTGGCTTGCAATAAGTTTTGTGTCTGTAAGTGACTACTAGATTGCTTATAGTGGAGTTTCTTAATAAGTGATAACTAAAGACATATTTGGGAATATTAAAATAGATTAATAAGATGTGTCCTCACCCATGCTTGAGTGCTATTATAGGCTAAGATGGTGTTGAGAAGATGTTAGTTTCCCTGTGAGGTATCTGACATAGTTAGTGGCCTTGGCAGTTTGAGAGGTCATTGGCTTTGTGTATGGCCACTTAGGTGCTGAAATCCATTGTGATTATCAGGGCTGAAATTAAGGGTTAGACATACATGATGACACCTTCCTTTACACATGCTAGATTTCCTACATTGTCAGTTGCCTCTAGACTTGTGAGTCTTACCTTTTTTATTATTAGTACACTGGATTAGAGAGATATCAAGATCCCTTTCTTAGTGGTTATACCTTGTTGGTTTTGGATATCCGATTGGCATCTGTTGTTATCTCGTTGTTATCTCCTCAACACGGTGGGGTGGAACTTTGTGGTTCCACATGGATGGGTGGTAGTGATTCTTTATCCATTAAGATTTGACATCCTTGTACTAGGTGCTTGATGGTTCTTTGCAGATGAGCTCTTTATGCTTCTTCATAATTTGTTATGTAGTTTCATTATTGTAAATCTTGTATTAGAGTATCGCATGTGATACCTAATCTAGAAATTGTATATTAAGTATATTAGAGTGATTACCACATACCCTGTGACATGTGCAGTGGATGTGTGTTATGGTGGTTTCATGGTTATCCATGAGGTTTATAATTATGGTTATGTAAGTTATATTTGTTATGTTTAATCAGATGGAATGTTTTGTTATATTGTTAGTTGCATTTTTCTTTAAGTAATTCAATGTCATGGAAACCTTGAGTCATGTAATCTATGTGAGTGTAAGACATGCGTATAAATGGTAATCACTTCTACATGAATGTATGTTTCTTTATGTTAACTTTAAAAAAAATTTATTCAGCACACATAGTGACATGTTCTAGGATAATCTCTCTTGGGTTCCCTGGCGAGGCGTTACTCCTTTTTTTAATTTTATTTTATTTTTTTATATATAAAAAAATTAAGTGGAAGGGGTGATGGAACCCCATCCCCACAAACCCCCATGCCTTTGGCACAGTGCAAGCGTGTGGGAGGGAGGCAGTGGCCCCCTTACCCACTATCCCCTTTGATAGGGACTGCGTAGACCTACGCGGGGGGAGGGTACCTTATGGGTCCCCCCACTGTCCTTAAAGGATAGCACTTAAAGCACTGGGGGTTGGGAACCCGCGTTGGTCCCCCCCATTTGCATATTGTTAATTCATGTTTTTTTTTTTAAATAAAAACTTTACTTTTATTTTTTTTAGTTTTGATTTATTATTAAATTTTGGTAAATATGTATTATTAAGAATTAATTTATATATTTAATTTTGTTTCTAATATGTATTTTTATGAATTAATTTGTGTAATTAATTTCTAAATTAATATGTATTTTTAATTAATTAATATATATAGTTAGTTTTTGATTAATATATATTTTTATTAATTAATTTACATAATTAGTTTTAATTAATTAATTTTTTTCATGAGTTAATGAATATAGTTAAATTAATAGATGATGCTACTGATATTTAATTTATTAATAGGGATCTATTAAAATACTTTAAAATTTCAAATCAGTCTAGATGACATGGTAGTTTAATGTGGTGAATAATATTGTTGAATGTTAATTGACATATGTTGTATATCATACCATATTCCATATTATAATTAATTTATTATGTGGGTGTTTGGAATGGGAAAATAAGTGTTAATTAAATGAATTTATTTATTGGTGGATTTCATTCATTTTGTCATTAAATAATGTTCCTAATTGAGATAATTGTAAATGTTTCCTTCTTATGTTTATTTTTCAGTCTTTTAAGATGTTTTGGTTTCTATGCATCTATATGGTTCTCTTGTGCTTGAATGTATTACTATTGGGGGCATTAGATGACCTAGGATGTATACAGAGGTTGGAGGGAGTGTTCATCTTTTCTGTTACTTCATGGTGTGTGTGTTGTCATATATTACCCTAAACTGACCATGATGACCTTTTTGATTATGTTATTTGCTATTGTACCTATGTGACTGTTCCTGTTGTATGGGATACTGATTTGGGGTACACTAGGGTTGTGACCTATGCTAGATATGTTAGGATCTTTGAGCCTAGGGTAGGTTACCTAGATGTGTAGTAGGGGGTGGCTTGCAATAAGTTCCATGTTTGTAAGTGACTACTGGATTGCTTATTGTGGAGTTTCTTAATAAGTGATAACTAAAGAC
Source organism: Thuja plicata (assembly GCA_018584345.1). NCBI lineage: Eukaryota > Viridiplantae > Streptophyta > Pinopsida > Cupressales > Cupressaceae > Thuja > Thuja plicata. Next base: position 75,632 of record MU227164.1, read on the forward strand.
ATATTTGGGGATATTAAAATAGATTAATAAGATGTGTCCTCACCCATGCTTGAGTGCTATTATAGGATAAGATGGTGTTGAGAAGATGTTAGTTTCCCTACGAGGTATCTGACATAGTTAGTGGCCTTGTTACTTTGAGAGGTCATTGGCTCCGTGTATGGTCACTTAGGTGCCAAAATCCATTGTGATTATCAGAGCTAAACTTAAGGGTTAGACATACATGATGACACCTTCCTTTACACATGCTAGATTTCCTACATTGTCAGTTGCCTCTGGACTAGTGAGTCTTACCTTTTATGATGATTAGTACACCAGATTAGAGAGCTATCAGGATCCCTTGCTTAGTGGTTATACCTTTTTGGTTTTGGATATCTGATTGGGATATGTTGTTATCTCCTCAGCATGGTGGGGTGGACCTTTGTGGTTCCACATGGATGGGTGGTAGTGATTCTTTATCCATTGAGATTCGATGTCCTTGTATTAGGTGCTTGATGAATCTTTGGAGATGAGCTCTTTATGTTTCTTCATCATTTGTTAGGTAATTTCATTATTGTAAATCTTGTCTTAGAGTATCGCATGTGATACCTAATATGGAAATTGTATATTAAGTAGAGTAGAGTGATTACCGCATACCCTACAACATGTGCAGTGGATGTGTGTTATGGTGGTTTCATGTTTATCCATGAGGTTTGTAATTATGGTTATGTAAGTTATATTTGTTACGTTTAATCAAATGAAATATTTTGTTATATTGTTAGTTGTGTTTTGCTTTAAGTAATTCAATGTCATGGAACCCTTGAGTCGTGGAATCTATGTGAGTGTAAGACATGTGTATAAATGGTAATCACTTTCGCATAAATGTATGTTTCTTTATGTTATATTCAAAAAAAATTATTCAGCACACATAGTGACATGTTTTAGGATAATCTCTCTTGGGTTCCCTAGCGGGGTGTTACACGAGCTCTGATCTTCATGAAATTTAAATTGGAAGCATTTGACATCAAAATATTAGTTGGGTTTTCTACTGATTGTGTAAAATTGAAACTTGAAATTAATATTTCAAACAAGCTTGAATCTCTATGAAATTTAAAATAGAAGCAATTCAACATTAGAATATTAGGTGGCTTTTCCTCTGATTGAGAAAAATTGAAAATTTAAATTAATATTTCAAACGAGATCCGATATTTGTGAAATTTAAAATGGAAGCATTTGACATTAAAATATTAGGTGGGTTTTCCTATGATTGTGTAAAACTTAAACTTTAAATTAATATTTGAAACTTTGAAATAATTTTTTGATGTCAAATGCTCCCAATTCAAAATAGAAGCATTTGATATCAAAATATTAGGTGGGTTTTCCTCTGATTGAGCAAAATTGAGAGTTTAAATTAATATTTCAAACGAGCTCTAATGTTCATGAAATTTAAAATGGAAGTATTTGACATCAAAATATTAGGTGGTTTTAGCTTTGATTGTGCAAAATTGAAACTTTTTTCTGACACCTTTTACATCCGGGAGCAAAATTGAAACTTTAGATTAATATTTCAAACGAGCTCAAATCTTCATGAAATTTAAAAAGGAATTTTTTTACATAAAAATATTAGGTGGATTTTCCTCTGATTGAGAGAAATTGAAACATTAAAATAATATTTCAAACGAGATCCGATCTTTGTCAGATTTAAATTGGAAGCATTTGACATCAAAATATTAGGTGGGTTTTCCACTAATTATGTAAAATTGAAACTTGAAATTAATATTTGAAACAAGCTTGGATCTTCGTGAAATTTAAAATAGAAGAATTTAACATCCAAATATTAGGTGGGTTTTCCTCTAATTGAGCAAAAATGAAAATTAAATTAATATTTCAAACTAGATCCGATCTTCGTGAAATTTAAAATGGAAGAATTTGACATTAAAATATTAGGTGGGTTTTCCTCTTATTGTGTAAAACTGAAACTTTAAATTAATATTTGAATGTTTCAATTGATATTTTGATGTTGAATGCTTCCAATTTAAAAAAAAAGCATTTGACATCAAAATAATAGGTGGGTTTTCCTCTGATTGAGCAATATTGAAAGTTCAAATTAATATTTCAAATGAGCTTTGATGTTCATGAAATTTAAAATGGAAGCATTGGACATCAAAATATTAGGTGGGTTTACCTCTTATTGTGCAAAATTGAAACTTTTTTGTGACACAATTTACGTCTGGGAGCAAAATTGAAACTTTAAATTAATATTTCAAACGAGCTCAGATCTTCGTGAAATTTAAAATGGAAGCATTTGATGTTAAAATATTAGGTGGGTTTTCCTCTAATTGAAAAAAATTGAAACTTTAAATTAATATTTCAAACGAGCTCCGATCTTTGTGAAATTTAAATTGGAAGCATTTGACATCAAAATATTAGGTGGGTTTTCCACTAATTGTGTAAAATTGAAACTTTAAATTAATATTTCAAATGAGCTCGGATCTCTATGAAATTTAAAATAGAAGTATTTGACATTAAAATATTAGGTGGGTTTTCCTCTAATTGACCAAAATTGAAACTTAAAATTAATATTTCAAATGAGATTCGATCTTTGTGAAATTTAAAATGGAAGCATTTGACATTAAAATATTAGGTCGGTTTTCCTCTAATTGTGTAAAACTAAAAATTTTAATTAATATTTGAAACTTTAAATTAATATTTTGATGTCAAATACTTTCAATTTAAAATAGAATCATTTGAGATCAAAATATTAGGTGGGTTTTCCTTTGACTAAGCAAAATTATAACTTTAAATTAATATTTCAAATGAGCTCTGATCTCCGTGATATTTAAATTAGAAGTATTTGACATCAAAATATTAGGTGGGTTTTCTATTAATTGTGTAAAATTGAAACTTGAAATTAATATTTCAAACAAGCTCGGATCTCCGTGAAATTTAAAATAGAAGCATTTAACATCAAAACATTAGGTGGGTTTTCCTCTGATTTAGCAAAATTGAGAGTTTAAATTAATATTTCAAACGAGCTTTGATGTTCATGAATTTTAAAATGGAAGCATTTGACATCAAAATATTAGGTGGATTTACCTCTAATTGTACAAAATTGAAACTTTTTTGTCACACATTTTACATCTGAGAGCAAAATTGAAACTTTAAATTAATATTTCAAACGAGCTCAGATCTTCATGAAATTTAAAATGGAAGCATTTGACATCAAAATATTAGCTGGGTTTTCCTCTGATTGAGCCAAATTGAAACACTAAATTAATATTTCAAACGAGCTCTAATCTTCATGAAATTTATAATGGAAGCATTTGACATCAAAATATTAGGTGGTTTTTCCACTGACTGTGTAAAATTGAAACTTGAAATTAATATTTCAAATGAACTCAGATCTCCATAAAATTTAAAATATAAGTATTTGACATCAAAATATTAGGTGAGTTTTCTTCTGAGTGAGAAAAATTGAAACTTTAAATTAATATTTGATACGAGATCTGATCTTCATGAAATTTAAGATGGAAGCGTTTGACATTAAAATATTAGGTAGGTTTTTGTCTGATTGGGTAAAACTAAAACTTTAAATTAGTATTTGAAACTTTAATTTAATATTTTGATGTCAAATGCTTCCAATTTAAAATAGAAGCATTTCACATCAAAATATTAGGTGGATTTATCTTTGATTGAGCAAAATTGAAATTTTAAATTAATATTTCAAACGAGCTCTGATGTTCATGAAATTTAAAATGGAAGCATTTGACATCAAAATATTACGAGGGTTTTCAACTGATTGTGTAAAATTGAAACTTGAAATTAATATTTCAAATGAGCTCAAATCTGCATGAAATTTAAAATAGAAGCATTTGACATCAAAATATTATGTGGGTTTTCATCTAATTCAGCAAAATTGAAACTTTAAATTAATATTTCAAACTAGATCTGATATTCATGAAATTTAAAATGGATGCATTTGACATTAAAATATTAGGTGGGTTTTCCTCTGATTGTGTAAAACTGAAACTTTAAATTAATATTTGAAACTTTAAAATAATATTTTTAAGTCTAATGATTCCAATTTAAAATAGAAGCATTTGACATCAAAATATTAGGTGGGTTTTCCTTTGATTGAGCAAAATTGAAAGTTTAAATTAATACTTCAAACAAGCTCTGATCTTCGTGAAATTTAAAATGGAAGCATTTGACATCAAAATATTTGGTGGATTTTCCTCTGATTGAGCAAAATTGAAACTTTAAATTAATATTTCAAACAAGCTCTGATCTTCATGAAATTTAAATTGGAAGCATTTGCCATCAAAATATTAGGTAGTTTTCCACTGATTGTGTAAAATTGATACTTGAAATTAACATTTCAAACAAGGTCATATCTGTGTAAAATTTAAAATGGAAGCATTTGACATTAAAATATTAGGTGGGTTTTGTTCTGATTGTGTAATACTAAAACTTTAAATTATATTTCGATGTCAAATGCTTCCAATTTAAAATAGAAGTATTTTACATCAAAATATTAGGTGGGTTTTCCTGTGATTAAGCAAAATTGAAATTTTATATTAATATTTGAAACGAGCTCTGATATTTATGAAATTTAAAATGGAAGCATTTGACATAAAAATATTAGGTGGGTTAACCTCTGATTGTGCAAAATTGAAACTTTAAATTAATATTTCAAACGAGATCCGATCTTTGTGAAATTTAAAACGAAGCATTGGACATTAAAATAATAGGTGGGTTTTCCTCTGATTGTGTAAAATTGAAACTATAAATTAATATTTTAAAATTTAAATTAATATTTTGATGTCAAATGCTTCCAATTTAAAATAGAAGCATTTGACATCAAAATATTAGGTGGGTTTTCCTTTGATTGAGAAAAATTGAAAATTTAAATTAATATTTCAAACAAGCTCTGATGTTCATGAAATTTAAAATGGAAGCATTTGACATCAAGATAATAGGTGGTTTTACCTCTGATTGTGCAAAATTGAAACCTTTTTGTGACACATTTTACGTCCAGGAGAAAAATTGAAAGTTTAAATTAATATTTCAAACGAGCTCCGATCTTCATGAAATTTAAAATGGAAGCATTTGAAATAATAATATTAGGTGGGTTTTCCTCTAATTGAGAAAAATTAAAACTTTAAATTAATATTTGAAATGAGCTTCGATCTTCATGAAATTTAAATAGTAGGCATTTGACATCAAAATATTAGGTGGGTTTTCCTCTGATTAAGCAAAATTAAAACTTTAAATTAATATTTCAAATGAGATCTGATCTTTGTGAAATTTAAAATGGAAGTATTTGACATTAAAATATTAGGTCATTTTTCCTTTGATTGTGTAAAATTGAAACTTTAAATTAGTTTTTGAAACTTTAAATTATTAGGTGGGTTTACCTCTGATTTTGCAAAATTGAAACTTTTTTGTGACACATTTTACGTTTGGGAGCAAAATTGAAGGTTTAAATTAATATTTCAAACAAGCTCCGATCTTCGTGAAATTAAAATGGAAGCATTTGACATCAAAATATTACGTGGGTTTTCCTCTTATTGAGAAAAATTGAAACTTTAAATTAATATTTCAAACAAACTTCTATCTTCGTGGGATTTAAATTGGAAGCATTTGACATCAAAATATTAGGTGGCTTTTCAACTAATTGTATAAAATTGAAACTTGAAATTAATATTTCAAATGAGCTCGGATATCCATGAAATTTAAAATAGAAGCATTGACATCAAAATATTAGGTGGGTTTTCCTCTGATTGAGCAAATTTGAAACTTTAAATTAATCTTTCAAACGAGATCCAATCTTCATGAAATTTAAAATAGAAGCATTTGACATTAAAATATAAGGTGGGGTTTCCTCTGATTTTGTAAAAATGAAACTTTAAATTAATATTTTGATGTCAAATACTTCCAATTTAAAATAGAAATATTTGACATCAAAATATTAGGTGGGTTATCCTCTGATTGAGAAAAATTGAAAGTTTAAATTAATATTTCAAACGAGCTCCCATGCTTGTAAAATTTAAAATGCAAGTATTTGACATTAAAATATTAGGTGGTTTACCTCTGATTGTGCAAAATTGAAACTTTTTTGTCACACATTTTTACGTCCAGGAGCAAAATTGAAACTTTAAATTAATTTTTCAAATGAGCTCTGATCTTCATGAAATTTAAATTGGAAGCATTTCACATAAAAATATTAGGTGGGTTTTTCACTGTTTTGTAAAATTCAAACTTGAAATTAATATTTCAAACAAGCTCTGATCTCCGTGAAATTTAAAATAGAAGCATTTGACATAAAAATATTAGGTGGGCTTTCCTCTGGTTGAGAAAAATTGAATCTTTAAATTAATATTTCTAACGAGATCCGATCTTCATGAAATTTAAAATAGAAGAATTTAAATTTAAAATATTAGGTGTGTTTTCCTCTAATTGTGTAAACTTAAAACTTTAAATTAATATTTGAAACTTTAATTTAATATTTTGATCTCAAATTGTTAGAATTTGTAATCTTTCCTTGGTGTATTTATAAACCAAGGTTAGACTATTAATCTTTGTTGTAATATATTAGGATATAAGCCAAGGTATCCTAATATACTTTCTTTTTTGTCTTCTTTCCA
>MU227164.1:87085-132434 GCA_018584345.1 Thuja plicata
TGTGGCATACATAGATATGGGAGTTACCATGCAAATCCTTTCTCACATCTCTATTAAAGAGATGCCTCTTCTTCTCTCCTTAGCTTAATGAGGTTTCTTCCTCTTCTCAATTATTGTATGAGCAATTTTCTCTCTCTTTCTTCTCTTCTTAGGATTTTCATGCCTCATTCATAATGTCACAAGGGGTTTTCTTTGCTTTCCCCTTTCAAATATCTTGCCTTCTTGTGTTGAATCTTGGAGCTTTCTCTCTCTTTGTTTATGGTAATACTTTTTCATGTATTCACTTGCTTAGATTCTTTCCTGGTATTGTTCATTTTTACATATTTCCTCTTCTTTTTTAACACAAATGCTTCCAATTTTAAATAGAAGCATTTGACATCAAATTATTATGCAGGTTTTCCTCTGATTGAGAAAAATTGAGAGTTTAAATTAATATTTCAAACGAGCTCCGACGTTCTTGAAATTTAAAATGGAAGCATTTGACATCAAAATATTAGGTGGGTTTACCTTTGATTGTACAAAATTGAAACTTTTTTATGACAAGTTTTACATCTGGGACCAAAATTTAAACTTTAAATTAATATTTCAAATGAGCGCTGGTCTTCGTGAAATTTAAAATAGAATCATTTAACATAAAACTATTAGGTGGGTTTTCCTCTGATTGAGCAAAATTGAAACTTTAAATTAATATTTCAAATGACCCCCGATCTTAATGAAATTAAAATTGGAAGCATTTGACATCAAAATATTAGGTTGGCTTTCCACTGATTGTGTAAAATTGAAACTTGAAATTAATATTTCAAACAAGCTCAGATCTCGGTGAAATTTAAAAAATGAGAATTTGACATCAAAATATAAGGTGGGTTTTCCTCTGATTGAGGAAAATTAAAACTTTAAATTAATATTTCAAACGAGATCCAATCTTTGTATGATTTAAAATGGAAGCATTTGACATTAAAATATTCGGTGGGTTTTCCTTCTATTGTGTAAAATTGAAACTTTAAATTAATATTTGAGACTTTAAATTAATAGTTTGATGTCAAATACTTCCAATTTAAAATAGAAGCATTTGATATCAAAATATTAGGTGGCTTTTCCTCTGATTGAGAAAAATTAAAAGTTTAAATTAATATTTCAAACGAGCTCCGATGTTCATGAAATTTACAATGGAAGCATTTGACATCAAAATATTAGGTGAACTTAACTCTGATTGTGCAAAATTGAAACTTTTTTATGACAGGTTTTACGTCTGGGAGAAAAATTGAAAGTTTAAATTAATATTTCAAATGAGCTCTTATCTTCATGAAATTAAAAATGGAAGCATTTGACATCAAAATATTAGCTGGGTTTTCCTTCGATTGTGCAAAATTGAAACATTAAATTAATATTTCAAACGAGCTCTGATCTATGTGAAATTTAAATTTGAAGCATTTGACATCAAAATATTAGGTGGCTTTTCCACTGATTGTGTAAAATTGAAACTTGAAATTTATATTTCAAATGAGCTCAGATCTCTGTGAAATTTAAAATAGAAACGTTTGACATCAAAAAATTAGGTGGGTTTTCCTCTGATTGAGAAAAATTGAAAATTTAAATTAATATTTCAAAACAAGATCTGGTCTTCATGAAATTTAAAATGGAAGCATTTGCCATTAAAATATTAGGTGGGTTTTCCTTTGATTATGTAAAATTGAAACTTTAAATTAATATTTGAATCTTTAAATTAATATTTTAAACTCTAAATTAATATTTTGATGTCAAATAATTCCAATTTAAAATAGAAGCATTTGACATCAAAATATGAGGTGGATTTTGCTCTGATTGAGCAAAATTGAAAGTTTAAATTAATATTTCAAACAAGCTCCGATGTTCATGAAATTTAAAATGGAAGCATTTCACACTAAAATATTAGGTGGGTTTACCTCTGATTGGGAAAAATTGAAACATTTTTGTGACACATTTTACGTTCGGGAGCAAAATTGAAAGTTTAAATTAATATCTCGAACGAGCTCCGATCTTCATGAAATTTAAAATGGAAGCATTTGACATTAGAATATTAGGTGGTTTTTCCTCTGATTGGGCAAAATTGAAACTTTAAATTAATATTTAAAATGAGCTTTGATCTTTGTGAAATTTAAATTGGAAGCATTTGACGTGAAAATATTAGGTGGGTTTTCCACTGATTGTGTAAAATTGAAACTTGAAATTAATATTTCAAACGAGCTCAGATCTGCGCAAAATTTAAAATAGAAGCATTTGACATAGAAGTATTAGGTGGGTTTTTCTCTGATTAAGCAAAAATGAAAATTTAAATTAATATTTCAAACAAGATCTGATCTTAGTGAAATTTAAAATGGATTCATTTGACATTAAAATATAAGGTGGTTTTTCCTCTGATTGTGTAAAACTGAAACTTTAAATTAATTTTTGAAACTTTAAAATAATATTTTGATGTCAAATGATCGCAATTTAAAATAGAAGCATTTAACATCAAAATATTAGGTGGGTATCCTCTGATTGAGCAAAATTAAAATTTTAAGTTAATATTTCAAATAGCTCTGATGTTCATGAAATTTAAAATAGAAGCATTTGACATCAAAATATTAGGTGGATTTACCTCTGATTTTGCACAATTGAAATTTTTTTGTGACATGATTTAAGTCTAGGAGAAAAATTGAATGTTTAAATTAATATTTCAAATGAGCTCCGATCGTCCTAAATTTTAAATGAAAAAATTTGACATCAAAATATTTGGTGGGTTATCCTCTTATTGAGAAAAATTGAAACTTTAAATTAATATTTCAAATGAGCTCTGATCTTCGTTAAACTTAAATTGGAAGCATTTGCCATCAAAATAATAGGTGGGTTTTCCACTGATTGTGTAAAATTGAAACTTGAAATTAATATTTCAAACGAGCTCAGATCTCCATGAAATTTAAACTAGAAGCATTTGACATCAAAATATTAGGTGGGTTTTCATCTGATTGAGCAAAATTGAAACTTTAAATTAATATTTAGAATGAGATCCGATCTTCGTGAAATTGAAAATGGAAGCATTTGACATTAAAATATTAGGTGGGTTATCCTCTGATTGTGTAAAACTAAATCTTTAATTTAATATTTTAATTTCAAAGGCTTCCAATTTAAAATAGAAGCATTTGACATCAAAATATTCAGTGGGTTTTCCTCTTATTGAGCAAAATTGAAATTTTAAATTAATATTTCAAACGAGCTCCGATGTTCATGAAATTTAAAATGGAAGCATTTGACATCAAAATATTAGGTGGGTTTACCTTTGATTGTGCAAAATTGAAAATTTTTTGTCACACATTTTACGTCCGGGAGCAAAATTGAAAGTTTAAATTAATATTTCAAATGAGCTCTTATCTTCATGAAATTTAAAATGGAAGCATTTCAAATCAAAATATTAGGTTGGTTTTCCTCTCATTGAGAAAAATTGAAACTTTAAATTAATATTTCAAACGAGCTCTGATCTTCGTGAAATTTAAATTCAAAGCATTTGACATCAAAATATTAGGTGGGTTTTCCACTAATTGTGTAAAATTGAAACTTGAAATTAATATTTCAAACGGGCTTAGATCTCTGTGAAATTTATAATAGAGGCATTTGACATTAAAATATTAGGTGGGTTTTCCTTTGATTAAGAAAAATTGAAACTTTAATATAATATTTCAAACGATATTCGATCTTTAGGAAATTTAAAATGGAAGAATTTGACATTAAAATATTATGTGGGTTTTTCTGTCATTGTGTAAAACTAAAACTTTAAATTAATATTTTGATGTCAAATGCTTCCAGTTTAAAATAGAAGCATTTGACATCAAAATATTAGGTGGATTTTCCTCTGATTGAGTAAAATTGAAAGTTTAAATTAACATTTCAAATGAGCTCTGATATTCATGAAACTTAAAATGGAAGCATTTGACATCAAAATATTAGGTGGGTTTACCTTTGATTGTGCAAAATTGAAATTTTTTTGTGAGATGTTTTACATCTGGGAGCAAAATTGAAATTTTAAATTAATATTTCAAATAAACTCTTATCTTCGTGAAATTTAAAATGGAAGCATTCGACATCAAAATATTAGGTGGGATTTTCTCTAATTGAGCAAAATTCAAACTTAAATTTAATATTTCAAACTAGTTCCGATCATCATGAAATTTAAATTGAAAGCATTTGACATCAAAATATTAGGTGGGTTTTCAACTGATTGTGTAAATTTAAAACTTGAAATTAATATTTCAAATGAGCTCAGATCTCCATAAAATTTGAAATCGAGTCATTTGACATTAAAATATTAGGTGGGTTTTCCTCTGATTGAGAAAAATTGAAACTTTAAATTAATATTTTAAACGAGATTTGATCTTCTTGAAATTTAAAATAGAAGCATTTGACATTAAAATATTAGGTGGGTTTTCCTCTAATTGTGTAAAATTGAAACTTTAAATTAATATTTTGATGTCAAATGCTTCCAATTTAAAATAGAAGCATTTGACATCAAAATATAAGGTGGGATATCCTTTGATTGAGCAAAATTGAAAGTTTAAATTAATATTTCAAATGAGCTCCGATGTTCGTGAAATTTAAAATGGAAGCAATTGACATCAAAATATTAGGTGGGTTTACCTCTTATTGTGCAAAATTAAATTTTTTTTGTGACACGTTTTACGACTGAAAGCAAAATTGAAAGTTTAAATTAATATTTCAAATGAGCTCCGATCTTCATGAAATTTAAAATGGAAGCATTTGACATCAAAATATTTGTTGAGTTTTCATTTGATTGAGCAAAATTGAAACTTTAAATTAATATTTCAAACAAGCTCTGATTTTTGTGAAATTTAAATTGGAAGCATTTGCCATCAAAATATTAGGTGGGTTTTCCACTGATTGTGTAAAATAAAAACTTGAAATTAATATTTCAAAGGAGCTCGGATCTCTGTGAAATTTAAAATAGAAGCATTTGACATCAAAATATTAGGTGGGTTTTCCTCTGATTGAGCAAAACTGAAACTTTAAATTAATATTTCAAATGGCATCCGATCTTCGTGAAATTTAATATGGAAGCATTTGACATTAAAATATTTGGTGGGTTTTCCTCTAATTGTGTAAAACTAAAACTTTAAATTAATATATGAAACTTTAAATTAATATTTTGTGGGTTTTCAAAATATTAGGTGGGTTTTCCACTGATTTTGTAAAATTGAAACTTGAAATTAATATTTCAAATGAGCTCGGATCTCCATGAAATTTAAAATAGAAGTATTTGACATCAAAATATTAGGTGGGTTTTCCTCTAATTTAGCAAAATTGAAACTTTAAATTAATATTTCAAACAAGATCCAATTTTTATGAAATTTAAAATGGAAGCATTTGACATTAAAATATTAGGTGGGCTTTCCTCTGATTGTGTAAAACTAAAACTTTAAATTAATATTTTGATGTCAAATGCTTCCAATTTAAAAAAAAAACATTTGACATCAAAACATTAGGTGGGTTTTCCTTTGATTGAGAAAAATTGAAAGTTTAAATTAATATTTCAAACGAGCTCTGACCCTCGTGAAATTTAAACTGGAAGCATTTGACATCAAAATATTAGGTGGATTTTCCTCTGATTTAGCAAAATTGAAACTTTAAATTAATATTTCAAATCAGCTCTGTTCTTTGTGAAATTTAAATTGGAAGTATTTGACATCAAAATATTAGGTGGGTTTTGCACTGATTGTGTAAAATTGAAACTTGAAATTAATATTTCAAATGAGCTCAGATCTCTATGAAATTTAAAATAGAAGCATTTGACATCAAAATATTAGGTAGATTTTCCTCTGATTGAACAAAATTGATACTTTAAATTAATATTTCAAACGAGATCCGATCTTTGTGAAATTTAAAATGGAAGCATTTGACATTAAAATATTAGGTGGGTTTTTCTCTGATTGTGTAAAACTAAAACTTTAAATTAATATTTGAAATTTTAAATTAATATTTTGATATCAAATGCTTCCAATTTAAATAGAAGCATTTGACATCAGAATATTAGGTGGCTTTTAACTGATTATGTAAAATTGAAACTTGAAATTAATATTTCAAATGAGCTCGGATCTCCATGAAATTTAAAATAGAAGAATTTGACATCAAAATATTAGGTGGGTTTTTCTCTGATTGAACAAAATTAAAACTTTAAATTAATATTTCAAACGAGATCCAATTATCATGAATTTTAAAATGGAAGCATTTGACATTAAAATATTAGGTGGGCTTTCCTCTGATCATGTAAAACTAAAACTTTAAATTAATATTTTGATGCCAAATGTTTCCAATTTAAAATAGAAGCATTCAACATCAAAATATTAGGTGGGTTTACCTCTGATTGAGCAAAATTCAAACTTTTTTGTGACATGTTTTACGTCTGGGAGCAAAATTGAAAGTTTAAATTAATATTTCAAACAAGCTACAATCTTCATGAAATTTAAAATGGAAGCATTTGATATCAAAATATTAGGTGGGTTTTCCTCTCATTGAGAAAAATTGAAACTTTAAATTATTATTTCAAATGAGCTCCGATCTTCGTGAAATTTAAATTGGAAGCATTTGATATCAAAATATTACGTAGGTTTTCCACTGATAGGGTAAAATTGAAACTTGAAATTAATATTTGAAACAAGCTCAGATCTTCATGAAATTTAAAATAGAGGCATTTGACAGCAAAATATTAGGTGGGTTTTCCTCTGATTGAGAAAAATTGAAAGTTTGAATTAATATTTCAAATGAGATCTGATCTTTGTGAAATTTAAAGTTGAAGCATTTGACATTAAAATATTAGGTGGGTTTTCCTTTGATTGTGTAAAACTAAAATTTTAAATTAATATTTGAATATTTAAATTAATATTTTGATGTCAAATGCTTCCAAATTTAAAATAGAAGCATTTGACATAGAAATATTAGGTGGGTTTTCCTCTTATTGAGAAAAATTTAAAGTTTAATTTGTAATTTCAAATGAGCTCTGATGTTCATGAAACTTAAAATAGAAGCGTTTGACATCAAAATATTAGGTAGGTATACCTCTAATTGTGCAAAATTGAAAATTTTTTGTGACACGTTTTACGTATGGTAGCAAAATTGAAAGTTTAAATTAATATATCAAACGAGCTCTGATCTTCATGAAATTTAAAAAGGAAGCATTTAATATCAAAATATTAGGTGGGTTTTCCTCTCATTAAGCAAAATTAAAACTTTAAATTAATATTTCAAACGAGCTCTGATCTTCATGATTTTTAAATTTGAAGCATTTGACATCAAAATATTAGGTGGGCTTTCCACTGATTGTGTAAAATTAAAACTCAAAATTAATATTTCAAACGAGCTCAGATCTCCATGAAATTTATAATGGAGGCAATTGACATCAAAATATTAGGTGAGTTTTCTTTTGATTGAGAAAAATTAAAACTTTAAATTAATATTTCAAATAAGATCTGATCTTCATGAAATTTAAAATGGAAGCATTTGACATTAAAATATTAGGTGGGTTTTCCTCTGATTGTGTAAAACTAAAACTTTAAATTAATTTTTTTTATGTCAAATGCTTCTAATTTAAAATAGAAGCATTTGACATCAAAATATTAGGTGGGTTTTCCTCTGATTTAGAAAAATTGAAAGTTTAAATTAATATTTCAAATGAGCTCCGATGTTTGTGAAATTTAAAATAGAAGCATTTGACATTAAAATATTAGGTGGGCTTACCTCTGATTATGTAAAAACTAAAACTTTAAATTAATACTTTGATGTCAAATGTTTCCAATTTAAAATAGAAGCATTTGACATCAAAATGTTAGGTGGGTTTACCTCTGATTGTGCAAAATTGAAACTTTTTTGTGACACATTTTACGTCCAGGAGAAAAATTGAAAGTTTAAATTAATATTTAAAATGGAAGCATTTGACATCAAAATATTTGGTGGGTTTTCCTCTCATTGAGAAATAATGAAACTTTAAATTAATATTTCAAATGAGCTCTGATCTTCGTGAAATTTAAATTGGAAGCATTTGAGATCAAAATATTAGGTAGGTTTTCCATTGATTGTGTAAAATTGAAACTTGAAATTAATATTTCAAACAAGCTCGGATCTTTGTGAAATTTAAAATAGAGGCATTTGACATCAAAATATTAGGTGGGTTTTCCTCTGATTAAGCAAAATTGAAACTTTGAATTAATATTTAAAATGAGATCCGACTTCATGAAATTTAAAATGGAAGCATCTGACATTAAAATATTAGGTGGGTTTTCCTCTTCTTGTGTAAAACTGAAACTTTAAATTAATATTTGAAACTTTAAATTAAAATTTTAATGTCAAATGCTTCCAAATTTAAAATAGAAGCATTTGATATCAAAATATTAGGTGGATTTTCCTCTGATTGAGCAAAATTGAAAGTTTAATTTAATATTTCAAACGAGCTCCGATGTTCATGAAACTTAAAATGGAAATGTTTGACATCAAAATATTAGGTGGGTTTACCTCTAATTGTGCAAAATTGAAATGTTTTTGTGACAGGTTTTACGTCCAGTAGCAAAATTGAAAGTTTAAATTAATATATCAAACGAGCTCCAATCTTTGTGAAATTTAAAATGGAAGCACTTGATATCAAAATATTAGGTGGGTTTTCCTCTCATTGAGCAAAATTGAAACTTTAAATTAATATTTCAAACGAGTTCTAATCTTCATGAAATTTTGAATTAGAAGCATTTGACATAAAAATATTAGGTTGGTTTCCAATGATTGTGTAAAATTGAAACTTGAAATTAATATTTCAAACAAGCTTGAATCTCCGTGAAATTTAAAATAGAAGCATTTGACATCAAAATATTAGGTGGCTTTTCCTTTGATTGAGAAAAATTGAAACTTTAAATTAATATTTCAAATGAGATATGATCTTCATGAAATTTAAAATGGAAGCATTTGACATTAAAATATTAGGTGGGTTTTCCTCTGATTGAGCAAAATTGAAAGTTTAAATTAATATTTCAAACGAGCTCTGATATTGGTGAAATTTAAAATGGAAGCATTTGACATCAAAATATTAGGTGTGTTTACCTCTGATTGTGCAAAATTGATAATTTTTTATGACATGATTTACGTCTGAAAGAAAAATTGAAACTTTAAATTAATATTTTACAAGAGCTCAGATTTCATGAAATTTAAAATGGAAGCATTTGACATGAGAATATTAGGTGGGTTTTCTTCTAATTGACAAAAAATTGAAACTTTAAATTAATATTTCAAACGACCTCCGATCTTCATGAAATTTAAATTCGAAGTATTTGACATCAAAATATTAGGTGGGTTTTCCACTGATTGTGTAATATTGAAAATTGAAATTAATATTTCAAATGAGCTCAGATCTCCATGAAATTTAAAATAAAAGCATTTGAAATCAAAATATTAGGTGGGTTTTCCTATGATTGAGCACAATTGAAACTTTAAATTAATATTTTAAACGAGATCCTATCTTTGTGAAACTTAAAATAGAAGCATTTGACATTAAAATATTAGGTAGGTTTTCCTCTGATTGTGTAAAACTAAAACTTTAAATTAATATTTGAAAATTTAAATTAATATTTTGATGTCAAATGCTTTGAATTTAAAATAGAGGCATTTGACATCAAAATATTACATGGGTTTTCCTCTGATTGAGCAAAATTGAAAGTTTAAATTAATATTTCAAACAACCTCTGATGTTCATGGGATTTAAAATGGAAGCATTTAACATCAAAATATTAGGTGGGTTTACCTCTGATTGTGCAAAATTGAAACTTTTTTGTGACAAATTTTATGTCTGGGATCAAAATTGAAAGTTTAAATTAATATTTCAAATGAGCTCTGCTCTCCAAGAAATTTAAAATGGAAGCATTTGACATCAAAATATTAGGTGGGTTTTCCTCTAAATGAGAAAAATTGAAACTTTAAAATAATATTTCAAACGACCTCCGGTCTTCGTGAAATTTAAATTGGAAGCATTTGACATCAAAATATTAGCTGGGTTTTCCATTGATTATGTAAAATTGAAACTTGAAATTATTATTTCAAACAAGCTTAGATCTCCATGAAATTTAAAATAGAAGCATTTGACATCAAAATATTAGGTGGGTTTTCCTCTGATTGACCAAAATTGAAATTTTAAATTAATATTGCAAACAAGATTTGATCTTTGTGAAATTTAAAATAGAAGCATTTGACATTAAAATATTAGGTGGCTTTTCCTCTTATTGTGTAAAAATAAAACTTTAAATTAATATTTGAAACTCTAAATTAATATTTTGATGTTAAATTCTTCCAATTTAAGATAGAAGCATTTGACATCAAAATATTAGGTGGGTTTTCCTCTTATTGAGAAAAATTGAATCTTTAAATTAATATTTCAAATGAGGTATGATGTTTTTTAAATTTAAAATGGAAGCATTTGACATCAAAAGGTGGGTTTACCTTTGATTATGCAAAATTGAAACTTTTTTGTGACAAGTTTTACGTTCGGGAGAAAAATTGAAATTTTAATTTAATATTTCATACAAGCTTTGATCTTTGTGAAATTTAAAATGGAAGCATTTGACATCAAAATATTAGCTAGGTTTTCCTCTGATTGATAAAAATTGAAACTTTCAATTAATATTTCATACGAGCTCTGATCTTCGTGAAATTTAAATTGGAAGCATTCGACATTAAAATATTAGGTGGGTTTTCCACTGATTGTGTAAAATTGAAATTGAAATTAATATTTCAAATGAGATCATATCTCCATAAAATTTAAAATAGAAGCATTTAACATCAAAATATTAGGTGGGTTTTCCTCTGATTGAGCAAAATTGAAACTTTAAATTAATATTTCAAACCAGATCTGAGCTTCATGAAATTTAAAATGGTAGCATTTGATGTTAAAATATTAGGTGGGTTTTCCTCTGATTGTGTAAAACTGATACTTTAAATTAATATTTGAAACTTTAAATTAATATTTTGATGTCAAATAATTCCAATTTAAAATAGAAGCATTTGACATCAAAATATTAGGTGGGTTTTCCTATGATTGAGCAAAATTGAAACTTTAAATTAATATATCAAATGAGATTTGATCTTCGTGAAATTTAAAATGGAAGCATTTGACATTAAAATATTAGGTGGGTTTTCCTCTGATTGTGTAAAATTGATACTTTAAATTAATATTTGAATCTTTAAATTAATATTTAAAACTTTAAATTAATATTTTGATGTCAAATGCTTCCAATTTAAAATAGAAACATTTGACATCAAAATATTAGGTGGGTTTTCCTCTGATTGAGAAAAATTGAGAGTTTAAATTAATATTTCAAATGAGCTCCGATGTTCATGAAATTTATAATGGAAGCATTTGACATCAAAATATTAGGTGGGTTTTCCTCTGATTGTGTAAAACTGAAACTTTAAATTAATATTTGAAATTTGAAATTAATATTTTGATGTCAAATGCTTCCAATTTAAAATAGAAGCATTTGACATCAAAATATTAGGTGGGTTTTCCTCTGATTGAGAAAAATTGAAAGTTTAAATTAATATTTCAAACAAGCTCCGATGTTTGTGAAATTTAAAATGGAAGCATTTGACATCAAAATATTAGGTGAGTTTACCTCTGATTGTGCAAAATTGAAACTTTTTTGCGACACATTTTACGTGTAGGAGCAATATTTAAAGTTTAACTTAATATTTCAAATGAGCTCTGATTTTTGTGAAATTTAAAACGGAAGCATTTGACGTCAAAATATTAGCTGGGTTTTCCTCTAATTGAGAAAAGTTGAAACATTAAATTAATATTTCAAATGAGCTCTGATCTTCATGAAATTTAAATTGGAAGCATTTGACATCAAAATATTAGGTGGGTTTTCCACTGATTGTGTAAAATTGAAACTTGAAATTAATATTTCAAATGAGATCGGATCTCCGTGAAATTTAAAATAGAAGCATTTAACATCAAAATATTAGGTGGGTTTTCCTCTGATTGAGCAAAATTGAAACTTAAAATTAATATTTCAAACGAGATCCGATCTTCTTGAAATTTAAAATGGAAGCATTTGACAATAAAATATTAGGTGGGGTTTCCTCTGATTTTGTAAAACTGAAACTTTAAATTAATATTTTGATGTCAAATGCTTCCAATTTAAAATAGAAGCATTTGACATCAAAATATTAGGTGGGTTTTCCTATGATTGGCAAAATTGAAAGTTTAAATTAATATTTCAAATGAGCTCCGATGTTCATGAAATTTAAAATAGAAGATTTTGACATGAAAATATTAGCTGAGTTTACCTCTGATTGTGCAAAATTGAAACTTTTTTATGACAATTTTTATGTTTGGGATCAAAATTGAAACTTTAAATTAATATTTCAAAGGACCTCAGATCTTCCTAAACTTTAAAAAGAAAGCATTTGACATCAAATATTAGGAGGGTTTTCCTCTGATTGAGTAAAATTGAAACTTTAAATTAATATTTCAAACGAGATGTGATCTTCATGAAATTTAAAATGGAAGCATTTGTCAAAAAAATATTAGGTGGGTTCTCCTCTGATTGTGTAAAACTAAAAATTTAAATTAATATTTGAAGCTTTAAAATAATATTTTGATGTCAAATTTTTCTGATTTCAAATAGAAGCATTTGACATAAAAAATTAGGTGGGTTTTCCTCTGATTGAGCAAAATTAAAAGTTTAAATTTAATATTTCAAACGAACTCTGATGATCATGAAATTTAAAATGGAAGCATTTGACATCAAAATATTAGGTGGTTTTTCCTCTGATTATGCAAAATTAAAACTTTAAATTAATATTTCAAACGAGCTTCGATCTTTGTGAAATTCAAATTGGAAGCATTTGACATCAAAATATTAGGTGGGTTTTACGCTAATTATGTAAAATTGAAACTTGAAATTAATATTTCAAATGAGCTTAGATCTCTATGGAATTAAAAATAGAAGCATTTGACATCAAAATATTATTTGGGTTTTCCTCTGATTGAGAAAAATTGAAACTTTAAATTAATATTTCAAATGAGATCCGATCTTCGTGAAATTCGAGATGGAAGCATTTGACATTAAAATATTAGTTGGGATTTGCTTTCATTGTGTAAAACTGAAACTTAACATTAATATTTGAAATTTTAAATTAATATTTTGATGTCAAATGCTTCCAATTTAAAATAGAAGCATTTGACATCAAAATATTAGGTGGGTTTTCCTTTGTTTGAGTAAAATTGAAAGTTTAAATTAATATTTAAAATGAGCTCTGATGTTTGTGAAATTTAAAATGGAAGCATTTGACATCAATATATTAGGTGGGTTTACATATGATTGTGGAAAATTGAAACTTTTTTGTGGCACATTTTACGTTCGGGAGCAAAATTGTAAGTTTAAAATAATATTTCAAATGAGCTCAGATCTTCATGAAATTTAAAATGGAAGCATTTGACATCAAAATATTAGGTGGGTTTTCCTCTGATTGAGCAAAATTGAAACTTTAAATTAATATTTCAAACGAGCTCTGATCTTCGTGAAATTTAAATTGGAAGCATTCAACATCAAAATATTAGGTGGGTTTTCCACTGATTGTGTAAAATTGAAACTTGAAATTAATATTTCAAATGAACTCAGATCTCCCTGAAATTTAAAATAGAAGCATTTGACATGAAATTATTAGCTGGGTTTTCCTCTGATTAAGCAAAATTGAAACTTTAAATTAATATTTCAAACAAGATCCGATCTTCATGAAATCTAAAATGGAAGCATTTGACATTAAAATATTAGGTGGGTTTTCCTCTGATTGTGTAAAACTAAAACTTTAAATTAATATTTGAAACTTTAAATTAATATTTTGATGTGAAATGCTTCCAATTTAAAATAGAAACATTTGACATCAAAATATTAGGTGGGTTTTCCTCTGATTAAGCAAAATTAAAAGTTTAAATTAATATTTCAAAGGAGCTCCAATGTTCATGAAATTTAAAATGGAAGCATTTGACATCAAAATATTAGGTGGGTTTACCTCTGATTGTGCAAAATTAAAACTTTTTTGTGACACATTTTATGTCCAAAAAGAAAATTAAAACTTTAAATTAATATTTCAAACGAGCTCAAATCTTCACGAAATTTAAAATGGAATCATTTGACATAAAAATATTAGGCGGGTTTTCCTCTGATTGATAAAAATTGAAACTTTAAATTAATATTTCAAACGAGCTCCAATCTTCATAAAAATTAAATTAGAAGCATTGGACATTAAAATATTAGGTGGGTTTTCCACTGATTGTGTAAAATTGAAACTTGAAATTAATGTTTCGAATGACCTTGAATCTCTGTGAAATTTAACATAGAAGCATTTGACATCAAAATATTAGGTGGGTTTTCCTCTGATTGAGATAAATTGAAACTTTAAATTAATATTTCAAATGAGATCTGATCTTCCTAAAATTTTTAATGGAAGCATTTGACATCAAAATATTAGGTGGGTTTTCCTCTGATTGTGTTTAACTAAAACTTTCAATTATTATTTTAAACTTTAAATTAATATTTTGATGTCAAAGGCTTCCAATTTAAAATAAAAGCATTTGACATCAAAATATTAGGTGGGTTTTCCTCTGATTGAGAAAAATTGAAAGTTTAAATGAATATTTCAAACGAGCTCTGGTGTTCATGAAATTTAAAATGGAAGAATTTGACATCAAAATATTAGCTGAGTTTACCTCTAATTGTGGAAAATTGAAACTTTATTGTGACACGTTTTACATCCGGGAACAAAACTGAAACTTTAAATTAATATTTCAAACAAGCTCTAATCTTCGTGAAATTTAAAATGCAAGCATTTGACATCAAAATATTAGGTGGCTTTTTTTCTTATTGAGAAAAATTGAAATTTTAAATTAATATTTCAAACGAGCTCCGATCTTCGTGAAATTTAAATTGGAAGCATTTGACATCAAAATATTAGGTGGGTTTTTGACTGATTGTGTGAATTGAAACTTGAAATTAATATTTCAAATGAGCTAGGTTCTCTGTGAAATTTAAATTGGAAGCATTTGACATCAAAATATTAGGTGGGTTTTCCTTTGATTGAGAAAAAATGAAACTTTAAATTAATATTTCAAACGAGATCTGATCTTCATGAAATTTAATATGGAAGCTTTTGATATTAAAATATTAGGTGGGTTTTCCCGTGATTCTGTAAAATTGAAACATTAAATTAATATTTCAAACTTGAAATTAATATTTTGATGTCAAATGCTTCCAATTTAAAATAGAAGCATTTGACATCAAAATATTAGGTGGGTTTTCCTCTAATTGAGCAAAATTAAAAGTTTAAATTTATATTTCAAACAAGCTCCGATGTTTGTAAAATTTAAAATGGAAGCATTTGACATCAAAATATTAGGTGGGTTTACTTCCGATTATGAAAAATTGAAACTTTTTTGTGACACATTTTATGTCTGGGAGCAAAATTGAAACTTTAAATTAATATTTCAAACAAGCTCAGATCTTTGTGAAATTTAAAATGGAAGCATTTGACATCAAAATATTAGGTGGGTTTTCTTTTGATTGAGAAAAATTTAAACTTTAAATTAATATTTCCAACAAGCTCTGATCTTCCTGAAATTTAAATTGGAAGCATGTCACATCAAAATATCAAGTGGTTTTTCCACTGATTATGTAAAATTGAATCTTGAAATTAATATTTCAAACGAGCTCTAATGTTCATGAAATTTAAAATAGAAGCATTTGACATCAAAATATTAGGTAGGTTTACCTTTGATTGTGAAAAATTAAAACTTTTTTGTTAAACATTTTACGTCGAGGAGCAAAATTGAAAGTTTAAATTAATATTTCAAATGAGCTCCGATCTTCATGAAATTTCAAATGGAAGAATTTGACATCAAAATATTAGGTGGCTTTTCCTCTAATTGAGAAAAATTGAAAGTTTAAATTAATATTTCAAATGAGCTCCGATGTTCATGAAATTTAAAATGGAAGCATTTGACATCAAAATATTACGTGGGTTTTCCTCTGATTGAGCGAAATTGAAACTTTTTTATGACAAGTTTTACGTTTGGGAGAAAAATTGAAACTTTAAATTAATATTTCAAACAAGCTCAGATCTTCATGAAATTTAAAATGGAAGCATTTGACATCAAAAATATTAGGTGGGTTTTCCTCTGATTGAGCAAAATTGAAACTTTAAATGAATATTTCAAATGATCCCGGATCTTTGTGAAATTTAAATTGGAAGCATTTGACATCAAAATATTAAGTGGATTTTCCACTGATTATGTAAAACTGATGCTTGAAATTAATATTTCAAACAAGCTCAGATCTCTGTGAAATTTAAAATAGAAGCATTTGACATCAAAATATTAGGTGGGTTTTCCTTTGATTGAGCAAAATTGAAACTTTAAATTAATATTTCAAATGAGATTTGATCTTTGTGAAATTTAAAATGGAAGCATTTGTCATTAAAATATTAGGTGGGTTTTCCTCTGATTGTGTAAAATAGAAACTTTAAATTAATATTTGAAACTTTAAATTAATATTTTGAAGTCAAATGCTTCTAATTTAAAATAGAAGCATTTGACATCAAATATTAGGTGGGTTTTCCTCTGATTGAGCAAAATTGAAAATTTAAATTAATATCTCAAATGAGCTCCGATGTTCATGAAATTTAAAATGGAAGCATTAATATCAAAATATTAGGTGGTTTTTCCTCTTATTGTGCAAAATTGAAGCTTTTTTGTGACACATTTTACGTCCGGGAGCAAAATTGAAACTTCAAATTAATATTTCAAACGAGCTTAGATCTTCATGAAA
The DNA here is from genome assembly GCA_018584345.1 of Thuja plicata. Taxonomy (NCBI): domain Eukaryota; kingdom Viridiplantae; phylum Streptophyta; class Pinopsida; order Cupressales; family Cupressaceae; genus Thuja; species Thuja plicata. The sequence continues at coordinate 103,966 of MU227164.1, forward strand.
TTTAAAATGGAAGCATTTGACATCAAAATATTAGATGGGTTTTCCTCTGATTGAACAAAGTAAAACTTTAAATTAATATTTCAAATGAGCTCCAATCTTCATGAAATTTAAATTGGAAGCATTTGACATCAAAATATTAGGTGGGTTTTCCACTGATTGTGTAAAATTGAAACTTGAAATTAATATTTTAAACAAGCTCGAATATCCATGAAATTTAAAATAGAAGCATTTGACATCAAAATATTAGGTGGGTTTTCATTTGATTGAGAAAAAGTGAAACTTTAAATTAATATTTGAAATGAGATCCGATCTTCGTGAAATTTAAAATGGAAGCATTTGACATCAAAATATTACATGGGTTTTCCTCTGATTGTGTTTAACTAAAACTTTAAATTAAAATTTGAAACTTTAAATTAATATTTTGATGTTAAACTCTTCCAATTTAAAATAGAAGCATTTGACATCAAAATATTAGGTGGGTTTTGCTCTGATTGAGAAAAATTGAAATTTCAAATTAATATTTCAAATGAGCTCCGATGTTCATGAAATTTAAAATAGAAGAATTTGACATCCAAATATTAGGTGAGTTTACCTCTGATTGAGGAAAATTGAAACTTTTTTGTGAAACGTTTTACATTTGGGAGCAAAATTAAAACTTTAAATTAATATTTCAAATGAGCTCAGATCTTCATGAGATTTAAAATGGAAGCATTTGACATCAAAATATTAGGTAGGTTTTTCTTCTTATAGAGTAAAGTTGAAACTTTAAATTAATATTTCAAATAAGCTCAGATCTTCAAGAAATTTAAAATGGAAGCATTTGACATCAAAATATTTTGTGGGTTTTCCTCTGATTGAGAAAAATTTAAAATTTAAATTAATATTTCAACCGAGCTCTGATCTTCATGAAATTTAAATTGGAAGCATTTGACATCAAAATATTAAGTGGGTTTTCCACTGATTGTGTAAAATTGAAACTTAAAATTAATATTTCAAATGAGCTCGAATCTCCATGAAATTTCAAATAGAAGCATTTGACATCAAAATATTATGTGGGTTTTCCTCTGATTGAGCAAAATTGAAACTTCAAATTAATATTTCAAACAAGATCTGATCTTGATGAAATTTAAAATGGAAGCATTTGTCATTAAAATATTAGGTGGGTTTTCCTCTGATTGTGTAAAACTGAAACTTTAAATTAATATTTAAAACTTTAAATTAAAATTTTGATGTCAAATGCTTCCAATGTTTGTGAAATTTAAAATGGAAGCATTTGACATCAAAATCTTAGGTGGGTTTACCTCTGATTGAGAAAAATTGAAACTTTCAATTAATATTTCATACGGGCTGCGATCTTCGTGAAATTTAAATTCGAAGCATTTGACATCAAAATATTAGGTGGGTTTTCCACTGATTGTGTAAAATTGAAACTTAAAATTAATATTTCAAACGAGCTCGAATCTCTGTGAAATTTAAAATAGAAACATTTGACATCAAAATATTAGCTGGGTTTTCCTCTGATTTAGCAAAATTGAAACTTTAAATTAAGAGATCTGATCTTCATGAAATTTAGAATGGAAGCATTTGATATTAAAATATTAGGTGGGTTTTCCTCTGATTGTGTAAAACTAAACATTAAATTAGTTTTTGAAACTTTAAATTAATATTTTGATGTCAAATGCTTCCAATTTAGAATAGAAGCATTTGGCATCAAAATATTAGGTGGGTTTTCCTCTGATTGAGAAAAATTGGAAGTTTAAATTAATATTTTAAACGAGCTTCGATGTTCATGAAATTTAAAATGGAAGCATTTGACATCAAAAGATTAGGTGGGTTTACCTCTGATTGTGCAAAATTTAAACTTTTGTTTGGCACGTTTTACATCTGGGAGAAAAATTGAAACTTTAAATTAATATTTCAAACGTGCTCAGATCTTCATGAAATTTAAAATGGTAGCATTTGACATCAAAATATTAGGTGGGTTTTCCTCTAATTGAGCAAAATTGAAACTTTAAATTAATATTTCAAACGAGCTCCGATCTTCGTGAAATTTAAATTGGAAGCATTTGACATCAAAATATTAGGTGGGTTTTCCACTGATTGTGTAAAATTGGAACTTGAATTTAATATTTCAGATGAGCTCAGATCTCTGTGAAATTTAAAATAGAAGCATTTCACATCAAAATATTGGGTGGGTTTTCCTCTAATTGAACAAAATTGAAAGTTTAAATTAATATTTCAAATGATTTTCGATGTTCATGAAATTTAAATTAATATTTCAAATGAGAATTGATCTTCGTGAAATTTAAAATGGAAGCATTTGTCATTAAAATATTAGGTGGGTTTTCCTCTGATTGTGTAAAATAGAAACTTTAAATTAATATTTGAAACTTTAAATTAATATTTTGATGTCAAATGCTTCTAATTTAAAATAGAAGCATTTGACATCAAAATATTAATTTAAAGTTTAAAATATTAATTATAAGTTTCTATTTTACACAATCAGAGGAAAACCCACCTAATATTTTAATGACAAATGCTTCTATTTTAAATTAGAAGCATTTGACATCAAAATATTAATTTAAAGTTTCAAATATTAATTTAAAGTTTCTATTTTACACAATCAAAGGAAAACCCACCTAATATTTTAATGACAAATGCTTCCATTTTAAGGTTTTCCTCTGATTGAGCAAAATTGAACATTTAAATTAATATCTCAAACGAGCTCTGATGTTCATGAAATTTAAAATAGAAGCATTGATATCAAAATATTAGGTGGTTTTTCCTCTTATTGTGCAAAATTGAAACTTTTTTGTGACACATTTTACGTCCGGGAGCAAAATTAAAACTTCAAATTAATATTTCAAACGAGCTTAGATCTTCATGAAATATAAAATGGAAGCATTTGACATCAAAATATTAGATGGGTTTTCCTCTGATTGAACAAAGTGAAACTTTAAATTAATATTTCAAATGAGCTCCAATCTTCATGAAATTTAAATTGGAACAATTTGACATCAAAATATTAGGTGGGTTTTCCAATGATTGTGTAAAATTGAAAATTGAAATTAATATTTCAAACAAGCTTGGATCTCTGTGAAAATTAAAATAGAAGCATTTGACATCAAAATATTACGTGGGTTTTCCTCTGATTGAGCAAAATTGAAACTTTAAATTAATATTTCAAACGAGATCTGATCTTCATGAAATTTAAAATGTAAGCATTTAACATTAAAATATTAGGTGGGTTTTCCTCTGATTGTGTAAAACTAAAACTTTAAATTAATATTTTTATGTCAAATGCTTCCAATTTAAAATAGAAGCATTCAACATCAAAATATTAGGTGGGTTTTCCTCTAATTAAGAAAAATTGAAAGTTTAGATTAATATTTCAAATGAGCTCCGATGTTTGTGAAATTTAAAATGGAAGCATTTGACATCAAAATATTAGGTAGGTTTATCTCTGATTGAGAAAAATTGAAACTTTTTTGTGACACATTTTATGTCAGGGAGAAAAATTCAAACTTTAAATTAATATTTCAAATGATCTCTGATCTTCGTAAAATTTAAAATGGAAGCATTTGACATCAAAATATTAGGTGTGTTATCCTCTGATTGAGCAATATTGAAACTTTAAATTAATATTTCAACTAAGCTCTGATCTTCATGAAATTTAAATTGGAAGCATTTCACATCAAAATATTAGGTGGGTTTTCCAGTGATTATGTAAAATTGTAACTTGAAATTAATATTTAAAATGAGCATGGATCTCCTTGAAACTTAAAATAGAAGCATTTGACATCAAAATATTAGGCGGGTTTTCCTCTGATTGAGAAAAATTGAAAGTTTAAATTATATTTAAAATGAGCTCTGATGTTCATGAGATTTAAAATGGAAGAATTTGACATCAAATATTAGGTGGGTTTACCTCTGATTGTGGAAAACTAAAACTTTTTTGTGACACGTTTTACTTTGGGAAAAAAATTGAAACTTTAAATTAATATTTCAAACAAGATTAGATCTTCATGAAATTTAAAATGGAAGCATTTGACATCAAAATATTGGGTCAATTTACCTCTAATTTAGAAAATTTTAAAACTTTAAATTTATATTTGAAACGAGCTCCGATCTTCATGAAATTTAAATTGATAGCATTTGACATCAAAATATTAGGTGGGTTTTCCATTAATTCTTTAAAATTGTAACTTGAAATTCATATTTCAAGTGAGCTCAGATCTCCGTGAAATGTAAAATAGAAGCACTTGACACCAAAATATTAGGTGGGTTTTCCTCTGATTGAGCAAACTAAAACTATAAATTAATATTTCAAACGAGATCCGATCTTTGTGAAATTTAAAATGGAAGCATTTGACATCAAAATATTATGTGGGTTTTCCTCTAATTTAGCAAAATTGAAACTTTAAATTAATATTTCAAACGAGCTCTGATCTTCGTGGAATTTAAATTGGAAGCATTTGACATCAAAATATTAGGTGGGTTTTCCACTAATTATGTAAAATTGAAACTTGAAATGAATATTTCAAACGAGCTCAGATCTCCTTTAAATTTAAAATAGAAGCATTTGACATCAAAATATTAGGTGGGTTTTCCTCTGATTGAAAAAAATTGAAACTTTAAAAATTAATATTTCAAATGAGATCTGATCTTCGTGAAATTTAAAATGGAAGCATTTGACATTAAAAGATTACGTGGGTTTTCCTCTAATTGTGTAAAACTAAAACTTTAAATTAATATTTGAAACTTTAAATTAATATTTTTATTTTAAATGCTTCAAATTTAAAATAGAAGCATTTGACATCAAAATATTAGGTCGGTTTTCCTCTGATTGAGAAAAATTGAATGTTTAAATTAGTATTTCAAATGAGCTCCAATGTTTGTGACATTTAGAATGGAAGCATTTGACATCAAAATATTAAGTGGGTTTACCTCTGATTGTACAAAATTGAAACTTTTTTGTGACATGTTTTAAATTGGAGGCATTTGACATCAAAATATTAGGTGGGTTTTCCACTGATTGTGTAAAATTGAAACTTGAAATTAATATTTCAAACGAGCTCAGATCTCTATGAAATTTAAAATAGAAGCATTTGAAATCAAAATATTAGGTGGGTTTTCCTCTGATTGAGAAAAATTGAAACTTTAAATTAATATTTCAAACGAGATCTCATATTTGTGAAATTTAAAATGGAAGCATTTGACATCAAAATATTAGGTGGGTTTTCCTCTGATTGTGTAAAATGGAAATTTAAATTAATATTTGAAACTTTGAATTAATGTTTGAAACTTTAAATTAATATTTGATGTCAAATGCTTCTTCTTTAAAATAGAAGCATTTGACATCAAAATATTAGGTGGGTTTTCCTCTGATTAAGAAAAATTTAAAGTTTAAATTAATATTTCAAAGGAGCCCCGATGTTCATGAAATTTAAAATGGAAGCATTTGACATCAAAATATTAGGTGGGTTTACCTCTGATTGTGCAAAATTGAAACTTTTTTGTGACACATTTTACGTCCAAGAGCAAAATTGAAACTTTAAATTAGTATTTCAAACGAGCTCAGATCTTCGTGAAATTTAAAATGGAAGTATTTGACTTCAAAATATTAGGTGGGTTTTCCTCTAATTGAGAAAAATTGAAACTTTAAATTATTATTTGAAATGAGCTCCGATCTTCATGAAATTTAAATTAGAAGCATTTGACATCAAAATATTAGGTGGGTTTTCCACTGATTGTGTAAAATTGAAACTTGAAATTAATATTTCAAACGAGCTTGGATCTCTGTGAAATTTTAAATAGAAGCATTTGGCATCAAAATATTAGGTAGGTTTTCCTCGTATTAAGCAAAATTGAAACTTTAAATTAATATTTCAAACGAGATCCGATCTTCATGAAATTTAAAATGGAAGTATTTGACATTAAAATATTTGGTGGGTTTTCCTGTAATTGTGTAAATCTGAAATTTTAAATTAATATTTGAAAAATTAAATTAATATTTTTCTTTTAAATGCTTCAAATTTAAAATAGAAGCATTTGACATCAAAATATTTGGTGTGTTTTCCTTTGATTGAGCAAAATTGAAAGTTTAAATTAATATTTCAAACAAGCTCTGATGTTCATGAAATTTAAAATGGAAGTATTTGACATCAAAATATTATGAGGGTTTACCTCTAATTGTGAAAAATTGAAACTTTTTCATGACACATTTTACATCCGGGAGCAAAATTGAAACTTTAAATTAATATTTCAAACAAAATCAGATCTTTGTGAAATTTAAAATCGAAGCATTTGACATCAAAATATTAGGCGGGTTTTCCTCCGATTGAGAAAAATTGAAACTTTAAATTAATATACCAAACAAGCTCCGATCTTAGTGAAATTTAAATTGGAAGCATTTGACATAAAAATATATGGTGCATTTTCCACTGATTGTGTAAAATTGAAACTTGAAATTAATATTTCAAATGAGCTTAGATCTCTCTAAAATTTAAAATAAAAGCATTTCACATCAAAATATTAGGTGGGTTTTCTTCTGATTGAGAAAATTTAAACCTTAAATTCATATTTCAAATAAGATCTGATCTTTGTGAAATTTAAAATGGAAGCATCTGACATTAAAATATTAGGCAGGTTTTCCTCTGATTATGTAAAACTAAAACTTTAAAATAATATTTGAAACTTTCAATTAATATTTTGATGTCAAATGCTTCCAATTTAAAATAGATGCATTTGACATCAAAATATGAGGTGGGTTTTCCTCTGATTGAGCGAAATTGAAATTTTAAATTAATATTTCAAACGAGTTTCGATGTTCTTGAAATTTAAAATAGAAGCATTTGACATCAAAATATTAGATGGGTTTTCCTCTAATTGAGCAAAATTGAAACTTTTAATTAATATTTCAAACAAGATCCGATCTTTGTGAAAATTAAAATGGAAGCATTTGACATTAAAATATTACGTGGGTTTTCCTCTGATTGTGTAAAACTAAAACTTTAAATTAATATTTGAAAATTTAAATTAATATTTTGATGTCAACTGCTTCCAATTTAAGATAGAAGTATTTGACATCAAAATATTAGGTGGGTTTTCCTCTGATTGAGCAAAATTGAAAGTTTAAATTAATATTTCAAACGAGCTCTGATGTTCATGAAATTTAAAATGGAAGCATTTGACATCAAAATATTAGGTGGGTTTACCTCTAATTGTACAAAATTGAAACTTTTTTGTGACACATTTTACGTCTGGGAGCAAAATTGAAACTTTCAATTTATATTTCACACGACCTCAGATATTTGTGAAATTTAAAATGGAAGCATTTGACATCAAAATACTAGGTGGGTTTTCCTCTTATTGAGCAAAATTGAAATTTTAAATTAATATTTCAAACGAGCTCTGATCTTTGTGAAATTTAAATTGGAAGCATTTTACATCAAGATATTAGGTGGGTTTTCCTCTAATTGAGCAAAATTGAAACTTTAAATTAATATTTCAAATGAGATCTGATCTTCATGAAATTTATAATGGAAGCATTTGACATTAAAATATTAGGTGAGTTTTCCTCTAATTGTGCAAAAATTAAAATTAAAATTAGTATTTGAAACTTTAAATTAAAATTTTGATGTCAAATGCTTCCAATTTAAAATAGAAGCATTTGACATCAAAATATTAGGTGGGTTTTCCTATGATTGACCAAAATTGAAAGTTTAAATTAATATTTCAAACGAGCTTTGTTGTTCATGAAATGTAAAATGGAAGCATTTGACATCAAAATATTAGGTGGGTTTACTTCTGATTGTTCAAAATTGAAACATTTTTGTGACACATTTTATGTCCTGGAGAAAAATTAAAACTTTAAATTAATATTTCAAACGAGCTCAGATCTTCATGAAATTTAAAATGGAAGCATTTGATATCAAAATATTAGGTGGGTTTTCCTCTGATTAAGCAAAATTGAAACTTTAAATTAATATTTCAAACAATCTCCGATCATCATGAAATTTAAATTGGAAGCATTTGACATCAAAATATTAGGTGGGTTTTACACTGATTGTGTAAAATTGAAAATTGAAATTAATATTTCAAATGAGCTCGGATCTTCATGAAATTTAAAATAGAAGCATTTGACATCAAAATATTAGGTGGGTTTTCCTCTAATTGAGCCAAATTGAAACTTTAAATTAATATTTCAAACCAGATCCGATCTTCATGAAATTTAAAATGGAAGCATTTGAAATTAAAATATTAGGTGGGTTTTCCTCTAATTGTGTAAAACTAAAACTTTAAATTAATATTTTGATGTCAAATGCTTCCAATTTAAAATTGGAAGCATTTGATATCAAAATATTAGGTGGGTTTCCTTTGATTGAGCAAAATTGAAAATTTAAATTAATATTTCAAACGAGCTCTGATGTTCATGGAATTTAAAATGGAAGTAATTGACATCAAAATATTAGGTGGGTTTACCTCTGATTGTGCAAAATTGAAACTTTTTTGTGACATGTTTTACGTCCGGGAGAAAAATTGAAACTTTAAATTAATATTTCAAACGAGCTCAGATCTTTGTGAAATTTAAAATGGAAGCTTTTGACATCAAAATACTAGGTCAGTTTACCTCTGATTAAGAAAAACTAAAATTTTAAATTAATATTTCAAATGAACTCCGATCTTCATGAAATTTAAGTTGGAAGCATTTGACATAAAAATATTAGGTCAGTTTTCTAGTGATTGTGTAAAATTGAAACTTGAAATTAATATTTCAAACGCGCTCAGATCTCTGTTAAATTTAAAATAGAAGAATTTGACATCAAAATATTAGGTGGGTTTTCCTCTGATTGAGAAAAAGTAAAACTTTAAATTAATATTTCAAATGAGATCTGATCTTTGTGAAATTTAAAATGGAAGCATTTGACATTAAAATATTAGGTGGGTTTTCCTCTGATTGTGTAAAACTAAAACTTTAAATTAATATTTGAAAGTTTAAATTAATAGTTTGATGTCAAATGCTTCCAATTTAAAATAGAAGCATTTGACATCAAAATATTAGGTGGGTTTTCCTCTGATTAAGCAAAATTGAAAGTTTAAATTAATATTTCAAATGAGCTCCGATATTTGTGAATTTTAAAATGGAAGCATTTGACATCAAATATTAGGTGGCTTCACCTCTGATTGTACAAAATTGAAACTTTTTTGTGACACATTTTATGTCTAGGAGCAAAATTAAAACTTTAAATTAATATTTCAAATGAGCTCAGATCTTCATGGAATTTTAAATGGAAGCATTTGACATCAAAATATTAGGTGGGTTTTCCTCTGATTGAGCAAAATTGAAACTTTAAATTAATATTTAAAATGAGCTCTGATCTTCATGAAATTTAAATTGGAAGCATTTGACATCAAAATATTAGGTGCTTTTTCCACTGATTGTGTAAAATTGAAACTTGAAATTAATATTTCAAATGAGCTCGGATTTCTGTGAAATTTAAAATAGAAGAATTTGACATCAAAATATTAGGTAGGGTTTCCTCTGATTGAAAAAAATTGAAACTTTAAATTAATATTTCAAACGAGATCCGATCTTCATGAAATTTAAAATGGAAGCATTTGACATTGAAATATAAGGTGGGTTTTCCTCTGATTGTGTAAATCTGAAACTTTAAATTAATATTTGAAACTTTAAATTAATATTTTGATGTCAAATGCTTCTAATTTAAAATGGAAGCATTTGACATCAAAATATTAGGTGGGTTTTCCTCTGATTGAGAAAAATTGAAACTTTAAATTAATATTTCAAATAAGCTCTAATGTTCATGAAATTTAAAATGGAAGCATTTGACATCAAAATATTAGGTGGGTTTACCTTTGATTGTGAAAAATTGAAACATTTTTTTGACACATTTTACATCTGGGAGCAAAATTGAAACTTTAAATTAATATTTTAAACGAGCTCATATCTTCGTGAAATTAAAAATGGAAGTATTTGACATCAAAATATTAGGTGGGTTTTCCTCTGATTGAAAAAAATTAAAACTTTAAATTAAAATTGCAAACAAGCTCCGATCTTCATGAAATTTAAATTAGAAGCATTTGACATCAAATTATTGGGCTGGTTTTCCACTGATTGTGTAAAATTGAAACTTGAAATTAGTATTTCAAACGAGCTTAGATCTCCATGAAATTTAAAATAGAAGCATTTGACATCAAAATATTAGGTGGGTTTTCCTCTGATTGAGAAAAATTTAAACTTTAAATTAATATTTCAAATGAGATCTGATGTTCGTGAAATTTAAAATGGAAGCATTTGACATTAAAATATTAGGTCGGTTTTGAAGGAAGAGCTTAAGTACCCATTTTGAAGATTTGAATGTGAAATAGATGTAGAAATATTGATAAACTTAATTTAAATGAATAGGAGAAATGTACTAACCTTGAAATATTGCATATCTGATTAATGTTTTTTTATGAAGCCTGTGTTGAGTTACTAGAAAATCTGAGCCTGGATCTAGAATAGAAACACAAAGATGAACAAAACCTAGAAATCTTTTTCTATTCAGACATAGTTCCAATTTGTACCCTCAAGTCAATGTCACGATTGGCCAAAAATTTTGATTGTTCCCTAGGGTAGAATCAACCTAAAAAGTCTCAGATTGAAATTCTACTTTTGGATCCCAAAAGTTTGTCGAAAGGGTATCTGAATCTCCATCCTGATCTGTTGTTCTTAACCTGTACCTAAAATAAAAATTGATTTGTTTTTTGGGGAAGAGGTTTGCCTTGGTAAAACCCTTGTTTTGGGATTAACCTCAAATATGTAATTAAAATTGCAAGAATAATCAAAGTAAATGAAACAATTCACCTTGCTCATGTAAAAGGTCCTTGTGGAGGATTTGAATCCTTGAACCCACAAGTACGGATGCACCAAATGGATGTAGAATGTGGAATGTAGAATGTAGGATGTCTTCATTCAATTTATTTTAGAGCTTCAACACCAATCTTGAATAGGTTCTATAATTGGAAGAGGCTGGGATGAATGTGGATGGAGAAATCTTCAACAAGAGGGCTCCATGGAGCTTGAATCCTCCAATGGCCACGAATGGATCTCCTTGTTGAAAATGAGTTCTTGAGAAGTGCTTGAGAATGGATGAATACTTCAATGGATAGTTGGCTTACTTCAAATATTTATTCTACACCTTTGGAATTCACTCTTCAAGTCTTTAGCTCTTGCATTTATCAATTCTTAGATGGTTCTTTCTTGTGTTTAATGATGGTTCTCAAGTCTTAGAGAATATGAGAGGAGAAAGCTTCCTTTTATATGAAATTAGGGCACAATATTCTAGAGAGGATGACATAGGAGAATTAAGTTCCAATTGGACCCATGCCCCTAGATGAGGACTTATATTAAATATAATTTAGGATTTTTTGTTCTAAAGACTGAAACAGCCGACACGGAAGTGGGAATTAACTTTTTTGAAAGACTGACATCTGGAAACCCTGAGATTATGAAATTTGAACCCTGAGCCTAGAAAAGGTTGATTGTGACCTAGGTAAAGGTTGAGGTCAACCTTTAACTAGGTCAAGGTTGAGGTCAACCTTGACCCAAAAAGCTAGACCTTGACCCCAAGGTCAAAGTCCTAGTTTCTCAGTCTGGGGTGCCATAAATAGGTTGGAAAAAGTGGAAATGGGGTAGAACAGGGGGATAAAGCCATATCAAAGTTAGGAACCCATTCAAGGTGCTTGACATGACCCAAAACCACTTACTCAGAAGGCTAAACCAGTCTACCATGGAAGTGCTTCCATTTTCCAGCTATACAACACCGTACTATTTTAAAAATGTTACAATGAAGCATAAAATTGGATCACCCAATGCTAGACCAGAAATTTTTCCAAGTGTCCAGATCAGACTCTCATACATTTGGGGTTTCAGACTCTCCTATGCCTCTTTTTAGACTTTTTCACCCCACAAATTCTCTTATTTGTCGCACTCCGCAAGTTCAAAAGACTTGTTTCTCCAGAGCCTCATTCACCTCCTTTCAGCCTTTCATACCCAATCTTGTCTTTGGTGTCCAAATGTTGGAAACACCAAAAAAGTAGGAAGTTTCATGACTTGGCATTTTAGAGCTCTGTAGCTGCTTGTTTTATTAGTTTTAGTTTTGTTTATGTTTTCCACCTTTAGTATTTTTGAATAAAATACTGATAGACTACATGTTTCCTTGCAGGAATACCTAAAAAGAAGACTGGATCACCAATGAAGGATATGTTGGAAAGTGTGAAAGGCTGAAAAAGGACTTAGCTTTCTCAACAGGCCCTCTCTAGAAAGGTTTATACATTCAAATGTTGGAGATGTTCCTTCTTTTGGACATGTTGGAAAGTGAGAAAGGCCGAAAAAGGACTTATCTTTCTCAACAGGCCCTCTCCGAACAGGGTTCAAGGAACCTAGGAGAAAGATGAACCCAAACTCAAAAAAGAAGGGGGGGGTCCCCATGGTTAGAGGACCAAAAATGGTGTATGTTTTGTGGACCCATAAAACATATAGTGTGGTAATTAAATCTGTAAATATTCATTCCAATATCCATCAATTAAACAAATTTCAAGAATTCAATTTTTCCAAAATAAAGATTAAAAAGCCCAACAATTTGCTTTTTCCTATTCTAAACAATGTTCAAGTACTTTTCCCAGCTTCTTGAGATGTGCAGCGTAGGTAGGGATAAACTCATGATGAGAGACATCTTTCACTATCCAAGTCGTTGCCATTGCTGACCAGAACCTGCGATCCCTTTGCTATTAGGGTTTGACTCTCTCTTTGGGAATAGTTTAAAAAATGAAAGAGCAGGATGAAATTAGTTATAAAACCCTAAAGTGATTTATGGTTTTGAGATATTTAAAAATATATTCTCTTCTAACCTTGGCATAATTTTAGGTCTAGCATTAGGTGATGTGATTTTTGGCCTTTCGGAGGCCAAAAACCTGTTGCTTGGATGTGACTCAAAAAAAAAAACCCGAACCTAAAAATGAACAAAGGCGACCCGAATGACTCGACCCAACTAAGGCCTCAAGGCCACAAGACCCTAGGAGACCTAGAAGGCATGATCTTAATGAAAAAAACCCCAACCCAATAACAAACAAAAAAGGGGATGAAAACCCTAACCCAAAAATAGGAAGATGACGAAGAGGTAGCATGAAAAATGGAGAGAACAAGAGTGCCTACCTACAAAAAGGTGCGAGGAAGGAGGAAAAAAATAGGGCACTAACGGTGAGGGGGAAACAAACAAACATGGTGAATTATGAGGAAGAATCAACATAGACATGTGAAGCATGAAAAGAAAAGTGTGTAAAAAAAATGCGCACTCCATTTATATAGTCAGCTGGTGACGTCTCCAAACTTTGGAGTTTTGGAGGCCGAAAACCCTAAAGACAAATGACCTCACTGATTTAGTGGAATTCATGTATTCAATTTTATTTCCTCTACCTAGTCATAAACCTCTTTAAGACTATCATTTCTCCTTTAGTCTGTTTGTAACTTCTATTGTATGTTGTATCTTTCATTGGTCTATTACTTTCATTTTATACACTAGATCATTTTGTGTAGTGACCTCTTTTGTGATTTGTAGTTTCCATATATCTTAGTAGGTACATCTAGCTACTTGAATACACTATCTGATCATAGTTGTCACAATATTATGAAGCATAGTTTCTTATGTTCATACTTTTCATTGAATATTTTATTGTCATGAATGTCAAACTAAAGATGAATATTATTTTATCTTTACCTTTCTACATGCTAAGTGTTTCTTGCATTGATCCATTTAATTTTAATGTATGAAATTATAAAGGTTTCAATTACATTTTCTAGATTCACTTCATTTCATTAAATTATTTTTTTCAATTTGATTCATTTGACACTATTTAAAATTAAAAACAATGCATGACTTTCTCCTCACTTAATTATTACCATACAAGATATACAAGGAGGAGATGATACTTCATATGTTTGTATTCAAAGGAATTCTTTAAAAATCTATCTATCTATATGATAAACAAAAATGTTGATCCTCTAATACATGAAAATGTAAACTAAAAGAAAAACAAATGCTATAGAAATAAAACTAAAAAATAAAGCAATACCCAAAACTTGAATTATAATGTAAGATAAATTACTTTGTATAGCCTCATAAGAAAGGATGAAACAATACTAAAAAATGTTGAAACCATATTTTGAGTAGCGATACTTTGAACCATAATTCTCGACACCATACTACATAGATATTAAAACCATACATCTATCATAGGCTTCAAAAGGTGTTGCTGGTCATTCTCCTTTTTCTTTTGTAGACCATAATCAACTGCCAGATCTTATCTCCCCATCACTAAGATAGAAAGCTTCAAATTCATTCATAAGAGTGTCATCTAAGTCATCCTTAGGAAAACCAATAGTAACTTGAAGTTTCTCTTCTTCATCTTTTTGAATAAGAATCCATCATGCTTCGTCAAACGTACTTATTGGCTTTTTATTCATCCACTTTACCCTACCATAATGATGGAATGGACTTATAGAATCATGTGGATGCTCCTCTACAATCTTAAAAATAACCTCAAATATATCATCCTTCAATTATTTACAATGCAAGTTTGAAACTCCCAAAACAATTACATGAGGTTGATGATCCATCATAAACTTTGAAAGGCATTGCTCATCAATCTCCTTTTACTTTTGTAGACCAGAATTCTTTGAATGAATACTTATATGTGATGTAAAAATGATATCAAGTACTACACATGGTGTAGACGCTAAAGTGTTAATACCCAAATTGTTAAAATTGATAAGCAATGTTAACATGTAATCAATGTTAACACCTTAAGTGTATGTTCAAAGTGTTAACACATAATCAATGTTATCACCATGTGTTAAAACTAATAATAAGTGTTAACACCCTAAGGTTAACACTAATTATAGTTACACTTAGGGTGTTAACACTGATTACGTGTTAAAAATTAGAGTGAGTGTTAACATTGATTACTCATTTCTCAAGGAAATTGAAATCTGATTTGTTCCTCATGATCAGTACTTATTAACTAAAACTTAGTATTAGTTAGAGCTAGAAGAATAAATATAATTAAATAAGTAAAAAGATTATTTATTTGCATATAGGGAATTATAAATAAATAAACTTATTTATTATGAGAGAAATAATTAGTAAATTTAATAAATTAGTATTTATTTAATTATGAGTGAGAAATTGATTAAATAAATATAATTATTACATAATGAAGTTTGGGAAGTACTTCCTAGACCATTAGACATGATAGTGATTGATTCACACTGGATTTCATTCACTCATGGTTGGATAAGATGTTATTTTGGTGTTTATAACAATATTTGAAATAAATGTGTATTTAAGTGTTGTTATATATATATATATATAACTCACACATGTATCTTATGGCCTTGGAGATAAGATCCCAGGCTTCAAGTGAAAGAAGTTTCCCAAGGTATTAAAGAATAGGGTATGAAGTTGCCCAATATAAGTGAAGCCCTCTTGAAGGTTTTTGGAAGTGTATGAAAGTAGTCCTTGTTTACTTTCAGATGTATGGAATTTGCATAAATTAGATTCAAATATCTATAATTAATAATGAAAAATCACAACTCTTTACTTTTACCCGATATTAACACAAAAAAAATTTAAAAAGAAATAAATTATAACATATAAAATTATATTAAGATGCACTTACTTTGGATTAACAACTCACTAATAATAAAATAGAAGCACATGTGAAAAGGGATTATGCAAACTTACATTACTAATGTCACTAGTAATACAATAAACATGAATATTTTCAATTAAATATGCATGATTTCATTATTTTATATTATTATCTATACATAAAACGTTACTTACATTGGAGGCAACGCCCACATCTAAACCTTAACCCTAATTTTTGACTAATTTTTCTTTAACATTTGTAGTGCTAAAATATATTAACACTTATCTAAGTGTTAACACTTTTGCAAGTTAGCCAGTATGTTAACACTTTCTAGGTTTTTTTTAATTTAATTGCATAATGGTCTCCTATGGTAGCATGTTAGCCGATATGTTAACACTTTATAGGTTTTTTTTTTAATTTAATTGCACAATGGTCTCCAATGGTACCTACATTTTTCACTGTGGCTATACAACTATATATATTCCACACTGTGTAGATGAGTTCACTCTCTGCATGTTCATGTGATGGTGTTCATTTTGTGTCATGGCAACACACTGTAGAAAATATATTTTAGTATAGAGGCCATTGTATATTTGTATTAGCCATTTCTAGGAGCATTTTTTCTCAAAAAACCCATTTTAAGCCGACAGTTGCTTGGCTAGTTGCTTCATTTCTGACAAATTTCTAACAATCTACAACTACAACACTAGTGGTTTAGGTTCAGCACTCTAGCAACAATGCAGATGGTTTTTTTTTAGAGAGCTTCCTGTGACATATATTAAATAGGGTACATGCCTTCTCTGTCATCCTAACATTTTACATACATGCCTGCATCCAGTGTTCAGTCCCCATTACTAATGTATTTGGTTATTTTTAAATGTTAATACATTAATTTTAAAATTGTGGTGATATTTTTAAGTTTATGTTAAAAAAATTGGTTTGGGCAATTTATTATTATTATAATTTTTTACATAAATCTATAAGTGTTAACATTGATAATCAGTGTTAACTCCCTAATTGTTAACACTGGTAATCAATGTTATCACTTAAGGTGTTAACACTAATTTCCACTGTTAACACTTTATGGTGTTAACACTAAAAAATAGTGTTAACATGCAATCTATGTTAACACCTTAAGTGTTAACTTTTCTTACCAGTGTTACAGTTTTAACACCCTAAGTGTTAACACTGGTAAGAAAATTTAACACTTAGAGTGTTAATACTGAAGCAGTCTTAACACTATTTAGCAATGTGAACACCATAAATGTTACACCCTAGGTGTTAACACTAATTGTGTATTAACACTAATTTTTAGTGCTAACATTGATTATTAATTGTGTGCTAACACTAATTTTGTGATTAACACTGATTGTTAATATAGAGTGCTAGAGGGGTTTTGATATGGTCTATATGAGAGAAACTATGAAGCAAAAAAATTATTCTATTTGACAAATGATTAAAGTTAATCACAAAATAGTATTGATGGTGTATTATTGATATAGGGTGGATGGCTTTGGTGAATTTGTGAATGTGTCAATGTGGTGATGGCTCATGCATTTTGAAGAGCTTACACACACTAAGTAATCTCGAGCATCAATTTTGGTGTTGCCCAAAAAAAATGATGTTAATTGAAATATATTTTATGTTTAAAAATAATGTAAGAACTAATCATTATAGAAATAACTAATGTAGATTTAATATTGTAGGGAAATAACGGATGTGGATACTTTAGGTGGGTCAATGATTCCCCATCTACATCTAGCCCAACCACATTTATACCTGAAGAAGGATACAAGTGCAAGTCATGCAAGGCTCGAGATACGTGTATGGGAAAAATTGCTTCAATGGCGAAAGGAGAAATTATCTTTCTAAGATACCTTATTTTTGTCATAATCATCATACTCAGACTTGTTTGTTGGGACCATATATGTAATTGTAGTTAAAAGAGAGGGAACAAAATCTGGAGATTGTAACTTTTTTTATGATTTTGTTTGAATACATTGGACAAATTTATAGTAATGTTATGACTATTTTGAAGTTTTTAACTTGTTTATGTTTCTTTATATGAATCACATTAAAAAAATCCTTCCCACTTAACAACATAACACTAGAACCAACATTCTTTTCATCCCCTTGATCAGGTAAGGGTCCATCTGAATAACTTGAAAATTAATTTATAATATATAATTTATATTTGTAATTTTACTAATATTTTAATTAGAATAACTTAAAAATTAATTTAATTTGTTTTCTTGGTAAAAGAGTCTAGGCTATGCAATTTATTAAAATTATGAATAATTTTGTAGTTTTGTTCATCTCTTTAGTAAAGGGAATTGAAGGAAAAGACCAAAGGAAAGAAAAACCTCGGTGTTGCTCGAGACATATAGTGTAGTTGAGAAAAATCATATTACAATTCATGTTCAATGAAGGTATAAGCCATTAAAAAGTGTATCATTTAAATAAATTTAAACACATTAAAAATTGTTGTATTTTTACATACAAGGAGAAGAGGTATAAAAAAACACACCAAGAAATCAAGGTTGTTTTCCAAACTCCAATGGATGGAAATAAACACAAAATATCCACAAAGAAAGCATAGTTGTTTCAATGTATTTGGTTTGAAATAGGTAAATATTGCATGCATTATTAAGGATCAATATTTGTTTCACATTGTTTGAAAATCAATGACAATTATTAAAAAAATTCAACCTGTCGTGAGCTCCCATGATCAAACTCAACACCTTTTGACATCTTCTATTCAAAGAATTGTGATCTTAAAACTAAAGTCTAAAGCTAAGACTATTGTATTTATTGTCTCTTTTCTAAAATTTCATCCCAATATAGTATATCACTTTGAAGATTTAAAGAAAAGACATTTGCTAGTTTGAAAGTTCAATGGCAGAAGAAATTTCAAGTCCTAATTTATTATTTAGTTTTATCATGAAATTTGTAAATTTCAAGTCAAAAACCTCTTTAATACTATCATTACTCCTTTAGTCTTTTTTTAACTTCCATTGCATTTTGTATCTTTCATTGGTCTATTACTTTCACTTTTATACACTAGCTCCTTTTGTGTAGTGACCTCTTTTGTGATCTGTAGTTGCCATATATCTTTTACGGGTACATCTAGCTACTTGAATGACCTATTTGATTATAGTTATGGCAATATTATGAAGTATAGTTTCTTATGTTCATATTTTTAATTGAATATTTTGTCGTCATAAATGTTGAACTAAAGATGAATATTATTGTGAGGCCTCACCCCGAACCCCATTGTTGTTTTCCATTTTTTTTGCTTATGTTAGACCTAGCACATGATACATTTCATTTTGATGCACTATGGACTTTATGGATTTTATGCTTTATATCATGGATTGATCATTTTGAATGTTGGATACTAGATACTTTATGATGCACCCGATGGACTATATTATGTTTCTATTTTGGACCTGTTATTTCAAGACATTTGATTTGGAAAAACATTATGATTATGTGGTGGATTATTGATGATATGAGGATTATTAGAAAATTGAAATTTAATTGAATTATCATGCAAAGTGGATCTTACTTTATGTTATATTATTAAATCAAATTATTATTGCTTATGACCTTACGTAAAAAATTCAATATCAAGATGTTTCCTCAAGGTTTTGAATATTGTTTATTTTATTTATGAAGTATATTTTATCTCCTTGGGCTACTCATATTTGGATTTAGTGTGCAGGTATGAGACCATGGTGTTAAATCCAGGGAACCAAACATAGGTATATGTGAACTTAGTTTAAGCTAAGGTTGTGTCTAATGAGAAGATAAGACCTCGTTGTATCATGATTTAATTTGTAAATCTAAATAGTTGATTGTTGGAATTTATTCCTTAAATATTATTTTCATATTTATTTTCTTTGTGGTTATGCCCACTGGATATGACATGTGTCTAGTGATGTGTAAATGTTTGTGTGTCTTACTTGACACTTGTGAATGTACTTAAGACCATGAAATGTCCACAAGGGGATTGGGTTTCCATCTACCTAGGATAGTACCAAGTAGATTCCCATGTATTTTTCCTTGATTAGAGAGCTAGAGGTGAGGTCACTTCAATGTAATTTCGTGGGTATCCTTTTAGGGGACTTTTGGGGGATTAGAAAAATTCCTAGGGGTGTGTTAGGGTCATTTTTAGGTAGCCCACTTGTTATACCTATGAGTAAAGGTCATTTTAACCCTAGGATAACCTTTGGTTGACCAAGAGACCCTTCCAAAAGTTGGTTTCCCAAGTTGGACGAAAATCAACTTTTGGGAGGCTTGATTTTGGATAGACCACTTTTCCATTTTGATGCAAAGAGCTTACTCAACTTTTTGAGTTTCCCCTTTTTGTAAAGCTGTAAGAGACTTAGGGAAGAGAAACCAATTAGAGACTTTCCTTTTCCCCATGATTTTTTTAGTAGCCTTTTTAGTGGGGACTCTCCATGTTGGAAAGTTTGAACACCCACTCTCTAACTTAGAGACTTAGCTAGAGTTGGTGATATTGGAAAGAGGACTTAGGCTTAAAGGGATCTCTTCTACAACTTTCTTTCCATAAGCTTGGATCTAGGTTGGTGGACATCCTGCATATCAATTCTTGTTGTTCTAATTTTGTGTTGCAAGAAAGATGAATGTAGTGTGTTTTTGTGTTGAGAAATGTAGTTATGTTCTTGTATTCAAGTTCAATGTTTTGTGGAATATCTGTGTATTGCTTATTTTCTTGTTAATATTGTTAATGGGAGGCTCAAGGCTCACTCACCCTTGGGAGAGAAGAGTAGCCTTGGGGGTGGAGGAGTTTAATATCCCTTGGTGTAGAGTCTCTCCTCAAGGAGGAGAGGGAAAAATCATGGAGTATGGGCTCCATGAAGCCATCCTTGGTTGTTTCTTTTCTTGGGGGACATAAGGAAATTTTGATGATTATGGGTTTGATATTGAGATGGAATTTTTTTTTAAGCCATGATAGGGCTTGGTTATAGTTTTTGGGATTGGCCTTATCCCTTGGGTATTTGGTCCACTTCACCCCATCTTAGGGTCCTTGTGTGACCCATTGTGATAGCCTTTGGATTGGGAGTAAAATGTGAGTTTTCTTTGCCTCCTTGTGTTGTTGTTTGTTAGTTTGTTTTTTACCCACCTTTGTTTTCTTCTCCAAGCTTGGGGGTGGCCTCATAAGAGGCCTAGGTTGGGTGGTGAGCATCCCATGGTCTGTTGTGTTTCCTTTGTTTTGTTTTGTAGATTTGTAAAGCTTGGAGCTACATTGAATTTTTAGTGTTGAACTTGGAAGAAAAATATATATTTATTTATGCACATCATTATATGTTCATGTAAAGGCCATGAGGCAATATTATAAATGTATTTAGAGAAAGAAAAATGTAAAGAGCCATGTGGCTGAAAATAAGTATTCTTGTGACATATGGAAAGATCTATTGTTATAGACTATCAGATTTTGTATTAATGCTCCTGTATAAATAAAGATCATCACTTATGTCTAAAAGTTAGGAGGTAGAAATTCTTGTTACTTTTTTTTCAAATAGAAGAAATACTTTAAAATAGATACATTTTCCATCCCAATTTTGGATAGAGTTTAGTTTAAATTGCTCCAAAGTTGTAAATCATATAGGGGTATTACTATTTTCTAAACTATCTTCTCTCTTTTAAATTCTAAAATTTGTTATTTATTTTCTTGTTTATTTTATTGCAACATTAGGTTTTTAGCATTATACAAAATTTATAACAGCAAAAAAGAAGAAGATGTATATGTAAAATTTATGTATTTTAAATGTCTCCTACATCTTAATAAAAAAAAAGGTTATGTTGGTAGATGAACAATAGGCGTTGTTTTATATTTTATTACTTCTTAATGCTCATGCTTGCACCAAGAAAATATTCATGTAAATGCATATATACTAGAAACACACACACACACACACACACACACACACACACACACACACACACACAAATACATGTGTGTGTGTGTGTGTGATGCATAAAAGATAAAACTATCAAAATAAAAATCTATTTTTTTTTCTTTACTTACATTCTAATTTTTGTTGTTGTTGTTGTGTGTATATCATACATACATACATACATACATATATATATAATATTTTAAAATAAAAATATTACCTACTGCTGTGTATATATATATAATATGTTTTTTTTTTTAAAAATTTAATAAAAAAAATAGGGGGGAGGATGCCGCGATGTTGGAATTATATTGAGATGATGTAATGAAAAGGGAGGGGTGAATCAGTACCTCTAAAACTTTTCTTGGTTATCCCATTAACCCTTAGTCATTAGTTTGTAATTTATCTTATCTAACTATTCATCTTTCTTTATGCTTATGTAATCATATCATACATTCTTTTGATATGTAACAATAATAGAAACATTCATGAAAATAGATAACATATGACACAAGATATGATATCACAGAAAACTCCTGTTAAGAAAGTAAAAACTGTGGTGGGTATTATTACCCACAAAACTTCACTATCTACAGATAAGAAGGGGTCAGTTAAGGCTTACAATTGGTCACTTCTGATGACCTACTCTATTAGGAGTATTACAGTGGAGACCTGTTAAGATCTACTTCATTTGAAGCTTTAGAAACACTATTAAGTGTGAACTCTGTTAAGAGATTTGGAAAGAACGGTTAAGTTCACCTTCAACAAAAGGATTTTAGATGTGATGCACTTGTTAGAATGCAACTACATAAGTCTTTGATTTGATGATAAATGCAATATTTAATTGCTGATAATAGATCCTATAAAGCTTCATACATATTAGTAATCATCCTTCCATGATTGAATAATACCTTTTTCTGCTCATCAGTAGCCTTTGTGTGTTCTTGAAAACTGATGTACTCTATTTCTAATCTTTGCATGAATTCTACCTTCTGCTCTTTAGATTCTCTTTGTGGCTATCATTCATAAAGAATTCATGTACTCACAATAGAGTATGAACATCTATTTATACTAGTTTAGGTTCAATTCTTGATTCATGCATCGCAAGTTAACTCTAGATCCAAGGTTTACAACTTGACCTTGATCTTTAGTTAGATATGCTTTAGATCTGTTAGGATGCTTTAAAGAATTTACATAAAGCTTGCATGACCATCAAATTGTGATTTAAAACAAAAAAAAAACTATATAAATAGAATTACATTTTTTTATATGTCGTGTAAAACTCAGATCCACAATTTGCGGGTTCTTGATCTGTCTGTCGGTTTTGATGGTCAGTTTTCTTGGTCATTGGTGTTCCTTTCTTGAATTGGTCATCGGGTATGCCTTTTTTGTTTCTATCAGGTTAGTTCTAAAAATTGTGTCACCGATAATGCTTATGGTCACCAGTGATGCTTGTGGTTGCCGGTGATGCTTGTCACTTTTATACTTAGCATTTTTCTCAAAATCTTTGTTCTGTTGGGTATGCTTGCATTTCACTGGTACTTCTTGTGGTTCATTGGTAATTCTTTCTATCTACCAGTAATGCTTCTTTTCTATGTTTTTCAGTGAGTATACTAATGGCAAAATAATGTCATCAATCTCCCCCTTTAACATTAATATCAAAAACATGATATGTGCAACATACTGAGTGTATTAGTATGTACACCTGTGTATACTTCTTCCTTAGTCATATTTGAATGACTCCCCCTATGTATATGCTGATAAGTGTAAGTATATATATATCCTTTATCTATTCTTTTTCAACTGATATATGTTTTGTACATAACTATATACATTGCCTTTCCTCCTTTTTTGATCTAAAGGCAAAGGTACTTACAACTTTTCAAAAAGGTGGGAATGTGAGGATTTGACTTCCTCCATCATTTTCTCCCATTTCTCCTTCAGCATTTCTAGAGCCATGTGCACTAGTGAAATCCTTACATGGATATCATAGATGTTGTCTACTACAGACATCTCTGCGGTTGTTATCATATTTCTTGCTTCAAAAATATGTTGTTGTAGAATTGTAAGATTTGGTAGAATATGTGCTTGTAGTTCAGTGATCTCACCTCTGAATTGAGTCTCAGCATCCCATATTTCTTGCCTTAGCCTATTTTCCTAAATGACCATGTCATGATGTACCTTTATGCTATCGGCTTGTGAGGTTAGGCTTTGTGCACTCTTTGTGACATTTGAGTCAATTTTTGCAAGTTTGTCACTATTTTCTTTTCCATATTTCTCTAGTGTGCACATTTTTTGAACTAAGGTGATTGCCTCAGCAATTATTGGCTCTAATTCATCACTGAGTTCTGAAAGCTTTACCTTGTTCAGTGCCACTTCTTGGCTGATTTTATCAATTAGCTTGAATTGATATTTCTTTTCTGCTTGCTCTTCCATTTTTTGGTCAGCCTCTATCCCTTTCTCTGTAATAGCGTTGGTAAGAAAAACAATTTGTTCCTTGACTAAAGTATTTTCTTCAAGTTTTACTTCAGGAACCAGTTGGTGGAGTGTCTCTTTAGCCTTGTCAAGTGCCATGTTTTCTCTATGTTCTTGGATCATCTTCTTCTATATGGATTTCCTCTGACAAAGCACTCCAAACTCTTGAAGTTTGTCACTGTCCAAAGTGGTAATGTCCCAGTTTGGAACTTCAATGAGCTCATCAAGTGTTACAACCAATATATCCTTCTTTACTATTTTCTTCTTCTTCTTCTTTGGCTGGGTGGAAGATTGATGTACCACCATTTGTAAGGTTTGTGATTGAGTTGATTTTGTGAGTGAGTGTAGAGAGGATGAGGCATCCTTTTGTACCTATTTAGTGTTCACCGACTGGTTTTTTGAAGATGTCTCCTCACGTACCTTGGGTGTTTTAACAACTGAATCTTCTTTTTGTTTTATTTCCTCATTTCTCTTAACTTCCTCACTCTTATCTTTCTCTTCAACCTTTTTTGATGTATCCTCTATTGTTTTATCTGCCTCTTGCTGTTGTTCTTTTGATACATCTTTCTGCTTATTGGTTGTATCATTCATTTCAGTGTCTGTATCCTTAGGAGTATTGGATGCACCTTGGTTTTCATCGGTACCCATATCCTTGGGTATGTCATCATCTTTCTTAGATGATTTATCTTGGTTTGACTCTATATCAATAGCATCTATTAATATATGCATATTTGTCAGCGTATTCATAGTTGTAGTGTCAATAGCTATGTCCTATCCATCAGTCTTACCCTCTGTAGTATTGATGTTTTCATCTTTTTGGATCTCTGCTACAGGGTCTTTTCCTGTAATGGTGTCAACAATGTTGTCTAACCATGAATCATTGTTCATATCAACATCTAAGTTACCCTTTATTGAAAGTTCCTCTTTGGTAACTTCTTCATCCTCCAAGTTAATGTGGATGGGGCTATCCAGTACTTGATCATGTTTGCCATCCTTTGACCAATCTTCATCTATAATAGATGTTTTTTTGTGGCCTATGATCTATATTTTTTCACTCTCCAACTCAACTACTAAGTTACCTGTTATGTTGATAGGTTCCTTTTTAGGACTGCTTTCCTCATTAGGTTTTAGTATTCCACTCCATATTTTGTGAGTGTCTTCTTCTAGCTCTATAAGCTTTCCTTGAAGAAATTTTTAAGCTCTTAGTTTTGGTGAGAATTTATTTGTATATTTCTCCATGACTTCATTAATTTCCTGTTTTGTTGAATCAGGAGGCATAAGAGAGACTAGTACTCTTTCTCTTATGCTCTTCTCCTCATGGAGTGCAAAATTGAATCAAGAGGATATTTTATCCAAAAGTTCTTGTGGAACATCTTCTCTTGTGAAGTGTAGTGGGACATAGTAATGTTTGTACATCTTAGCAATAAGTTCATCTTCAATCTTATTTTGTTCTATTATATCCCATCATAACCATTTCCTAATTTTTGGATGTCCAACAGATGCAGCTTCAGAAATGTACTTACATATGCTATCAATGTCATCAGTTGGTGATGTAACTTTTTCTTTTTCTTTTTCTAGTCTGACAGTGTCACATTCATCCATTGCTGAATCTTCTAATTCTTTATCTGTCTAAACATATTTTCTCCTCTTTACAGGTGCCCTAGCTAGTTGTTTAGCCTTTGTAGGTGCAGGTTTCCTCTTGTACACCTTCCCTTTTACCATGGGAGAGGGAATAGCATCTTGTGTTGTTTGGCTTCTAGTTCTAGCCTTTTTAGGTGGAGGAGGAGGTGGTGAATCAGACTTCTCTTCTTCTGATTCATTTGTCTCTCCTGTATTACCGATGGGAATTTGTTCCTCAGTGTCTTCCTCCTTAATTTTTTTTTCCTCCTTACCTTCTTGTTCCTCCTTAATTTGTTGTTCCTTCTTACCTTCTTGTTCTTCTTCTCCATCAGAAGATATATTCAAGTTCTTTTTCAAATTCTTGACCATTCTTTTAGACTGCTTTACAGCCTTCTTGACAACAAGATTTGATTTAATCTTTAGCTTGGCTTTCTCATAAGTACCAAATCTCAGTTGTTTATTGTCAACAGGTTCATTTAACAATGCCTGAATGCATTATGTTGCTAAACCAGTTTTAATTTCATAATCAAGCTTTTCAAGCCATGATTTCCTAGGAATTACAGCTTGAATGTAAGTGAAATTTGTGTCCACCATAAAGCATATGTCTTCTCTGTATTCCTCTATCAGACTCTCAAGAATTCTATTCCTAGCTTGTAGCATTTCCTTAATGGATTTGAATTACTCATACATTACATTGGCAAAGTTTGTACCAAGTGATTCAATGAATTCACTTATTTGCATGGTGATTGGTCTACTTGTGTCCCATGCTACTTTTCCTATTGAAGGAAAGTACTCTTTGAAGTAGAAGAATATAAATATTATGAGGGAACCAAAATTAGATGTGTTTTTCCTTGGGGACCTTATGGTGCACATGTTCTCCTCAAATTGATGCAATAGGATCTCTGCCAGATCCATCTTCTTCCCCTATTTGATGATCTTATAAGTTGTGCTCATTGCAGTGCTAGAAATACTATTCATTATACTAGCTTGGAATATCTTATATCCAACTACGCATGCTCCAAAATTTAGCTCTATGTCTATAATAGTATTTACTTTCAGTGCCCTCTTGTCTGATTTTGCACCGGTTGACCTTTCCACTTCTGCAAGAGGTGGATGTTTGTGAGCTTAAGGTTTGTTGGTTGTTGGATAACTAGTCACGACGTGTATAACATCCTTTGTTATAACCTTTGGTTTGTTCAGCCATAGAGAGTTGTCGTGGATTCTGCTTAGAACAATTTTGATCCACTCTATTTTGAAAACCCTAGGAAAATGAAGTGCATTTGTGAGTACTTTTACTTCCAAGTGTTTATGCTCTTCTTTGAGCTTTCCACCTTCATCACAAAGTGCCGCATGGGCGTTATCAAGGTCCAAATCTCCAATCTCCAAGATCTTACAGTGAATATAGGACCTAACATCCTCGACCAATAAAACCCTAGCTGGGATTCAGGAGAATGCTCTAGAATCATCTGGTTGAGAGGCTATCTCAGGATGTAACTTATATTTGGGTTCAACACATGCCCCTCTATTAACAAGTCTGAAAGGTTTCTTCTTGTCAACCTTGATTTTCTTTACCCTAGATGTTGATGCCATCATATTTGATATTTAGGGATTTTCATAAATCAAAATAGTACTATCATTGAGTGGATTAACTTACTAAATGTCTATGATCTCCTTTGAATCTGAATGCTTAGTGAATTCCTTCTGCTGGGTCACTTCTTAAACTGCACTAAAATCGCTCTACTTTGCTCAAAAATTACAGGGGGGGAATGAGCTTGCATGTCAAGCTTTTATTCCTTTTGGTGCCCTAAGTTGTCATTAATGCTTATCAACTCATTAGTTTATGAAGACTACTTTTGTCGGTAAAGACATTCATAACATCATCGGTGTCTCTGCAAAGCGTCAGGGTTGCTAGTGGTTTTGAAGACTTCACTAATGCTTATCAATGATGTTGCGATGATAGCTTTTGTGATTCAGTTTTTACCGATATCTGTCGAGTTACACTTAGCTTATGTAATGATTGATACATTTTGGTAAGTATTGCATATCTTTTCTATGTGTGTTCACCGATGTAGATTATGCCCAATAACCGATGGTTTCTTTTCAATAGATTAACAAGTAATAATATATTGCATCTTTATTCATGCCTATATTACAATATGAACTATGTGTAATAGAACCAATGCATAGTAAAACTTATCATAATGCAGTTCCATACTTACTTGTGCAATCTAGTTAGATGTAGTGATGTCACTAGATCCATTGGATGGGGTGTCACCATTTTCATTGCTTGTACTAGGACCTTCAGTGTTTGTGGCTTTTACCCACATCTTGTTTCTCAATCTTTTGATGTCATAAATGGTATTTCCATTGGGATGTGTATTTGTGTTTTTCAGTCGGTCTTTGCAATCTTTTATCACATGTCCAACTTTACGACAATGCAAACATGCCATACCTGGATTGGTCCATCCTCTTGACCTTTTGGTCCACTTTCTCATATAGTTGGCATCAATATGACCAAACCTTCCACATGCTGTGAAATTTACCCATGTGTTATAGCCCCAAAAATATGAGTTACCTTCTCTTGCTGGTTTGTAGCTTTTATCATTCTTCTTTGGAGTCCATGCCTTGTTATTCTTTTTCCAGCATTCCTTATGTGTATGCCCATTCATCTTGCATGTAGGATAGTACTTGTCCATATAGGTTTTTCTCTTTGGATTCATCACTTTGGATCTACAC